>CAVLJG010000001.1:49704546-50012110 GCA_963669975.1 Acanthoscelides obtectus | reverse complement strand
GTATTTTTGGTCATCTACTTGCGGTTAGCATTGATAAAAAAAATAAAATTGAACATTGTTTGACCTTTCCGCTAGGACCGATGCAGCCTGATCTTTTTTCGTGTACTGGAGAAATGTTTAAAACAGACAAATCAACTTTAGCTAAAAGTGGAAGCGGCGGATACGAGAATGTTTTTTCACGCTTACAAGGAAGCAGCAGGTTGAGATATTATAATCTGATCAGCAGATACAGATGTTTTGATAATTGTATTGGGCAATATGCACAAAATTCAAAACTGTCAAATTTGGCTTGCAAGTTCATTGATAAAGAAAAAAAATGTAATGACCTTAATTGCATAAACTGTACGGAATTGGCATCGAAATTGGGATCCGATCTATGTCTAGGTCTACCTCCTTTCCATGTATACACTGGTTCCGATTACACCGCAGCTTTTTCTAATAAGGGGAAGCTAAGACCATCTAAGCTATTTTCGAAGAACCAAACGTATCAAAACTGATTTGTTTCATTAACAGATGAAGCTGATATTTTTATTAATGATAAAATGAATGTAATTCAAGAATTAACCTCGGCCATGTATGGTATTAAAAATTATAACAAAGTAAATGACGCCAGATATCGAATATTAATCATTTTGTTAAAAACAATTAAATTGCATCCAAGATCTGTAGTTGAAAATATGGAAAATGTCAATTAATTCCATCAAAGTGGTTGATCCAAAGCAAAAACCTATATTAGAATAAAATTAAATAAGCTAAAGCCATCAGGATATTCTGGATTAAGATTAAAATAAATTAAAATAGTCTTACTAAATAAATAAAAAACCCAAAATTATGTCATTATAGTAAACAAAACAACTTTTGATCAGTCGTTGTGCGCTGCGAGGGCTCGAATCCCGTGCAAAGAGAAATTTTTGTCTTGGCTATGGATGTTGTGATTGTCCGTGGGTAGTCTCTGATTGTCGAACGCAGAGGTACCACCCGGCGGATCTCGTAGGCATGTTGCATGCACACGTGTTCCCTCGCCAGAGTCCGTGTGGCGTTCCCCCTTTCCCTGTATACCCTATAGCCCCACGGTACCCCATGGGTGTTTAGGCCTTGGGCCTTCGTGGTAGTTGGAGTATAAAGAAAAGTGTGTATTAATATTTATTTTCTAAGAATATTGTTCTTTTTGTTTTAAAAACATTTATCGTTACTACTTTGACATAAGTATGTTGAGTACTCCAAAAGCTTTTTTATTACTACTAATAAAATAATCATATTATCTACTCCTAAACATTGCTCTATAGTAAATTCATTTATCAGATTAAGATTCTGATTTATTTATTAATCCAGTTAGATCTACATTGTAGACATTGGATAAGCCGGTGTATACAGATTAAAATATAGATAAAATGAAGTACAATACAAATAACAATAGGAACATAAAAAAAACAATATGATACATACACACAATAAATACATGGCAATAAATTATTTATTAAGATCCATCAGAAGCACTGTGGAATGTGACAAATTTACCAAGGTCTTAAAAACCGCAATCCGATAGCTTGTTCCGCAAGCGTCACTTGAAAAGCCCTGTGGAGTTTACGTTTTTGATCTCCGGAGGTAATAAGTTAAAAAAGTATATTCCAGCTGTTATGGGAGATTTTGAATGAAATGTATGATATGACATATGTCTAACTACTTATATTATTTTTATTACGAGTGCTGTATTCTTGGAGGTCAGTATGCTTAAGATAATCATGTTTGTGCTGAAAAATATGTGTTAAAAGTTTATAAAGGTATATACATGCTACTGTAAGTATTTTGTGTTTAACAAATATCTCGCGGCAAGAAGATCTCTACCGTATTTTAAATATAATGGGAATGATTATCTTTTGTAAGGCAAACACTCTAGAGATTTCACTAGCCTGGCCCAACGCAGTAATCCCATATGAAATGACAGAGTGGACATACGCATAGTAGACATCCATTGATGCTGAGTGTTTAACATCCTCCCTAGCGTAAGTATTAGATACAGACTTTTTCCAAGCTTCTTACATACGGAATCAATTTGCTCTGTCCATCTTAAATTTCAATCAAAGCTTACATCTAAAAACACAGTATTTTTAGAAGTTACAACTGTCTTGCATTGAAGACTGAAATTAAAATTTGACGGAATTTTTGAATCATTTATGAAAATCGAGAAAATAAGTGGTCCAAGGACGCTGCCTTGAGGTGTGCTCCAATCTAAATTGAATTCATCAGATTTTTTATCAGCGACAGTAACATAAAATTTTCTATTCTCTAAAAAGCTAACTAGCCATTGATTCAAATATCCGCGAAAGCCGACATGATGAAGTTTATCGGCCACAAATGACGAACTTACACAATCAAAGGCCTGAGACAAGTGAAATTGGGTACTCACTACGTAATTACCTAAATCAAGTTTATCACAAACATACTGAACATACTCGACAATGCTTGTGTCAGTTGAGAAGCCTGCCCTGAAACCATGTTGGGCATACTTCGAGAAAATAATTAATAGCGCGATTGGCGGGTAAAGTTTTCAACATCACAATTTTCACCTTTTTTAAATATCATAATTAACGATGTCAGCTTAAGAGCTGTTGGAAATTTACCAGCAGCAACCAATTCATTAATGATGTCTGCCAATACTGGGGCAAAGATATCCATGTTCTGTTTTACTAAATAGATTGGAATTTCATCAGGCCCTGTAGATTGCTTGTCTGAAATATTATACTAAGTGACATATAAATCCGAACACCCAGTTTAAATGGTTTTATTTTAATAAAAGTTGGTGAATGTATTTATCTTACTGTAAATAACAAGTGAAAAAATTTTCAGCCTTATCAGTTGTACATTCCGGTTTTTATACTGCTTTTTTTTAATTCACTAATGCTCTAAAAATGAATATTTCAGCCGCAGTAAAGAATCAACGATGGCGGATTTTGGTTCTTGACATCCTTTACGATCGGTTACGATGCCTAGAGTACGGAGACCTGTACGATTTCGTCAACTTAGTGAGTTCGGACTTCGGGAAGCTGGACCTTCTTTTCGGGCAATTGCAGTTAGAGTGCAAAGAAGTGTAGACACTGTGGTTAGGTGTTGTCGGGCATGGCTTCGAGAAGGCCGTACGCAAAGAGCAAGGGGCACTGGACGCCGCCGTAGAACAACAGACCGTGAAGATCGCCGCCTAAGATTATTGGCCTTAAGGGACCGTTTCTCCACTACCAGGTCCATTGCAAATGAATGGTTTGCAGAACACGGAAGACTTATTGGCTTGCGAAGTGTTTACCGACGAATGAGAAGTTTTGGCGTGTTTTCATACCGGCCACACTGGGTCATCCCTTTAACTCGAGAACACCGACGTAATCGCCTTGAGTGGTGCAGACAACGGTCACTCTGGGATCAGGAATGAAACAGTATTGTCTTTAGTGACGAGTCTCGATTTTGTTTAGGCATGCACGATGGTCGTGCCAGGGTTAGAAGGCGACGTGGTGAAAAGAAGGAATCCACAGTTTTTTGTTGAAAGACATGTTCATCACACTGTTGGAGTTATGGTTTGGGGTGCTGTAGCTTATGGTTCCAGGTCACCTTTAATCTTCATCAGAGGTAACATGAACGCGCAGCGTTATATCCACGAAGTTCTAGAACCCCATCTTTTACCCTATCTTGACACCCTGGCAGATCCAACTTTCCAACAAGATAATGCCCGACCACATGTTGCAAGAGTCACAATAGACTTCTTTCAACATAATGATGTGACATTGTTACCATGGCCACCAAGATCTCCCGACTTATCCCCAATTGAGCACGTGTGGGATATGATGGGTAGGAGATTGCTCAATTTGCAACGTCCTCCTCAGACTCTAGAAGCACTTCGAGAGGAGTTGGTGGTTGCCTGGAATGATATACCACAGGAGGACATTGACCAAGTGATCAGAAGCATGCCTAGGCGCGTTGGAGAATGCGTAGCACATCAGGGTGCATCCACACATTATTAAAGGTCAAAGGGCATTAAAGCAGTGCAATCATTTTGAAATAATAATAAAATAAAACCATTTAAACTGGGTGTTCGGATTTATATGTCACTTAGTATACTTATCACAAATATAACGTCATCAGTAGTGACATGGGTGAAAAACATTGATTGTTTGGCTGTTTCGCCAGTCGCCAGTAGTGCAGGAATCCAACAAAACGGTTGGCCATTTTCTTGCCAATGGATACATGTTTTCCAAAAACGTTGGCCATATCAGTAGGGTTGGTTATAGTTACATTATCGCAGAATAATTCTGTGATAACTGCATTTTTTTGTTTACCTTTTATTGAATTGACAATATTCCAAGTAGTTTTCTGTTTATTTGAAGATTTGCTTATTATCGAGTGATAGTATCTAATCCTTTCATCACGAATATTCATCTTTTTTAAAAGATTTAAATTTTGTTTACAGATTAGTATCTTGAATCTCTTTTCGTAGTCATGCTAGGTTATTCAATCGATCTATTTTTTCTTGAAGTAACTTAGAGAATTTAATTTTCTTATGAGAAGTATTTTTATGAACATTTTTACGTTTAAAGCCTATGTTGAAAGACCACAAGCACGTTTCTAGAAAATCATCAAAATAGTCATTTATTTTATACTTCTTAATGTCACCAAACCCATGCTTCAGTAACAAATTACACATGTAGTTAGGTGTTCAGTGGTTTTCATGGTATGATATCTGCTATAAAAAATAAATTGTCCCATATGATCTGATCTCCCCATGGCTAACTTGGAGAATCAGAGGTTTATAGGTACTGCCCATTTCAACAATACTTGATGCTTATAATTTACTCGTATATAGATTACACTTTCGTACTTGTATTACTTGTATCTGTTTTGTCTGTGTACGTACTTAATTGTATTAAAAAAAAATAATAAAATAAATATAAGAGTATGAATATCAAGTTTTCTTCCAAAACTAATCTGAAGGATCGAGTGTTGAAATACTCGCATATTATCACTAAAACGTAAACAAGATGAAAGTTGTTAGAAAACATATTGGTTCAATTCAAAAAATTTAATCACAGTACACCACTTCTAGAAATAAAAGTTCATTCATGAAGCTAACAATAATTATCTAGTGTCTATGTGTAAATTACCTTGTCTAAGTAGTCTGACACATCATACACGCTACTCTTAATTACCAACCATACGGTTTTTCTAATTTTGCCATTGTGTCTGGAAACTTCTTCTAGCGAGAAATGTTGAGTCGTATTCACCTCTTGAACCATTTGTTATAGAAATATTAGCATCACACTACCATCTAAGTGTATACTGATTTTGAAATAAATTTGAGGTTATATCTATTTTTCAAATTCCAGAGAGACAATCTAATCAGACGATTCGTGAAAAACAACTATTGTATCTCGTCCTTATCTGGAATTTACTCAGCTAATAAACAAACCTAAACATATATTATCTGAAAGGTCTATAAACGATAACCAGAAATACAACTCGCGTATCCACCTAATAGACATACCATACTTCACAGATCATAGACTTTTCAATACAGTTGCGCTTAAAACTCAGGAGACCTCAGCATACCTATCTGTCGCAATTGTCGTACATCAGAGGTTGTAAATATTGTATCTTTGCTAGTAGATCTGAGGGACTTATAAAAGGCATGCGGCGCAGTGACGCGATATGCACATACGAACATTATGCTTGAAATGTAATTTAATGAGGTAACTTGTTTTTTTGAGGTAATATTATATAGTATTAAGCATTATACAGGGTGACTTTGAAGTTGAGTCATTAATTTTCAGATAATGATTGTAGAAGGAAGATAAACCAAAATATGTGTGTAAAAATAAAAAAAAAATAAAAAAAAGTTTTACCTTGTTTTATAAAGTATCCTCCCGACAAGTATTTCAGTGCGGACCTGTATTTGATCGTGAGGTCTTGGAGCACCGGCATGCCGTCACCTGTGAGGTCTTAAGTCACCTGATTCACGAGCCCGTTGTACTACATTAACAAAGGCACGAGGGGTTGGTTGCACTCGATTGGGAAACCGATCCGCATAAACATGTGCCATTTTTTATTTCGTTTGAGCCACGCAACAGACACCACTATTCACTCACGCGTTACCGTCTGACACTGACTGTATATAACTGAATAAAATAATTGTAAAAACATCGTTCCAAATTCTTTCGCTTTTTTGTTTCCGATGCGATGAACTGATAAGGCGGATTATATCCGTTGTTTTCAAACACGAGCACATAATATTATTATTGAGACAGGGCGGTACTCAAACTTCCAAAGGGCTATAACTTTGTTACTTTAATTTTACCAGAAAAATGGTAAAGGAAAAAAACATTTCTTTTGATCAGATCTACTCACTGTTAAAATAAATGACTCAACTTCGAAGTCACCCTGTATATAATATATAAGTAAGTACGTATCAAGAGCTATTATAATCACTTAGCAAACGTTGTTGACAAACAGTTTTACACCAGAGTTCCAAAGAAATGAGGCTAACGTATACAATAGGCTCATAACTATAATCTGACGATTTAAGTTTTCCTGAAAAACCCAAATAGCAACACAAAACTTACATCTCTTTGATGCCATTGGACTACATGGAAAATTGTACTAGCGGTTGTTTCGAAGGCGTGGAAGTATAGAGTGTTATACATGTTAGGAATTAACTTTTCTCCTTAAAAAATAATCCTTTATGAACTGATGACAATGTTGCGTGTTAAGAGTAAAATCAACCTACTTGACGCCATTTTATACTGAGGCAGCCGCGAAGGCAAAACCTGAATACGGAGATACCGCGACTGCTAAGAAAGTGTGAAAGGTATTTGACTGATGCTGCACGACACCAGATGATTTTAAAAGTTTCTGGACTCCAAGTGAGAAAATATTAGTCGATGTCTGAAAATGCTTTTTTTCTTCAATATAACTTCTATTAAGTTCAATACATTTTTCCGATTCTTTATTTGATTTACACCTTCTCTGAAGTTATTCTCTGGATGCACTTCAAAATACCTGTCTACGGATGTAATTACTTGTATTTCCTAAGCATGAAAGCATGTGGCAACACTGTAACTTTTGACTGAGATGACAGATCGAGTAGTGACGTAGCGCGTTTGAAGCATCAGTCTAAGGAGATTTTTGCAATGGAGCAGTACACTCCACGCGAACACTCTCAGATTGTTGAAATTTACATTCAACAAAACAAGTCAATTGTGAAAACTCAACGTGCATGGAGAAAAATAAATAAAGTGAAAGAAAAAAAGATTTTCATCAGGTGAGACACTTACTAATCCCAAGCGTCCAAATAAAAAGCGACCAAGGCGATCGGATGAAAATATCGCACTCGTACGGGCCAGTGTTCAGAGGTCTCCAACAACATCTCAAACACGTCGATCTGAGAAGTTGCGCATAAAACGAACCACTTTACGTCGCATATTGCGTCATGATTTGCATTTGTTCCCATACAAAATTCAACTGACGCAAAACCTGTTACCTGCCGATAAGCCACGTCGATTGAAATGGGTGCAAAGAGTCATCGAAATGGCTGAAAGTGACGATCATTTTTGGCAAAAACTCATCATGAGCGATAAATCTCATTTCATGTTAGCCGGAGCCGTGAACAAACAAAATTGTCGGTTCTATGGTACTGAAAATCCTCAAATTATTTACGAGGTACCTCTTTGTGACCAAAAAGTGACTGTTTGGTGCGGTATTTGTGCTGGTATGGTCGTTGTGCCGTTCTTTTTCGAAGATGAAGCTGGCAAAGCGGTTACCGTCAATCAGGAGCGTTATCGCGATATGGTAACTGATTTTTTGATGGCAATTGTTCGTGACAATGGTATGGAGCATTTCTGGTTTCAACAAGATGGCGCTCCACCACGCACAGCTCGAGCTACTATCGATTTTTTGAAACTGTTGCTCCCTGAACGTCTGATGTCGAAAAATGGTGATTTTGACTGGCCACCGCGTCCACCAGATTTAACGGCTCCAGACTTCTTTTTGTGGGGCTACTTGAAATCGAAGGTTTATGTCAACGAGCCAAGGATCCTAGACGCACTTAAGGCCAACATCCGACAGGAAATAGCCGCCATATCAACCGAAACATTGGGCAAAACGATGGAACACTCTGCATCACGGGCACTTTTCGCTGTACAGGCTCATGGCGGTCATTTAAGAGATATCGTTTTCAAAAAATGATTTTTGAAATGAACAGTAAGAAATGTGTTTTTTCCTATGATTTAAAAAAAAACATCTTTTCGCCGAATATGGCCAACCCTTGAGTGTTAGACGTAATTGACCTATTTACTTTTTGATACGTTCACCATATCAGTATAAATTTAATCTTCGTTCAATTCATCTCTATGCATTTTTCCATTTTCTAAGACGACACTATTTTTTAGATCAGCTTGAAGCTAGGCATGTGTTCATATTTTCTAATACGAACGCCTTCTATATGCGAGTCCAGAATCTCTTCAAATCACCTATTGAATGGGAACCTTGAATACATCGCAGTTATAGTTTTTTTAAATGACTCTGAGACCTTTATTTCACAATAAATGTGTTTTTAGTAATGAACCTGCTGAAGTTTAAAATATTCCAGCTTCGAATGTACTTTCATACGCCGGAAGAAGATGATTTTCCTCATCTGCTAGTTAATAATGCAGTTGACACATGCAGCTCATTCTATATACGAGTCAGTCCCACACAAGCCTCATACAATTTTTTTATAAAAATGCGCATTCTCAGGATCTTATTTCGAAACTATTAGCTTTTGTCCATGTATCTTAGCACTGCTAAAGTGCATAGACAGCTAGAAAGCTTTCTGATGCAGGCTGCTCAAGTAGATATGGATTATTTTTATTTCCATGTATACCAAGATATAGAAACTTGCGAGAAATACATGTTTGTAGAATCACTGATTAACAGTCTTCAATAATATTCCTAGTCCGATGCTGGAATTGAATAGCATGTTTAATATCCGTCTTGCTATAAAGGTGCTCACTCAATCATGATCCACGTCTCAAACTAGATATGTTATGTAACATTTCCGTAATAAAAGTGTTCATTTTATTTATACAAGTCCTTATAAAAAATATGTACTATAGTAATTTTCTAATAAACATTTTTATATTTGTTCTTCGTACATTTTGACAAAATTCCCAGTTACTTAAAAGTATAATCCAGATATGTGAACAACAGCTCTGAAAACGGTCCTGAAATTCATTATTGACAACGTTTAATACAAAGATGTCACCTCGGTAGACGTCAAAACGTAATGGATACTCGTAAAAAATACATTACGCCATTGTGTACAATAGTTTCGATGTGCTTGCACGATTTTCTCGCGAAGGATCTAGCCACGCTGCACGGCGGCCGTCCATCGCATAGTGCAGTC
Source organism: Acanthoscelides obtectus (assembly GCA_963669975.1). Lineage (NCBI taxonomy): Eukaryota > Metazoa > Arthropoda > Insecta > Coleoptera > Chrysomelidae > Acanthoscelides > Acanthoscelides obtectus. The sequence goes on along the minus strand of CAVLJG010000001.1, from coordinate 50,002,692 downwards.
CACGACGTCCCAAAAGTTTGCTTCAGATTCAGATTCTAACATTGTGAAATTACAGTCGACCAGTTCAGTAGAGGGCTCAAATCGCGGATATGCTAAAAACTGGTTATATCAACCCTGATTTTTCGCAAAGCTATGCCGAAGCGGTGTATTCCTACGGAGTCTCTACAACATGCATATATTTTTTGGTAGCACAATTCTTCGTTGGAATATTGGAATCACCCTATATAATCCTAACCCAGTTTATTAAGTATGTGGTATTTACAGCAGTAGTACAATTAGACCTACATTATAACAGTAGGAGCGTTATGTACGAAATCATTTTTGGTATTTTGCGTATTAAAATAGCACATACCTGTCCTCGTTTTCCCGTTCACCCCACCAATGAGAATATGTAATTTCGGGCTACTATCTAGAGTAATTTGTTTGAAAGCCATATTTGATAATAAGTAACATAAAATAGCCCTCAGGGTTGAACATTTTTCTAGCATATGGGCGATTTGCGCTCACTACTGAACTAGACGACTGTAATTATTTCATTTTAACGCAGATACGTATACGCGTGTTAAAAATTAGTATATCATTCTTAAGTCTCAAGGAGAAATGTAAGGGGAAATCAATGTGAGATGTGTCTAATCGATGGGTATAATTATTGGATTTTTAAACTTATAAATATGCTTACGCCAAAAAATACCCCCTGACCACTACAAACATTTTTACGAAAATTATCAGGAACCTCTGAAACATCAAAAAATTTGTTTAAGCGGTTTTTTTTGTCGTCTTTTGCCAACGTCTCCGTCACAATTGGACCCTAAGGGGCAACAATTTGAACACTTATTGAAATGAAAAGTGATATTTTCGTGTGCCTCTGTTTTCTATCTGAACAAATTAAGATAATTAAAGATTTTTCTAGTTTTCTCGAAAACGAGTCGACTGATTTTAAAAAATCAAACGTCAAAACAAAGGTCTTTAAAGTACCTTTCAAACAAGCTATTACTCGATACCCCTTGTCATTTAAAGTTTTTAAGGGAATGACTCTGGGGGACCGAGGGTGGAAGGGGGTGCAGCAGTTTTTGGTTAAAAAGTTGTCCCCCTTGATAAATTTTTTGACGTGTCTCGGCGTTTTTTCTTTTATTCAGTGGTTTTCGATAAATCCGTGGTGGGAAGTTTTCAAATGTATAATATGAAAATTTTATGATCGATACTTTCCAAGTTATAGACGGGCCAAGGATTATTGGAAAGACCGACAGACAGACAGATCGACTATCGACAGACAGACCAACTGAAATGAGTAACATTAGATGTAACATTCAAAAACATAATATCTCATTTTCGAAATTTTCCGCTATTACAATACTTCCTCGACAGTGACGTGGGAAATAAAATCGCACCCTTACGATATCCGTTTATGATCTACATATATGTTGAGAAAAGCGACAGACAGGTAGAGGATATAAGGGCCTAAGAGGGACGAATAGATGGCCGTATTTTCGCTCAACATACCTACTCTATAGTACTTCACATCAAACGTTCCCAGGGGTCAAAAGATATTAATTTAGATATAGGACAGCTATTCTATAGTGATCCCTTGGCTGCCTCGCAAATGGCACTGTGTATTGTAAATATGGACGTGTCGATGATTTAACTACACATGAGCGTAGATGTTCGATATTGAACTAGCTTTTTATACATTTGTGCTGACGATATAAAATAATGATTATTTTGAGTTTGATGCACGATGCAAAGCTTAGGCATGCGGTAATGTCGCAGCGCAATGGCAGTAGGTGTTTCTGGATGATAGCATTGATAGTCTTCTACCTGATGATAGCCAACCTGAAACTACATTCCTGCGTCCAAAAAATTATCCGAACGTCATCTACGTCATATCGCCCTGTATAGGACACTGATAGCAGCTGTCCAGTAATTTAGATCCGGAAAATTTTTGAGACGAAAAGCGAAATAACCGAGGTATTTACTATGGAAACTGACCCAGGGGGGTCAGAATACGGCGCTTCCACCATGGCAATGGATATGGAGTCAAAGGAGCAGACCGTAGATGAGTTGAGAGTTTGAGAGATGGTTCGACAGGAGCTGTCAAAAAAGGACGATGATAAGAAGACCATTGAAAGATTGATGATGATCATCGAAGCCCAGCAGCGGACAATTAACAACCTAACAGTTAAATTAGACCTCCTACTGAAAACCCAGGTACCTTCCCATCTAAATATTACACGTTCTTCCCAAACACTCCAACAAAATCCCAGTAAAGACAAAGCTGTCACTCTTAAGAGACCGTTTTTATCAAGGTTAAGTCCCGTAAAACGCGACGGAACAAGACCGACATGACAGGCTTTCCTCCTCTCACTCCACCAGAATCACAGACTGAAACGTCTCGTTCAACTACAAGCGACTCGAATAAACAGCCTTTGCCTAATCTATCGGTCACTTCTTCGCCTTCGACATCCCAGGTATCAGAAGACACGACCGCACAGCCCCCATACAAGGTACGTGTTACCCCCATCGTTCTTCGCGATGCTTCGAGATGGCGAAGCGTAAATCACAAGTTTATTTCTTTGGGCATCAAATTCGAACGCGCGGTTGCCGTCGATGCAGGAATCAGGATAATTCCCAACTCCAAGGATGATTACCGCAGGAATATTCATCTCTTCAGGTAGGAAGAGCCCTACCACACTTTCCCCCTACCCTCGGAGAGGAACATTCATGCTGTAATCAGAGGAGTACCTGCGACACTTTCGGAAACGGAGATCAAGGAACATAATTCACCTGAAACGCGGTGGCGGCGTGCCCATGCCTATGGTGGTAGTCATACTGCCCAAGATAGAAAAATCTCAGCAGCTGTTCAACGAACATGAACTGCTAGGTTTGGCTAACAGAGTCGAAGTTCAAAAGAACTCAAGACTCATCGGGCAGTGTCACCGCTGCCAAAAATATTGGCATGCGCAATCTTACTGCACTGCACCATCTAAGTGTCTAAAATGTGCTTCTGGCCACATGACCCACTATGTAAGTTACGCGGATGCAGCTAGAGATGCAGCCCGGGCTGCCCCCTCTGTGACATCTTCTGCGAACACGCAAAATGTGGACCTGGCAACCGCGCTAAGGTCCTTACAGTAGATCATAGGGCCTCTGATTAGCGCAACACAGGCTTTGCAGGCGATCTTTCCTGCAAATGGCTAGGTACAATGGACGACAGCCTGCATTTATCAAAATTCTTTTTTGGAATTGTTTGGGTCTAAGGAACATTCCCAAAAAACGGGAATTTCATCAAGCTGATGAGTGATAGTGAAACGCGGTATTGGCCACCACAGAAGCACAAACGCTGAGATACAGAGCATCGAAGCGGCTTCCGTGGTGGTCAATATGACGGGAGGTGTGCCGTTAAAAATCAAATCGGTGTATGCCAGGTGTGATATCAGGCTGCAAGAGGCGGATCTGGAAGTCCTTTTAGATTGCTCGGGTCCACTTATTGTGGCAGGGGACTTCAACTGCAAACATCGATCATGGCATTCTAGGTTGAATTCCACCAGTGGGATCCGACTGTACAACCATGTGATACGGAATGGCTACCTCATACATAGTACTGAGGACCATCCATTTAATCACCTTCAGGCACCTGATGTTCTTAATTTTGCAATATCCAAAAACTGTAGATACAGTATCACTTCTCGAATCATGTATGACATCTCAAACGATCATCTTCTCGCCGTTTTGGAAGTGGGTAATGAGCAGGTCTTGGAGGATGATACCCCTCCAAGGAAACGCATTGATTGGGAGTTATACAAGTCGCTCCTCAGAGAGTTCCCCAATATTCCGATCATAGATGATGAGAACGGTATAGATGCGGCTCTAGCGGAGTGGACAAGTTTTGTTCAGCAAGCTCTGCAGCGTGAAGATGTACTTCCCGTACAGCGACACGGCAGACCTTTTCTGCCAGCAGACATTCATCAGAAAATCTCTGATAAAAGGGCTGCAATTAAGCAAGCGAGGAGGTCTTGTCATCCCGATGAGATTCGCAGAGCGGCGAATCTTGTTCATGAAGTAAGAAATGCTCTTCATAAATTCCGCAATGAGCAATGGAACGACTTTCTGGCGGGGATGCTTGACTCAACCATTCCTCGCTGGAAGGTGGCGAAGTCACTCAAAAACGGAAAGCGTGAACAAATCCCACACATCCACGGTCCTGGAGGCATTGTCTTCAGGACGGAGGAAAAGGTTGAGGTTTTCGCCGATGCCGTGGAAAGACAGTTCTTTCCCAACTATGATCTTGATAATGACCTCGACGAGGCGCAACACGTCGGAAGATCTGTCAGGACGTATTTTAGGGCCAACGGCGTCAGTGACAGTCCCGCTACCGTTGGTGATTTTTCTTCATCAGAAGATTCTTCTTCAGATGCTTCCTCAATCGAAGATCTGCTTAGCACATCAGCGGAATCTCCCGAGATCCCGCATTGCACACCAGCAGAGATTCAAGGTCATATTAAAGACCTTAAAGTTCGTAAAACACCTGAGGAGGATCAAATCACTAATAAGGCGTTAAAGCTGCTTTCGCGGAAGTCCTTAACTTATCTCGTGGCAATAGTTAATGCCATGCTAAGGACCCAGTACTTCCCATCTGCGTGGAAAACCGCTGAAGTTATAATGATTCCAAAGAAGGTGGGTTCGATATTTCCTCATGATTAACTTCCCATTAGCCTGCTGTCAGCTCCGTCTAAGCTCGCTCCTTGAGAATTTCTCGTCAGATCACCATGTGATTCCTGGTGGGCAATTCGGTCTGAACATAGTGCGGAGCTACAGGCGGTTAGGCTGGTGGAACGAGTAATCAGAGGATTCACCCTTAACGTAAGTACTGGCATCTTGCTTTTGGATGTCTCAAAAGCATTTGACAAGGTGTGGCACGCGGACCTGCTGTATAAACTAATCCAAAAGGGCTTCCCTTTTTGGCTTCTAAAACTACTGAAATCCTTCCTTGAAGGTAGGAAATTTCGGATCAAAATTTACAACGCCCTGTCGACAACACGACTGATTATAGCCAGCGTCCCTCAGGGTTCGGTCCTTGGACCTATCCTTTACTCACTGTACAACCATGATGTCCCTAGTCCCAGCAACTGTGAAGTCTATCTCTATGCTGACGATACTGCATTGGTGGCTCAGTCGTTGGCCGGTGACCTAGTCCATGACAGGCTGCAAAAGCGGTGGAGGAAGTATTAGATTGGGCGGATCGGTGGCTAATTAAAATTAACCATTCGAAAACGCAGGCAATCTACTGTCGCGGCGCTCCGTCTGAAGTTTCAATGAATGGACTTCGTATACCAAGGGAATCCTCCGCTAAGTATCTCGGTGTCATTCTGAACAAAGGGATGACTTGGCGAAACCATATAGAAGCGCTAAAAACTAAATGCCAAATTACGTTTCGACAGCTTTACCCATTATTATGTAAACGTTCAAAATTAAGTTTGATTAACAAGATTCGACTCTATAAGGTGGTCATAAGACCAGCAATGACTTACGCATGTGCGACTTGGTGTTTTATTGCTAAAACACACATGCGAATTCTGCAGGTTCTGCAAAGCAGGACGTTGCGCACTATTGCTGACGCCCCATGGTATGTCTCTAACGAAACTCTACATAGAGACCTCGATGTCCCTTACCTAAAGGACTACATTAGGCAACAGGCGCAGCGGCGCTATAGCCTAGCGGAATCGCACAGCAACCCTCTGTTGCGTGAGTCAGTGGACTACACAGTCGAGCAAGTTCGCAAGCACAAAAGGCCGCGGCTCGCACTGTAATCAAAATTAATTCGTGAATCTAGAACAACCAAAATTGGAGCATTTTGACAGAATCTTTAGAAAAAATCGAATATTTTTAGACTATATCAAAATCTGTGAAGTCATTTTAACAATGCCTAAACGCTGCCTATCCTAAAAGATTCTCTTCTTCCCCTTTGCTCTCGTTCTTCCTTCTCTCCCTTCCTTCCGTTTTTTCCTTAAAATTGTCTGGTTTCTGGGTTACCAGAACTGACAGACTTACAAACTGACACTGTGACTTAAGAGCTAAGGTCCCACGGACCGCTCTGACAACCAACGATGACTTGACTGACTTGACTTGTCATCTACGTATAAGAATTTGTGACAGCTATGTTTCTCCTATCCGCTCTAATTGATAAATAATAAATTGAATAATCTAAAAAATAAATGCAACAAGAAAAATTTTGTTCAAATTCGGATTGTCATAACTTACTTAGTTTTTTGTATTGATTTTTTCGGCAGATGGTAGTTACACTCATTGGCATCAATGAGTAGATACGTTCTGTACGAATTCAAAAAGTTGTCACCAAGTTGAACAGAAATCGATTACCTTCCTGAGTTAGTTCACATTTTTTTACATCTCCATTGTTACCGTTATCTACAGTGGCGGAAAAATGAAAACTTTTGATTTAACTTAAAAACACGCTGCACAATAATGTCACACTCCCCTTCTGAAATACAGTGTCAGGGCAATAACTATATCTCCCTTATCCTCCAATTTTGTGTTCTTAAAAATTCTAGCGATGATTGCTCTTTTGGAACAAAATGAATGGAACACAACAGTTCACACATTTTAGTCAGTATTATACTCTTCAGATAGGCGCCTCTAGTCGTTCTCGACTCGAATATTGCTCCTAGATAATATTTCCTTCATTGTATGTGAGGGAGCATGATTTAGGCATATTTTGCATTATGCTGAGCAGCTCATTTTCAAATTGCATACTAAAGGTGATTGATAACCAACCAACCAACAACATATACTAAGTGACATATAAATCCGAACACCCAGTTTAAATGGTTTTATTTTAATAAAAGTTGGTGAATGTATTTATCTTACTGTAAATAACAAGTGAAAAAATTTTCAGCCTTATCAGTTGGTCATTCCGGTTTTTATACTATTTTTTTTTAATTCAATAACGCCCTAAAAATGAATATTTCAGCCGCAGTAAAGAATCAACGTTGGCGGATTTTGGTTCTTGACATCCTTTACGATCGGTTACAATGCCTACAGTACGGAGACCTGTACGATTTCGTCAACTTAGTGAGTTTGAGGGGCCGTACAGTGGGACTTCGGGAAGCTGGACTTTCTTTTCGGGCAATTGCAGTTAGAGTGCAAAGAAGTGTAGACACTGTGGTTAGGTGTTGTCAGGCATGGCTTCGAGAAGGCCGTACGCAATGAGCAAGGGGCACTGGACGCCGCCGTAGAACAACAGACCGTGAAGATCGCCGCCTAAGATTATTGGCCTTAAGGGACCGTTTCTCCACTACCAGGTCCATTGCAAATGAATGGTTTGCAGAACACGGAAGACCTATTGGCATGCGAAGTGTTTACCGACGAATGAGAAGTTTTGGCTTGTTTTCATACCGGCCACACTGGGTCCTCCCTTTAACTCGAGAACACCGACGTAATCGCCTTGAGTGGTGCAGACAACGGTCACTCTGGGATCGGGAATGGAATCGTCTTTAGTGACGAGTCTCGATTTTGTTTATGCATGCACGATGGTCGTGCCAGGGTTAGAAGGCGACGTGGTGAAAGGAGGAATCCACAGTTTTTTGTTGAAAGACATGTTCATCACACTGTTGGAGTTACGGTTTGGAGTGCTTATAGCTTATGGTTCCAGGTCACCTTTAATCTTCATCAGAGGTAACATGAACGCTCAGCGTTATATCCACGAAGTTCTAGAATCCCATCTTTTACCCTATCTTGACACACTGGCAGATCCAACTTTCCAACAAGATAATGCCCGACCACATGTTGCAAGAGTCACAATAGACTTCTTTCAATATAATGATGTCACATTGTTACCATGGCCACCAAGATCTCCCGACTTATCCCCAATTGAGCACGTGTGGGATATGCAACGTCCTCCTCAGACTCTAGAAGCACTTCGAGAGGAGTTGGTGGTTGCCTGGAATGAGATACCACAGGAGGACATTGACCACCTGATCAGAAGCATGCCTAGGCGCGTTGGAGAATGCGTAGCACATCAGGGTGCATCCACACATTATTAAAGGTCAAAGGGCTTTAAAGCAGTGCAATCATTTTGAAATTTTTATCATTTACTTATTATGCTTCATTAAGTACTTATACAAATTTTTATTAAAATAAAACCATTTAAACTGGGTGTTCTGATTTATATGTCACTTAGTATATTTAGGTTAACGCAACCAGAAGAGGGCAATAGGATATACCGCTCTCCTTTGATCTTCCTGCGGTGTTGTGAATCCGTAATGGCAACGCCAGTTTTCGCCAAGGGTCAGCTGCAATAATGTTTTCGTTCAGTTGTGGAGAGTTGGGGAGAAGGAAACTGGTATCGATACAATTGTGACGCATAAGACGCAAAGATTATCACTGATGTGTTTGTTAGCCCAGCAGTTTTACAGCTTTAAAGTCATAGTACTGCAGTTTAGCCAACAAAAGATGTCGTCGAGAATATAACTTAGCACGAATGCGTCAAGTCCCGGGCGATGCTGGAAACATCTCAAATACTACACCGTGACTTGTACGGAATGAGAAAGATATTTCATGATAAAAAGTCATATACGGACATCTCGGGTTTTTTCAAAGCTGCTTCGATTGAGGAGACGTGTTTGTGATAAGTTTTATTCTCAACGACACCTCTTGTTGGCTAAAATACAGTACCTACTGTGCCTTAGAAGCTGTAAAACTGCTGCATTAATAAGCATATCAGTGATATGCGTTTTATGCCAAAGGGAAAATCACTCTTGCATCCGTGAGGCTGTGGATTAGCAGCTTTACCGAACAGAAACAGTATTGGATCTGAACCTCGACAAACACTTGTGTTGCCACTATGGGATGAAAATCACCTCAGGAAGGTCATAGGACAGCGGTATATTATATTGTCCTCTTCTGGTTGCGTTTATCTAAATGTTATGTTACAAGTTGGTTATCCATCACTTTCAGTACGCAATTTGACAATGAACCCTCTGTATAATGCAAAGTATGCATAAATCATGCTCCCACACATGCAGTGAAGAAAACTATCTGGAAGCGATATTCGACACGAGAACGACTAGAAGGCGTCTATCTGAAGAGTATACCTAATCCTGATTAAAATCTGTGATTCTTGTTTTTTACATTCATTCTGCTCTTAAAGAACAATACTCGCTCGAGTTTTCATGAACCCAAAATTAGAGGATGAGGGAAATATGGTTCTTGCCCTTACGCTGTATATCAAAAGGGTGAAATTATTATATAGCGCGCTCTTAACTTAACCCTTAACTAAGGACGTCTATTTTTATTCCACAACTACGGACACGGAGTCTGACAGACCCATAGTAAAAATAATAAATATAAAGCGTTTTTTGAAAATTGTGTCAGTAAATAATGATAGTTCAATGTATTGTTTAATAGTTTATTACGAAAAAAATTTGAAGGCATCACAAAAAATACAAAAAAATGGAAATACTGAAAATAAAAAAAAATTAACCACTACATACATTTAAATATATTGCACTTTCAGCACCCATCAAAAAAAATTTTTTCTACAAAACTTAAATTATAATACTAATACAAAATCAAAATAACTAAAAGAGAATTCCAAAGTTAAAAAGTAGAAAAACCTGCAAGACACATTTTGTACCCTATTTTTATGTTTATTCTTGTTTGCAATGTATGCAACATTTTTTCGAACACTGCAGACAAATAGGGCGTTTACATTTTATACAAGTGAATGCAGTCTTCCTTCTCAATTTCGAAGGACATATGTAGCAATATTTACGAATTTGAAGTCGTTCTTGATTTACTTCCTGTGCCTCGTTAGGTATTTGCAAAATCCGGCAAGTCAAAAATTGTATTTCTCTATTTATCTGCGGTTTTTGTAGTCTTTCTAGTAAATGAATTTCTATCAACTTCTGTTAACTTTTTGACAAAATCAAAACGGTTTGCGTCAAATGTCCAACAGTTTATAAAATATTGCCATGGGCCACCTCCTAGTGCGTCGGCTGCAGCTATATTTTGCACATTTTTCAACCATAGCGTCTACTCCACCCTTTGTACTGTTGTAAAAACTTATTATTTCTGGTTTTCCAGTTTCTGGATCAGTAGATTTTAAATGATGCATTGAGGATAAAAGTATAACGGCTTTGTTTTCTTTGGTTGCATAGGAAACAATGATCATATTTTTTTGAACCCATATACTGTATCACCTTCTTTACGGTCTTTTCTTGGTTGACAAGTGTAAGTCCATTTGTAAGCAAAAATTCAGCTAGTTCCAATGACGAAAACCAGTTGTCTGCCGTTATATTTCTATTTGAATGATATAAGGGTCTTGCGAGTCTTACAATTGATTGGATAGGCTTACTTAGCTTCTTTTCACTTTGTAATAATCCACGTCCTTCAGTGTCTTAGCCGGCATAAATATATGCATTGTAAAGATACTGAGTTCTTGCATCCGTTAACGCCATAATTTTTATACCATATTTTTCAGGTTTCGATGGTATATACATTTTGAATTTACATTTTTCTCGAAACCCTACTAACATTTCATCCACGCAAGCTGTTGCTCCAATTATATAGGATTTTTTGGAATTTTCAATAAACGTGTTGAATAGCTCACTAATTGCTGCTGTTGGGTCGTCCTTCTTCCTTTCTTCTCGGGTTTCTGCATCATCAAACCGTAGAGCAACTAATAATACCGAAAAACGTTCCATGGACGTAACTGCTTGAAACACATCTCGTCTTCTACCATCTGTAGCGAAAATACTTCGGACATCTTCATCATTTGATTTGAAAATAGCTGTATATAGTAGTAATCCTACAAAGGCATTTAGTTCATTAACAGTAAGTTCTGCAAGTTCTGGCCTGTTCTCTCGTTTGTAATTTTGTCGCATATTATCCAACTTTTTATTTGTATACGTTATAAGGTCATACATTTCTGCAGAAAATAACTTGTTGAAAAATGATTTTGGATCCGTTTTGTCTTGTACATCCAAACGCAATAATGGCAAACGTAAAATATTATGAACTTGGGTACGAATTTTTCGCACAGGTTCTGTTGTACTCCATTTGCAACGGTTTTTTCTGTAGATATATTTTTGTTTTGTTTTCAAGTTTTTTTGGTCAGCATCACTAGTTTCAAGTTCGCTATCGCTCGCGGTATAAAAAGTCCTGTTCATTATCACTCGCTTCTTGTTCGCTTGCAGAGTCATGGTCACTTTCTATACATATGCTTTCGTCTGTTTCTGTGTCGCTATCCAGAGAATCTATTTCATTGTACCATAGCATTACTTGTTTTTCGAAATTCTTATCAAGAACATGTATCTGTTTCGATGTACCAGGCGTAGGAGTTGCCATAGCTGTTACAAATTTTATGATGTAACCACGGACACTGAGTCTGACAGACTCCGAATCACGAAAAACCCGGTTAAATGAAATTTTACGAGACGTTGAAGAGCACTGAACATGCGGAAGGTACATGAAGCAACACCAGCGAACAAAGATTGTGGTAGGAGTAATAATGTAAAATGTATAGCGCGGAGTCCGACAGACTCATTGTCCGTGGTTAAGGGTTGTAAAAAGTTCTCATTTCCTTCGCCACTGTAAATAAACAGAAGCAAACTCAAAAGATTTCTATACAAATTGATGAACAAGTTTTTGACTTCGTACTGGAAATAAAAAAGTTATGAAAGGAAGAAGCAAAATTGATGTCAAAATCTTCATTTGCCTCTAAAACTTCAACCACTGTATATATTGACATAGTAAATAAAAAACAGATCACAGAGAAAATGTAGCTCTTGATAAGAAGAATTGCGGTTTGATCGGCAACTGGATTCACACCACAGAGTGACTTAAGGTTGCAGTAATGAAACATCATTTTGATTTACCCTGTACACCAAGTCAAACAGTGAGTACAATGAAGAACTCATATTTACATAATAAAACCAATGAGCGTACCTACCGCCTGCCAAAGTAATATAGTTAATTATAGTGCCATCTATGAGACTCGAACCTTTTCAAAGTAAATTTATAATTAGTGCCGAAACGAGGAACATAGTTGTGATAAATTCTTATTGGTGAGGCTGGGGTATCTCATTTCATGTCGGATCATTTTTGGGTGCGGGAGTATAGTATTAGGTTGGGTAGCTTCAGGTAGAGTGATGCTAATGTCCAGCTATCCAAGAAAGACATTAAACCAAAACAACAACCATAACCAACCTTGTTCAGTGCGTGATGAGACGATGAGCAAGTTGATGTATTTCGGAAAACGGGGAGCACAGCAGTTAGTGGGTAGAATCGGTCAAGCCCATATTCAAGATCAATGCCAAACCAGGAAGGTGGAGTGGGAGACATAGCGTTGCATGCAGCCTTGCCCGCCGTTAGCCGTTAGTGTTAGCTCGGCGTTCTGATGTATGATCAGCTGAAGTATGCGTTACTATGTTAGGGTATAGTTTCTTTCTTCGATATATGGACTATAGTCAAGCAAATTCAAAAACTTCTCAAGGAGTAGGATTTCACTGCTGATATGCCAAGAAGGGTATAGAAACTGCAATCAATCAGAACGTACGAGATCCATATGAATTACAATTTGAGGTGAATGTTATCTGAAGTAACTTGACGAAGTAGTACATTATATATAAGAAATTTTTAAATGCACCAGTCTAGAAGGGCGTCGAAAGTTTTAAAAAATGAATCCAAGAAATAAATGTGCATATCTTCGGTGATTGTTACTGTAGCTAAAGTAAACACGTTCAGCTTCCAGCTACATATTATTGCATTATAGGATACGCCGTTGGGGTGTTGTTTATCCAGGATCACGCGATTTTGGCACGAAGATTAGTTGCCCTCTAGAGGCAATACTGTGTTATCGTACGATGTCCGCTGCGATGTGATTAATAGCATCTAGATTTTCGATAATAGACATCTGACTGAACCTATACATATAGCCAGACAACCACTAATCCATCCTGAACAATATACACTTTCCATATACCGGAAAAGGTAAGAGATACAAAGTCGCATAAAATAGGGAAAAATTGTGCATTTGGGTAACTAAGAAAATGGCGCTTAGAAAATTTCATTATCCGAGTATTTCCAAAGAAAACGGAAATGAATATTCCTAATATTGTTTTCATTTTTATTTGAGATGCGATTTCGAAACAAAAATCACATTTTTGCTCTACAAGATGACATAATTAGATTTTCCATATTGTATTTCTACACGGGTTAATGGTTATATTTTCTGATTTAAAAAATGGTATAATATGTCATACATTAATTTTATCCAACCCAATTATTTAAAAAAACTAATAATCAAAATATCGCATGTTTATCCGATTAAATCATCAATGCTTCAGTTTTTTAGAAGGGTGTTTGAAGTACGTTAAGATAACTTGCCCATGTGAAAACATTATTACATTTCACCTCAGCGGTAAATTAGTACTTGAATGCAAGATGTGTGCGTAAGCTTAGATATAGCGGAATTGAACTTTGTTTATAAAGCCGCAGTATCATCGACGCTTTTATTTGCTCTAAAACGTTTCTATCAGTTACAAAAAGTATAAACTTTCAATACTATCCTCAAATTATATGAAAAAGGTTTAGCATTATGTTTTCCTTCATTTGATGAGTTGAGACACTGGCGTTCCCACGGGGGGGGGGGTAAAGGAGGTAATTACACCCTCCCCCCCCCCCCCAGACGACTCGAGCAGTCTTTGAAAAGGTGGTATAAAGTAAACGTTTTATACAAAAATCTGTAACTTTAAGAAAGGATACCGGCAACACTGCCAACCCGCTCAGTGCGCATGCGTACTAGCGACTACTGACCCACCAACAGTAACGGTGTGCGCTTATTCCTGTTGGAACAGGTACAGTCTAGTCTTTTATGGTCTAGTCTAGTGTCTAAATTCTGTACCAGTCCGAGTCCGCAACAAAATTTGGCTGAGAAGTGAACAAGCGGAGTTTTGTTGATCTGGTTGGTATACTACAAAAGAGTTTTGTCTAAAAAATGACAGACGGAAAAATGGAAATTTAATATAATTTCAATTACGAAGTGTTTGGTCCAGACTCCAGCTATCATTATCATCTATGTCTATTTTGTCTCGGAAGTATACTATATAAGCACTTCAGTGCATGTCGTTCGTCCGAGATGGCAAATTATATATTTAGTTTGTGAAAGTTGAGTGAACTTAAGAAATCTTGTTTTCCAAACAGAAAAGGTTCTTTGCTATGGGATACGTGAATGCGTGGAAACCAATAATGCCGTTTATTTGACAATATTTGTGTAACTTTTAGTGCTGGTTGACGGCTGCTGTCAACCTGTCTGATCCCCCGGCACAAGAATTACCGGAAAAAACTGATGATAATCCTACAATTCAACCTGAGCCTTTCACTTCAAAATTTCTTGATGTTGCACCGTATGCTGAACCAACCGTTGAACAATCGAACGCGAAACCTAAAGGATCTAATTTTGTTGATGTTGCGCCATATGTAAATTTCAGCGGCAACTTGTCTTCCCATGAAAAATATACCTTATTGAGGTGTGCAATGATCCCTAATGACTCTTTCAGGTATCCCTATGCCACACACTTGAAAAATAATAAAGAAGTGAAATGTTACTTATCAAAAAACACTTTGAGAAATTTTCTTGGCTGTCATATTCAGAGGAACTACAGGGGCTTTTCTGTAAATATTGCGTGGTTTTTGCAAAATTAGGAGAACATAAATCAACTAAATTGGGAAAACTTGTTACCGTACCACTAAAGAAATTTTCGAAATTGTATGGCAAAACCGGTGATTGTGAGACACATGAGAACTCAATATATCATACAGAAGCAGTTTCAGATACTGCGAACTTTTTAAAGATTTACGAAAATCCAGAGAATGATATAAGAAATATAATAGGTTCAGAGCGAATTAAGCAAGCATCAGAAAATCGGCAAGGATTGAGTCCTATAATAGAGTCTATAATTTTTTTTAGGATGCCAAAATAAACCACTTAGAGGGCATAGAGATAGGGGACGACTTTTTTCTAACGACATCACGAATGACGAGGATGTCCTTAATAATGAAGGGAATTTTGGAGAATTAATACGGTTTAGAGTCGAGAGCAGGCGACAATTTAATGAAAAAAACTTAGAGAACTCAAAAGCGCATGCTATGTACATAAACAGCCGCATCCAAAACAGAATTATTTTTTGAGTTTCCGGAATTAAAACGGTCAAGCGTTTTTTGACACCAATTAACCCTGGCTGCTTTCTGCTCTTCAGTCAACAGGTGGGTATCAAAAATAATTTTCTTACTCCTAAATCTTCATGTAACATTTTTTGAACTGAGGTCTTTGAGATCTTCAAGGACGCCCCAATCTCGCGATATGTTACATGTCTATCTTCAATGATGAGTTTGCGCACAGCATCGACGTTTTCCTGGGTGACTGCCATTTTTTGTGCACCCACCCTGGGATCGTCGCTGAGACTCACCTGTCCACGTTTGAATTCTCCATACCAACGGGAAATTGTCGACACTGATGTGGCGCTTCGTTGCCGAAAACAGACAGTAACTCAGCAAGGCATTCTTGTTGCGATAATTGTCTCTGAAAGTTGTAATAAATTATGGCGCGAAAATGTTCTCGGTTGAGTTCCATTTTTCTAATAATTTGGTGATACTTAAAAATTCACTGTAGTGAAAACACTGCACGTATTGTTGTGAAACTTTGAATTTAAGTTTACTAAAGAGTGAGGTTAAGATTCAGTACTGACGTTCGATCCGCGCGGCCTACTATGTTTCTATATGCAAAACTTAAAAGACATCCCTCGTAATTGCGTTCTTCAAAGCATCCGCTAAAAGAAATACAGTAATAAAAAGAAAACTAGACGGATACCAAATTCATAGTATGTGCGAAACACGATGGACCGAGAGACATGATTCTTTCTGTGCTCCAATTTGACAGCAAGTTCGAGAAAATTGTAGAGGTACTAAATATTATGTCAAATTGGAAAGACCGCGAAGCTTCTTCAAAAGCGGAGTCTTTGAAGACTGCCATTACTTCCACCCAATTTATCGTATCACTAAAGTGTTTGTGTGATATATTAGCTTTAACAGTCAACCTGAGTAAGATTTTTATAATCAAAAACAATTGACAAACAATACGCTGTCAAACTCATAGGAAATATTATTTCAGTTGTACAAGAAACACACTTTAGAATACTTACTATTCGCGTCTATAATGAAATCACATGAAACCCTGGGTATTGAACTGACTGTTCCAAGTATAACAAGCAGACAAATGAACAGACCGAACATAGTTACGTCTGACAAGGAAAATCATTATAGTCTGAACCTATATGTCCCTTTGCTAGATAATATATTACAGGATTTGGTATACCGGTTCAATTAAGAATCTTTGAATATTATTATTATTATATTATTATTATTATTATACAATTTTAATATTTTCTTTGCGTCAGTATTTAATTCAAAAACTGAAGCTGGAGTAACGGACATATTAGAAACAATCTCTAAATATTTGCATGGACTAAGTATTAACGAAAACAAAAATTTAGTACCAGTTTAAAAGCAGAACTTGACCTTTGGAAGTCACGTGCACAAGATATTATAGGCAGTGGAATTTCACTGTATTTATCATGTGATGAAAACATTTTTCCTTCAATTAATAGATGCCTACAATTATTGATTTCATTGCCGGTAAGTGTTGCGACATCAGAAAGAAGTTTCTCCCATCTAAAGATGATAAAAGCTTGGCTGCGCTCCACTATATTACAAGGGCGATTAGTGGGTTTAACTCTTTTGTATATGCTTGGCGATATTAAAATAGACGTGAATACAATCATAGATTCGGTTCGCCAGCAAAAAGGATAGGCGCCTTGATTTTGTAATATGATAACACCTGAACTTTGCCTAAGGTTGTCTCTCAAATACATCTCCCTTCTGTTGGCCAATAAATAAAAAATCAGATGTAGTTAAGGGTTTACTTACGTTTAAACCACCACGGTGATCTTTTCCAAAGTATCCAATCAAGATATGTTGTTTTATTTATTGGCCAGCAGATTGATATAAGTCTTTTCAAATTCTGTTGAAATCACTTTCTAAGCTAATGTAATGTTTTATTTTGAGACTGTGAACTGATGTAATTTCATAGTTTATACGAGTATGTTTGTGTTGTTTGAGACTGGCTAAGAGAATGTCGTTAGGCAATGAATATTTTTTGTGTTTTTCTCATGATTAAGAATTTTATTTTAATTTGCATTCAGTTTTATACTTTATAGAAGTAGTAACATATTTGGTTATTTTTTTCATGAAGACGTATTTTTGGTCTGACATTGTTATGTAGAAAAGTCTGTGATAGATTATATTATTTTGTATTTCTGTTTTAATATATGAAGATTGTTCGAGCTTGGTTTGCTTTATTTACACTTTGATTTCGTATGATTCAAAATTAAAAAAAATTGTATGTATTTTATACAGAAATTACTGTAACAAATTGATATGCCTGCATATATCCATGCTTTTAATGTTAAATCATTATAACACTTCAGTACGTCACACTGAGAATTTACTTTCCATTTTACCCCTCCCAGACTGAAATCCTGGGAGCGCCACTGAGTTGAAACAAACTATAGAAGGATTACATTTTTAGAGATTTGAAGGTTTATACACATATCACTAAAATGAGAAATAGACACTGTTCACCTATGCCTAGTTCATAAAAACTGAAGGAATGCTTCTCTGATGATATTATGGAACAAACGACTATCTCTTAATTTCAAAGCCTACTTGAAAAATTCTGTTTTGGCATGTCAATATATTTGACATGTGTAAAAATCCAATATGAGACAAAACCTCATATTGAAATTCTAATTGGGCCATCTTGTAGGGGAGAAAAAGTGGCAATGTTAACATGCCTTTTATTTCAAGATATCATAGAAGTCAAGAAAACATAAAAACTATTTTGAGAAAATTGTCTCTCTCGTCTCTCTCCGGAAATACTCAGGAATTGTGAAACTTTCTAAGTGCTATCACCGACTTCGTATTTCTTACCGTTTCAGAGATCCCAATGGTGAAGGTCGAATTTAAAATACCTGGTATACCCGATGCATAGTTTTGATTTTTTCAAATGAATCATCTAATCACATAAAATAAACATTTGAGTCCCATCGAAAAAAGATAATTAAAAATTTGGCATTTGTAATTTACGATTCTCCCTGAAAATTGAATTGAAAAAATTCACTCAATTGAGCCTCTTTTACCTAAAAGTAGAAGTCGACGGTTGTCCGTTATCACGCACTCAAGTGTAGTAATAACCTTTATTTCGAAAGTCCTAATTTACAACAACAATGTTTTGAAAACAAATTCAACTAACTCTAATTACATGAAATTAAAGTATTGTCATCTCTCATATGCATGGTAAGTGCTTTCTTGACATGTCCTACAGTCTCTGCATCTTTTATTTAGTTTGGTAAGTTGGCCTCGTGGTTGTGGTTAGATGTCGTCTTGAAAATTTGAGGTCTTCTAGCCATTTTATACTACAATGTGTAGGTTGGCTCTTATTTTGGACTTCGTGTGTGATTTTTCCCCTCTCCACCATCGTTTCCTCAGGTTACACCTGTATCCGGATGTATGGGCATGTGTATCTACTTTTATAGTTGCATATGTGCATTCATTTCGGGCCTGATGTGAGCCAACCTGCCTTTGTAAAAGTACGTAAAGGATTATATTTAACGCCTGCATAGCGTTCCTATGTCGCCAAAGAGACGTCTGTATAATGCCCACGAGACGCCCCTAAAATGCCTACGAGACGTCCCTGAGACGCATCCGAGACGTCCATGTTATGTCTTGAATCCCTATTTAAGAACAACAACAGACTAAAACAAGACGTCTTGAATACGTTCTAATTAGTAACAAACGGCCTCTAAAAGACGTCTGTTGGACTTTTGCAGACGTCTTTAAGGTTTCTCGAAAGTCAAAATCGGACATCCTAAATACATCTCTGAGACGTCTTTGTGCTATTTGGGTAGTACTGATCGTTGAGGTACCGCTGCTTTCATATTTTATTATTTGAAATATAATATCTTGATACTCTTACCAATTGAGTGAAGTACAACCATATTTGTTTAAGCTTTCAACACTATTTCATGATTTACGCAATCAATAGTTGTGGAGAAATCAA
This sequence comes from Acanthoscelides obtectus, assembly GCA_963669975.1. Classification (NCBI taxonomy): domain Eukaryota; kingdom Metazoa; phylum Arthropoda; class Insecta; order Coleoptera; family Chrysomelidae; genus Acanthoscelides; species Acanthoscelides obtectus. Next base: position 49,983,506 of record CAVLJG010000001.1, on the reverse strand, counting down.
AAAATGGAGCAAATGAAATCTGTTTATCGTAGTATAATACTGTAATATGAAGTTGAATTCATGGTTATTTTTTTGTTTTTAAAAGCCAAATTGGTTGTCACATAATTTTGTTTTTAGAAAGTCTCTTAATCTAATTTGAACTATTATTAGTTTAGCTATAACGGTGATTAAACTTATGGGTCTGTAATTTTCTAGTATGTATATCAGTTGGGCTTCCTTTATGAATGGGTATAACTATTGATGGTTTCAAAAATTCTGTGTAAACGCCAGTATTAAGAGAAATATTTATAAGTTTTGTAAGTGTATCCAGAACATCAAGTGATATATTAGCTATGATATTTACAGAAATTTCATCAATATCTGATTATAGATCTTAATACTAATTGTAGATCATATATACCCATGGGATGAATTACGAATTTCTAATCTATACTTATATGATATAGATTCTTTAACGGGTCATCAGAATTTTTATAGTATTTCTGGACGTTTAGCAGTAATGATAAATTAATATGAGTAAAATCGTAGCTTGTGTCAACTAAAATCATAACGGCCAATTGTTTTGCGTTGGGTATATGTATAATTAGCTGTTATGATAATTATGCATTGCACAAATATTAATAAATATTGTTCCGAGCAATAATTCAATAATGATAATAATTTTCATTTATATGTTTTGTGAAACAGGCTAATTTCCTGGTATTATTTTATTTCGAAATACAATGTGGCTCAACCAGATGAGAATCATTACAAACGCCCTGAAGGTTAGGAGGAAATAGAATAACTGGTCGAAACTAGGCGTAGCCCTGTTATCTGCTGGACAAGTGTATTAATTTACTATGATAGAAGAGTCACTCCCCAGGTGATTCTTAGAAGAAATGTGTGAAAATCGTGCATCAGTCTCTTCTCTAAAGATGACCTTGACTTTATGATGCAATATTTAACGATATGAAGAACCTAGAAACATATTCTGCATGGATTCATTCTAAAGCTTATTCTACATACGACAAAAGGTGTCTGAAAGGTAATAGAATATATTTCTTGATGGAAACGAAAGACTAGATATTAACCAGTAGTAAAAATTATACATTGCCCTACCTAGAGACCTAAACCGTGCTGATCATTGCCAATAAGCATGAAACATTTCTGTACACGGTTGACGAGTCGATCGAACAATCGAAAGCAGTATCGTTAATTTTAAGGTTGTTTTGTGTATTCTTCGTAAATCTGGTAAACCCTGTATATCTGCTTATTCGTATTGAGCCAACGCGAATTAATATTACGCTCAATGTTTCATTCAGCTTAAAGTTCATAAGCATTTCATTACTAATATGCACACATAATATAACGGAACAGAGAATTAGATCAATATTAGATTTGTTAAATTGAGAATTCCTGTTGAATTTATATTCAGACTCTCCCACATAGTATGTTTCACGCCTCACTGTATTTTAATAAAAATGTCAGTTTGAGTTTAGATATTATATGGACATTATATGGCCTGTACGTCTCCAAAAACCATTTCACTTATTTAAGTCGGTCTGTCCGCTAATCATGGGTTCCTCTATAACTTGTAAAGTACCAGTCGGCTTTTGACGAAATTTTCAAACAAGGTTACTACTACGCCAAGAACGAAAAAGCTTTGTAAGTTTTGGAAATGTATCCAGTGACAGCGGAGCGAAGGGCAAAAAACGAAATAAACAAATATCGCGCAAACTTCATTTTTAACGTTTCAGAGGCTACTGATCATTTTCAAAAAAAAATTGTAAGGTGTGAAAATTAGGGGTAAGAGGAAGTTGTAAATTTTGTATCTTTGATATCAATGGTACAAACATGATTTATTATTCAGAAATTTGTGATCTCGGAAGTTTTTCGTTTGTACTTTTTAAGCCAAATGTTGCCGATTTTCTTCACAAAAAATTGAAAAACGAATGTCATTACATCATTGACAGTTAAATGCAGTTTGCATATGGCTGTATATTAGCAATTCAAAAACAGAAATACGACAACGCGAATACCATCATACCTCTGATAAGAGGTTCGCTCCGTTTTCGACCGCTTGCCCCACCTGACTCGTGCTGATGATCACCAAGAAGCATAAGACACGGCTGTACACAGTTGATTGGTTATTACTTCAGAAATGTCAGAAAAACGCCTTATTTGCTGGATCACAATATTTTATTTTATACACCGACAGTTTCACAGAAACATATTGAAATTACACATCGACATTAACCTAAAACAGTTGTACATGTACACATATTAACAATAGTTAGAGCATCACATGCTTTTTAGACAGACTTCAATATATTGACTATTTCAGCCACAGCAGTCTCGTCAGTAATGTACAAGGGCTCGTTTATTTTGCCCACCACAACCTCGCATTCTTCATCTGGTTTTTCTGCCTCAGGTTCGTCCTGAAAAAAAATGGCGCCATGTAGAGATCGACTCTGTACTTCCCAAGCAATTCGGAACAAATGTACTTTGAGAATATGCAGCATGCTATCTAAGTCAACTTATGCATGCTCTGGAATTTTTATTTTTTGTATCATACCGAAACAGCCGCGTAGACACAAGCCTAAATACCAGGGCACCGCGACTGATATGAGGAGCTTAAATAATTTTTGTTGATCCGAACTGCCTAAGGTTAGTAGAAAAGCCTCCTCAGGTAGATTGCTCCAGAATCTTGATACTCTAGAGACAAAGAAGCGGTCGACAAGGTTGGGATGGGAGGCCGAAGTCGGCCGGGTCTGTCTGGTAATCAGCGTGGTGATGTCATGGAGTAGAGTTCTGAGGAGCAAAGCCTCCTACGAAGAGGGTGCCGGTAGGTTAGTTTTCAGCACTTTTGGACTGTTTTTGACTTAGATCCTTGGTTAACGTCGGAGAGCGCGTCTCATCGACCCTCCAAATCGGCGACCGCCTTATCAAATGAACATTTAACTTCGTGTTCATTATAATACCTGTTTTACATCAACAATTTCTTCACGAATTTATTCAGGTGGATTTCTTCAAGGTTTATTTATTATGATTATGTTTTGCGGTATTTACATGAGTGGACAAATTCATGGATTATCTGTCATGCTCCAACCATACAACAAATTCTAGCTAGAAGCATTTTGAGCTTTTATGTCTATTGAGGTTTTGATTATACAGGATGATTCACAATTCGTGACCAAAAATGAAACACCATACATAGAGCCGGGGTCTTCTATGTAACTATGTTGAACTTTAAAAATATTTTTTTAATATCTTCGAAACCGTCAATTGGAATGAACTAAATTTTGGTATGTGAATTTACCTAAGCATTGTATAAGTGCTCCAATAAACATTATTATTATTATTATTCAAAAGTCTTTACTTAAAATTAACGTGCACCAGTGGCGCCGATACAAGGGATTAGTGGCATTATTTTTCCAAATGAAAATAGTGCGCCAATGTTTTTTAAACGCGCAATTTTTCGAATTTCAATTTGCTACAAATAATTACTCTTGCGTTTTTTTCCTAGAGTGCATTGTTTTCGTAAAAATAAAAAAAAAATAGGTCAAAGCTTTATTTCATTAAATATAAAAAAGACTACCATTCTGACGGATACAAGTGCGGCATCTTTTTGATAAAGAAAAACGTATATCCGCAAAATGTGTTGTTACTTGAATTTGACGAAACGCATTATCTATTATTTCTTGTAACTGATCAACAGTAGTCGTTTGTTCAGCATACACTAGTACTAGTTGTTTAAAACCGCCCCACAAAAAAAAAAATCCGGGGCGTCCAAATCAGGAGATCTCGTAGTCCAATGTACGGGTTCGATTCTGCCAATCATCGTTGTCTAAAATGATTTTTTAATCATGCGGTTCTGTCACGACGAACATGTGGTGGGGCACCGTCGTGCTGATACCACATTCATACTCTCGTTGCTAACGGAACATCATCTAACACATTTTCTATGTAATTCTCTCGAAAGTCTAAGTATAAGTTGGCATTTAAACGTTGTGGCAATACGTGCATAAACAGTTGGCCATTGAAAATGCCGCATCAGACATTTCTAGAAAATCTGTGCAGTAACCACTCACAAAAATTTCACCGTTGCACTTCGTCGCCGGGTTGCAGACATTGCACATTTTGCCAATGGTAAGGATGTAAAACTTCCCGATTTAAAATTATCCACGCAAGACTTTGGGAACATGGTAACTGGGCTGCAATACACCTAGTACTTGTACCAGGATCAGCCAACGCCAAATTATTCACTCCAAGTTCCTCTTGAACAGTATGCCGGACACCATGGCCTCTAACACAGGGAAGTTTGGCAATTCCACATTGCCGAAGTCTTAGAAATGAACGGGGTAGATTGGCATCTGTTAGGAAATCTACGTTGATACTCCCGAGAAGCCACTAAAGCATTTCCCTTACAGAACCCGTACATAAAAATAATATCGGCGTACTCAGCATTGCTAAATTCCATTTCAAAACTCTCGAAAATGAAAAAAAGAAACTTTTGACTTGACTTTTACAAAAAAAAAATGGTAGTAGTAACGATAACAGCCGTATATCACATAACTTTGACAAACTATCTCCCAAGAAACGTCAAGTTGGTATCAAGGCCTCCTATTTTATTTTGAAAATAATTGTATCTCGGCTCTTCATGAATGATCTAATTTGTTTTATTTTTACGAAAACAGTGCCTTCTGGGAAAAAAACAAGAGTAATTATTTGTGGCAAATTAGAGGTTAAATTCGAAAAATTGTGCGTATCCCAAAAAATTAGTGGCGTACTAATTTTACTTGGAAAAATAATGCCACAAATTCCCCTTTATCTCCTCTACCGGTGCACGTTAATTTTAAGTAAAGACTTTTGAATGTGGACAATATTTAGGTAAATCGACATACCAAATTTTAGTTCATTCCTCTTAACGGTTTTGAAGATATTAAAAAAAAGGTTTATTTTTAAACGTCAGCACCACATACCTTTTTAATGAAACCCTCGAGGAAAAAATGTTCAATAGAAGACCCTTCTTAAATGCGTTCCTGTGTATGATGTTTCATTTTTGCTCACGACTTGTGAATCATTTATGTGGCTTTGATTTTGAGGCGAATATCATAAACAGAAACCAGATTGTTGAATCAAAGTTCTATACTTGAACTGAAAAGTTGTTCAATATAATGGAAAGGCAAACAACGTTATCACCATGTAGTGCAAGTACTTGTAGATATGGTCGAATGATATTTTGTTTCACATATCACCAAATGTATTGTAACATCACCCTGAAATTATAAGTGAGCACTGTAGAGATGACATTTTGTAAATACATGTTAATTTGTAAAAGTGTAATAAAGCACAGAAATGTTTTAATCAGTTGATTTAGCCACAAAATAACAAAAGCATGTGGATATTCATAGAAAAGTCTTAAAAAATAGGATTGGCTGTCCTGAGACATCAAGGAACTAGAATGTTGGATGAAACGCCACTCAAAAATTAGAAGATATAAGAGTTGAACTAAGTAAAGATGAAACTGTAAAGAGAATACTTTAAGTTATGATCTATATAAAATTATGATTTTGGAATGGATCTATTATATTTTATTAAAAAACATGTGTAAAATCACAGTGCTTTTATTGAGTCAGTCAAACAATATTGAACATTGGTTAGTCTCTGTTGAATTTGTGCAGAGTTAGTCATATTTGATTATGTTGATTTTGACTGGTATCTTGAGTCCCCTATTTTACCATTCGTTGAATTAAAATTCCATGTTAAAATCAATAATACCAAAAAAATCAGCATCAATACCATAAAGCTTGTCCTATTCTTTTCTACCCAACTAAAATAATTTGTAGCAAATATATTTTAAATAACAAGAAAAATACTACCACTTGTACGTTTATGGAACATAAACATCCAACTTGCGAATATGGTCTTGTAACTTGGAAAATATGGATCAGTACTAGTATATCGTGTTTGCCAATGGCGTGGAAAATAAAATTGGACGTAGGTATTTGAAAAATATCTTATTTACAGCACCTAAGACAGAAAATGGAATTCGGCATCGGTACTGTCATATTCCCATTAACTCCATACATCTGATGGAGATTCATTGGTTCAAATTTGTATTTCTCCAAAAAGTAGTGGCATATTTTTTATAATGTAAGGTGAATTATCGTAGACCCACAAGCTCAAACACAGATACATGTTTATATAAATATTTTCATATCTAATTAGCTGAATCAGTCCTTAAATTTTCCTCATAGTATTATGTAGCACTCTGAAACAAGTCGACGTACCTTGACAGTTCTGAAGGAACCATGGACCTCAGTGGCATCTGTGTTTTCCAGGATGAATTTGAGGTTATCCTTGTTGACCCCACCACCTGGCATAATGACGATGCGGTTCCCAACTTGTTCGATAAGCTTCTTGATCAGTTTAACGCCCAATTGAGCTGTTTTCTGTTTGCCGCTAGTTAAGATTCGTTGGAAACCAAGGTCGATGATAACCTGCAACGATTTATTATATTTGAATAATATATATAATAATATGAATGAAAATAATAATTTATTACGAATCAGTATTTTATATTTCAATCAAACAAATTTGACATTTATGGTAGCTTTAGTATTACTGTATGGGCACCGTTATTCAATGTATATATTTAGTATTTTCGCGTAGGCACGTCTTCCAATTGAAGTTGGTATCTTTTACTGAAATATTTTAATTGAGGGTAATACATTGTGCAATTTTGAGTCCGACAGCGATAGTTGCTAACAAATTACGATTTTCCTACATGACGAGGGTACGCACTTACCTCAACTTCAATGGTGGGCCGTCTACAGAAATCAAAGGCCCTGTGAAAAGTGACAGGCAACGGATGACATACTTTGATGATCTCCCTGCAGATTTTCATGTTAGCGTCACCATTTTCTGATAGGGCGCCGAAAACAAACCCATCTGCGCCGTGTTTCCTCAAAATGCGGGCGTCTTCTTTCATAACCTCAACTTCTTCCTGGGCATAGATGAAATTACCAGGGCGACAGCGAAGTAGGCAGAAAACGGGAATGTTACGAGAATTGATATTTTGGATCTGTGAAAGAAATTTAGCACTAATATCTTACAGCTTACAACTTTTCTTGTATCATTAGGTAAGTTATAATGATCACTGTTATCTTTCATAAATGAAGTCATCAGTTATGTTGAATGGCTGCCACATAATATCTTTTAGATAGGTGTCAGATTGATGTGCCTAAAAGTCATGAAATACGTTTATAGTGTACTACTCTGAGCCACAGTGCCAGTTTCTGTTGAAATGATGGCAAATGTTGTTAGAAATAATTTTATCAATATAATCTGGTTCGAAACTATGTAGTGCTATGCTGAAACATGAGAAGACTCCAGCACATCATGGCTCTATTCCATCGTCGACAAGATCGGTGGACCTGAATCCACTATTTTTATTGGGCTAACTTTTAAGACTTTGTTTTTATTTTGGAACCTAATTTTGTTAGCTAGTGGTTATTTTGGCAGGTTAAAAAAATGTGGAGTTCATGGCACTCATTTCATTAAAAAATTCAATATAAATTATTCTGTCCTATTTTGTCTACAAAGAAATACATATGTCATTTTTTGATATCTGCCAAAACTGAACCGCCTCCATTATAACTGCAATTAAAAGAAAATCTTTTAAGAAAAAATGTATGGCTCATGGCATTCGTTACATTAAAAAATTCAATACAAATTATTCAACAGCAATTCTGACTTATTTCGTCCCCAAAAAAAAATCTAATTTTTTGATATTTGTGACAACTGACCCGCCTCCATTATAACTGCAATTTAAAGAAAATAGCAGTAGAGTGTGAATAACAATAATGACATTTAAAAATTGTCAATAACCCACCAGGTTTTTCGACTGATTGGCACAGTGATCATACATCATGCTCTCACGCTACAGTGTGCCAAAGTCAGGCGTGAGAACGGGGGGTTCTCAAAGTCTGGAATACTCTCGACTTCGAATAAAACAAAAGATAATGAGTAAGCTTCCTATTTTTTGAAACACACTTAAAATAATAGTCTAAGTAATGTGAAGTACAGTACTGCAAAACATTAATATCTTAAAAAATGACGACGTCACGCTACCCAGCAGTTTCTTATTTGTAAAATTATCTTGCTGATGCTTGAGATTCAGTAATGCCATCACATGATACCAGCTACCATCGCCACTAGAATGCAAAGCGCCCGCCGCTCACGCGTCGCCCCATTTACAAACCTAGCTCTCGTCTGTATTTACGATTTACGGTAAAAAATACCATCGACTTAGAAATACTGTATTGTACATAGGTGTACAAATACAGGCATATCAGCTCCAAAAAAGCATGATTACCTATATCAAAACATAGAAGAACTAGTTAGTATTTAGTTATGTTCTGTCCTCATCGAAGTAAATATTTAGAATACATATCGTAGTACCCTCGTACTACTTTCCTCCCCTCTGGCCGCCTATAAACCTGCATTCCTTGTTCTCGTGCCAAACTGTTAACACCTCGATCGGCGCGCATTTCTACGTTTTCAGCAGTGTCGAGGAACCGCTGAACATTTAGAATTAGAAAACAGGACAGAAGTTTGGCCGATAGATGTGCACTGTCGAACGAGATACCGACCGACGGTCGCCTGAAGGTTGCTTTCGTCGCAGAGCAAAACTAGAAAGTGGCGTACAGGCCTCTTTTTCTGAAGTGGCGTGACCATCAGGTAACTGTCGACTAACCGATAGCTTGTGATAGCCAACTCCATACCTAGGACGAACAAAGACGTTTGGGATAACGCTGAAATATTGAACTCGGTTGCTTGGGATAGCAACGTGGACCTAGCTTGTAATAGCCAACTCCATACCAAGAAAGAACAAAGACGTTTGGGATAACGCTGATACATAAGACTCGGTTGCTTGGGATAGCAACGTGGAACAGGCTTGGGATAGTCAGCCCCACACCAAGGATGAACGAAGACATTTGGGAAAACGTTGTAACATTGGACTCGGTTGTTGGGATAGCAACATGGACCTGGCTTGTGATAGTCCACACCAAGGACGAATGAAGATGTTTGGGATAATGTCTCAATACAGAACTCCGTTGCACAAATAACAACACTGAAAGCGTTTGGGACAACGTAGCAACAAGGTATGGTCAACAATCGCTTCTCAATAGCTTGTGATAGCAAATTTCATCTGGTTTGTGATAACCTTCTAACAGCATAATAATATTGCACAAGACAGTTTAAGAAAATGCCGAAGTACCATTTTTCATTAATAACAAATAGAGATTAGGTTCAGCTTTGAGAGACTAGCATAACATTTTGTTTGAGATATCAAAATTCCATCTGGTTTGTGATAGCGATGTAGCAATATAGCATTTTTCATTTATAACAGATAAAAATTGGGTACATCTATGTGAGTCTAGCGGTACATGTTGCTTGGGATAGCAAATTCAATCTGGTTAGTGATAGCAATGTAACAATATAGCATTTTTCATTTATAACAGATAAAAGTTGCGTACATCTATGTGAGACTAGCGGTACATTTTGCTTGGGATAGCAAATTCCATGTGGTTTGTGATAACTATGGAATTATATTGTAAGGATACACATGAGAAGTTAGGAACAAGCCGAAGTACCATTGTTCATTAATGAACGACAGAGCAGGCAGCAGCGGTGGCCGCAGTAGTAGACTCTTCGGTCTCCTGATCAGTAGCCGTGCGCTGTGCGGGTTCGAATCCCGTCCCAGGATAAATTTTTCCCTTGGCTATGGATGTTGTGATTGTCCGTAGGTGGTAGATGGTCTCTGACTGTCGAACGCGGAGGTACCACCCGGAGGATCTCGTAGGCGGGGCCAGAATGTGTGCATGTTGCATGCCCTCGCCAGAGTCCGTGTGGCGTTGCCCCTTTTCCCTGAATCCCCCTATAGCCCCACGGTACCCTATGGGTGTTTAGGCCTTAGGCCTTCGTGGTGGTTGGAGTATAAAAAAAAAGATTAGGTATATCTATGTGAGACTAGCGTTACATTTTGCTTGTGACAGCAAATTCCATATGGTGTGGAATAGCCATCGAACAGCTCAATAATATGCACACGACAGGTTACGAAACAGCTGAAGTACTATTTTTCATTAACAACATATAGAAATTAGGTACATCTATGGTAGACTAGCGTTACATTTTGCTTGTGATAGCAAATTCCACCTGGCTGGTGATAACTATGGAACAGGGCTGTACGTATGAACATGACCGGTTAGGAAACCCCCAAAGTTCTGATGTTCAGTAATAACGGTACATTTTGCATAGGTGGCACTCGAACATTAGAGCGCTCTGGATTGTGTTGTCATGCCATGTAGTCTGTGAACCAGATGAGGTAGCGGAAGCCATAATAGAAATTGTCGCACGCAGGGATGCGTGGTTGGTCTGTGTACAGCAACATGTGAGCTGTTCATTAACTGTAAGTGGCAATACTCTATCTTCTAGGTTCAAAGAAGGGAGAGGAGCGCATGCTGGCAGATATTTACATTAAAGCAAAGAACTCAGGAGTATTTTCACAGAGGCTTCCATTGATATCTGGTTCTTCGGTGTAGGTCTGACGAAGTAAGTCAATACTAAATAGAAATCAGATAAACTGAGCAGCAACTGAAGGCCAAAAGGCCAGACAACGTACTGACAACATCAACCCATTATTGCAGATGAGGTGTGTGTGTGTTGTGAAGTGGTCACTTGCCAGATGGCGACTGGGTCAGCACTTTGCCATAGCTGAATCTCATTAGTCCATCTATGAACTACCGGCCTTCACAGTATCTCAATTGCTTAGCTGCGGTGCTATCAATAAAAAAGTTAAGCTGACTAAAAATCAGCAACTATCCAACTTTTTCGTGCCCCCAAGTCTGATGGGTCAACACGTTTGATTCCATACCTCAAGACACTTTGTTTATAGGGATAGAACACTTAAGTCTAGGCTATTGAACGGGATCAGACTTCTCGGTAGAGATACTTTCTTAACGAATCTGGATTTGGAAGATGCAGAGATTTTGGTACCCGTTAGGGAGAGTCATAGAATATATTTCAGATTCATATTCAAGTGACAGCTCTTCCAATACAATTATGTACGGTTTAGGGTAAATTGTGCACCTCATGTGTTCACAAAGTTGATAAAATCATTTCTGGAATACCTTAAAAAAAATGAGCACTCTCAGGCTCAGTATTAAATTGTGGCATAAAGAAAGTAACTTTACTTGAGCGGACGATGCAGACATTACTAAACCTAGTAAGGGCAATAATGGATAGCAACCAAGACAGAGTCCGAAACTTTGCGGTGAACATCGGGATCTTGGTGTCAGCTTGTCTTTCGTTTCATTACTGCCGACTATACACTAACGAGTAAAATTTCTTGTCTCCTAAAACTGTCAAGGGAATTTTAACGCTACTATGCCATAATATAACTTAAGGTCTACCTCGGCTGGGACTCAAAGAAACTGGCAGATGCGATCAGAGGTATTGAATTATCCAATTTTTAGTTGTATAATTTCTCGGACTGGGACATTCATTGGCCAGGGAAAAGTCTCTAGTTTTTGGTCACCCGAGAAGAAGATCCCACATGCTAATCTGTGGTGAATGCTTTGCTAACAAATTGATGGGCTGTCGCACATTATACCCCATCCTACATCAATAGAATGGAGAGCTTCTAGTTTCCACGCCTGGACCAGGTTGCAGGAAAACTATGGCAATTGTGTAAAGAGAGAAATCTTACTGCACTCGCGTCAAATATAAAATCTAATAGTAATACTGATACACATGAGCTTTTGCGTCGGTGGGACGTGGAAACGGAGTGGGAGCTACACTTGTCACCGTACTGATTTTGGTTCAGGTATTCGGTGTTTCTGAAATTTCACTCCTAGAAGTAACGCCAGGATCTGATGGAGGGACCCAGGACGCCGGTCCCACTAATTCTGAAGCCTACCCTGGTTATCGTTACTGGAAAGCTGTATTGTGGGCTTATATTACGGTAGGACCTTTGTCGGGAAGAAATACATGTATGGTTTTCTACCTTGAAATTTCTTACCTACAGGTGATAAGAGATCAAGGTATAACTGTTTGAGCTATCAGTCTTTTACCTAAAATATTACTAACGATGCAGACATAAGATGGCTTTTGAAGAGCATTTACAAGCTGAGGCCATCTCAACTGACATATAGATACTGTGGTTGTTCTTAACCAACCAAAGAGGTTGCTGGTAAGCTCTGTAGATATTTGAATGAGGAAATCAGCAACACTGCTAGCTCTAACCTCAGGTCAGAGTGTGCAAACTAATTGAAACAGACAACATCCGGATTGGGTTGAATAATATTGAAATTGGGATTTCTCAGTTTTTGAAAGTCTCGGGGTCACTCGTGTCGCAACCACTTTTAATTTTACCGTATTTTACGCCTAAATATCTGTGCAGTCAAAGTATTTATTTGTCTCTGTACAGTAACTTTATCATGGTGCCTCTGCTCCCAGATGGATGAAGTCGGTTTTAGCAGAGAGTGTCACAATTGACAGCCCACAGTACACGAAATGCGTCTACCTCCCCGCCTGCTTAATTGTAGTAGGCTCAGGCTTGCGGCGGGCTGGTGTGCTTTTTCTGACATACGTCACAAAACACTTTTGCTAAAGCGGCATTTGAGGTGAACCAAGCCTCCACACCTTAAACGTAACTATGTTATTTCGTTATTTGCTTATTACCATGTTATGGATGGTAATTTTTGAACCAGGTACGTCATATTACCTGTTGCTAAAAGCCCTAACTTGAGTTGTTACAATGGAAATTTACATTTAGTTGACACATACAATGCGTACAATTTGTGTAGCAGTGTACAACCTATCGTTTATTATTGCAGAGCGTTAGTAGTATGTTGTTGCAACTAGCTTTGAACATCTACGATATGTATTCTAAATATTTACTTCGACGAGGACGGAACATAATTACATGATCAAACGAACTTACCTGTAAGTGATGTTCGATCTTAATTATGTGAAGTCCTCGTCGAAGTAAATAGCTCCCCTTCCTATGTATCGCCCAATTGTTGCAAGAACTTGGCTTTGAAGAAAATGAAGGTTTATAGGCGGCCAGAAGGGAGGAAGGTAGGGGGAAGGGGCGCGGTGCCGCTTTCCTTCGCTGAGTGTGCGCTTTGAAATCTTGGGGGTTGGGTACAACTACGAGGGCACTACGATATGTATTCTAAATATTTACTTCGACGAGGACTTCACATAATTAAGATCGAACATCACTTACAGGTAAGTTCGTTTGATCATGTAATTAATATGGTAAAGGGGATCAAAACAAATAATAGTGTATAATATGCCTATTATGATGGATACATAACCTAACTGGTGTAAACGGGAAAATAGATTTGATTACTGTTTTTATTTCGAGATAATGTGGATATTATTATAGAGATCATGTTATGGCTGGAGGGGGAATATTCCTTGAACCCCGTCTGTGTCGGTGTGGAGATGTCTAGAGGTGGTTTAGGAACCCTAAAAAACCTGGCCAAAATCGAATAGTGTCACGTTTTAAAATAAATAATAAGCTGTACTGAGATGCGGCAAAATGGATTGCGGAGTCGAAGGCATGTGTAGTTATTATGATATGGCATTATATACTCAGTGACATTAGAAGTGTTACACCCAGAAAAAATAATTTCTCCAACTTGATTTCTTTGGAAATGAGGTAGTCTTACGTCAAGAATGAAACGATAACATTATCGTGAAATTGTGTAGACAAGTAATAAGAAAAAAACTAATAATGCGGTGGGCGACCACACAGCTGAATAAACTCCTGTATACATCTAGGCATCGACAAAATGAGATGATCGATGTCTGGTTGTGGCACCTCATTCCAAGCAGCTCAAACTTTGTGGATTAGCTGTGGCAGAGTATGAAGCGGATGGTGCAAGGTGGATAGTCCCCTCCCCATCATACCCACACATGTTCGACGAGCAATATAAGGACGCGCGTTGTCCTGCTGAAAAAGGACGTGTGGACGGCCCTCTAGGTACGGCAGTAAGGTGGTTTATAGGACATCATCAACATAACGCGCAGCAGTCATATTGCCTTGAACAAAGAGAAGGGATGATCGACTACCATAGGCAATAGCCCCTCAAACCATTACTCCAACAGTCCTACCCCTCAACAGCAAATCCAATATCACGCCGCTCGCCACGGCGGCGTCTTACCCTTCTACGACCATCGTGCGTACCTAGACAAAATCGCGATTCGTCGCTGAGGATGACATTATGCCAATCTGTCTCCCCATGTTGCCGCTCTCTGCTCCAGTTCAAACTTTCACGATAGTGGTCAGCAGTCAGAGGAAGCACTAACCGTGGACGGTATGAGAAAAGCACAAAGGCTCGCATGTGGCGTTAGAGAGTGTACGCACAGTAACAGGTCTACCTTCTCCAAACCAATGGTCAGCGATCTGGCGGGTGGTAGTAAAACGGTCTCGTTGGGCTAGTTGTCTGAAGCGCCTATCTTAACGCTCTGTTGTACGCCTTGGTAGACCAGTAGGCCTTCTTCGTGTTCCTCAACCTTCTATCTACACACGACACACACGCATTACCGTCATTGCAGTACAATCAACACGACGGCCAATTTCGCGATAGGACAAACCAACATCTCGACAGGCAATAATTCTATGCCTGTCGAAGTCGATAACATGGTGATAATTTGGACGTCTTCGAACTCGAGGCATTTTGTTAAGCTTATCACTAGTAAATGAAAGGGCAATTACTAAAAATATACAGGTATATACTACTCAGCTCTCAGAAACTGCTTTCTTCACAAAAACTAAGAGATAAAATTTTAACAAAGGTAAACAAGAACAAAGACAAAACGTTGACATTGTTGCCACAGCATGCTTTAAATATAGTAATTATGTTGCAAAAAAAAATAAGTAGAGGAAATTATTTTTTCTGAGTGTAACACTTCTGTCACTGAGTATATTATTTACCAATCGACACATGACACTATAGGATATTAATATGTAATTGGTATTTAAGTGCCTTAAAAGCCAATTTTTAGCGCGATCAAAACATTTTTGCGCCCACAACTGCCACATTAGAACCGCAACTTCGATTTTTGAACAATCAATATCAAGTTCGTGTAAAACTTGAATTTGAGCTCAGTCAAAACATTTCTTTGCGAAGTTGTATACCATATTAAATCCTTCATTTTTATCTTTGACAAATGGATATAATATTCGTTATAAGTGATCTGGAAAACATAAAAATGGATTTTTTGTACAATTTACTGAATCTTTCCAATTCTGGACATATTTTAGACCTTTTGAACCACTGTGGCGTCGATCGCGTGTGGGCTTAATTATGCATGTTAATATGTGCCAAAGCATGAATGTTTTGCTCGTATATTTTACGATTATTATAACCACCTTTGGAAGATTAGTGGAATGGGTATGCAGAACACTTTCTTTCATTCCATTTATTGTCAAGGGCGTACCCACGGGGGAAATGGGGGGTCAGCTGGCCTCCCTTTACCCTAGCTCGGCAGAAGTTAAATGGAGAGAACATTTTTTGCAAAAATTAATTTATTCATGTACAGGGTTCCCAAGCTGAATCAATATCTTAGGTGAGAAATGACTAGGATTAGTTGAAATTTATGTTAGATATAAACGTAATTTTGTTAAAAGCACTATATATGTTCCGTGAGTTTCAAATTCGAACCCCGCCTTTAAGATCTCGAAAAAGGTAAAGCTGATATAATACGATCGGTATTTAGTGTGGTCCGTACCATCAGCGGATATCTATGTATCAATAATTATTGACGTCCAGGCTTCATAAATATCACAACTCATGGTAAGTTCGGAAATTAAAAGTATTTCCGAATATACTCTATGACGTTTTCATTTTTTCCTTGATTTAGTGTGAAACAAAACTTTTCGAACTTCCAGATTGTCTACAAATTTCAAACAAATTACACAATAACATTACCACTTTTTCTCTTCTACACGATGGCATTCGATAAGTTTAAATCAACTATATGGAGTTAGACACTTGAAATTTTGATATCAACGTGTAACATGTTATTATCTTTGATATTCTACGAAACAAGTGACTATGTATATGATAGTTTCAAAGCTTAATTAGGATTTTTTTATAATAATATATGACATGCCACAATATTTGAAATCAGAATTAAAAGATGTTCGCCTATGCAAAAATAGCATACGCGA
The DNA here is from genome assembly GCA_963669975.1 of Acanthoscelides obtectus. Classification (NCBI taxonomy): domain Eukaryota; kingdom Metazoa; phylum Arthropoda; class Insecta; order Coleoptera; family Chrysomelidae; genus Acanthoscelides; species Acanthoscelides obtectus. The sequence goes on along the minus strand of CAVLJG010000001.1, from coordinate 49,967,272 downwards.
GAAAAATCAAAGTTGAGACGAGGGATAAGAGACGAAGAATCATATTAATGTTCTATTTGTGCCACGTTGCAGAGATCAAAAAGAGTCAATGTTAATGTGCAGTTCACTTTGAAATCCTATATCAAATAAATTCAGAAAAAATTAGAAACGATTTTGAGAAAATTCGCTCGCTTTTCCGTGTATTTCCGCAGATACTGCAAGCGCATGCATTTCCTAAAATATATAAACACACAACTTTTCCACCATTCAACCGATGAATATCTCTCACTACAAAAGCTTTCTTTTGGCTACTGTTGCAGCAAACTAGATATACCTATTACTTCTAATTTTGAAAGTGTCATCCCTTTCCTAGTTCTATAGACATACGTTTAATAAAAAAGTTACCCAGAATTTTTTTTTTTTTGAGATGAAGAGCCTAAACTAAACTAAAGAATATATTATAAATTCTTCTGTGCAATTTCTTTTGCAACAGGGTTTACATCTGGCTACTTAGCCCGATCGAATAAGATTTTGTGCCGTTTCTAGATAACATATTGCAACAGCAGTTTCTCGCTTTTTCAACCCAGATTCCAACTCCGCATATTTTCTAAATGCACACCTCGTATTGTTTGTGCTGTATTTGGAGTTATTCAAAAGTGATGATTAAAATTTGAAAAAAGAAGTTTTGCCAGATTTCACAATCTAAGGAAATTTATGATTGCATTCAAAATCATCAGAAATGAAAAAAAAGATAGTCAAGTTTGGGGGAGTTATAGATTTTTTTGTTATAATACTGGTACCATTTCCTGGTAGCACAAAATATTCATTAAATATTTATTTAATATTTAATAATATTTTTATCTTACTCAAATATTTGTTTTCTTAAACAAATATTTATTAAATATTTGTAATATAATATTTTTATTAAATATTTATTCAATATCTTTTAAATATATTAAATACAATATTTCTTTTACAATATTCATTAAATATTTACTTTTAAATCAATGGAAAATACTAAATCTCCAATATTTAGAAAATATTCATTAAATATTTTCGGCTACGGCGCATGTGCGTATGACCTCGAGCGACCAGTAGGATAATAACAAATCGGCAGCCATTTTACCTGTGACTTTCACTATAATAGCGTGTTTCCTGTGTATCTCTAAGTGGTTCATTATGTGAGTATTTTTTTGTGGAAAATGCAAAAGGGTAAGTTTTTCGATAATTACATAGCTTAATTTATCTTTCTAGTAAACATTATTGTGCCAGCTGAGTATAAAGGTATTAGGTATTACATAAATAACTAGCCTTGAAGTGGACTACTAAAAAAAGTCAATTTTCAACAAAATCAATAAGTGTTAGTCAAAGATCAAGTTGGATGGACATTTTTCATCAAGATATCTAAAATCACATACTAAATTTTCTGAAAAATTAACCAAATCTCGAACTATCATAGGCATAACATGTGGGGTCCTTTTACGTGCATGATAGAGCTGCTTTTCAGTGACCCAGTTGAGCTACTCGGAGTAACTCACAATGCTCAGCACCAATAAATACACTGGAAAGCAGCTTATGTATTCAATAATACTTCATAATTAGTAAGTTTGTTTTTTTTTCAGAGGAGCGGACTTGCGAGATTCAGAAGAGGTTTCGAATGTTTTTCTGATAATATTTTTCTAGCAAATTAAACCATTATATCTAGAATGAATTTTCTTTATAAACCCAATTTTATATAAGCATTCCTACAGGTTTTGCTAAAATAACCAATGAATAATTTTCTACCTACACTGAAAATATGTATCAGATTAATGCTTGAAAATCCATACATATTTACGAAAAATATTAGATATTTCATCAAATTGATTTTTAAAAATCTTTCCTCATATATTTTCTAAATATGTGGAAAAAAATATCGCAAAAATATTTGAATTATATATACTACAAACATCTATAATGAATATTTTATAAATATATACGAATTATATTTATTAAATATTAAAAAATCTGTCGCTACAAATATTTATCAAACATTTTTTAAAAATATTAAATAAATATTTAATGCTATCGGGGTTAGACAGGCCTTTCAAAATTTCTTCAAATTCCAGAGGTACTTTCCAAGTTATAGAAGGACCAATGATTAAATTGTGTTTTTTTTACTCAGTACTCTATCGCAACAGGACTGATTAACAAAAACTATAAATATTTTTCTGTCTGTTATGGTACGTGTACACTGTAGAGAAAATCTACCTAGATTTTAGATTTAGATACGTTCTCTAGGTGAGACTTGTCTATGTTCTGTGTACACTATAACATATTTTGGCCCTCGCTAGACCTTCGTAGATATTTCCTAGATTAAATCTATACCAATTTCTCTATGTGGTGTGTACATAACATGGTAGATTTGATCTCGTAAAAACGTATAGGCATTATTGCACCGTAGTTTGTTGGAAGTAGTTTGAAATGTCGCGAATTAAGTAAATTGCAGCTGCCTCTGTTATTTTAATAACGAAGAAGAGAAAAAATGTTGAGCTAAAAAACAAGAAGAGAAGGATGTGGGTTAGGAGCTGGATTTCAAGAAGACAGGATAGTGGTTTTTTTGCTCAATTGGTGAAAGAATTACACAGCGAAGACATGAATTCATACGCTAACTTTTTACGCATGAGTAATAAGGACTATGAATACTTGCTTCAAAAAGTTGAACCATTGATTAGAAAACAAGATACTCATCTTAGGCTAGCTATTTCACCTTCAGAACGGCTCATGCTTACGTTACGGTTTTTAGCAACAGGTGAGTATTGAAAGACATGAGTTTGTTTTCTAGGATGTATTTAACTTAAAAAGCAAACAAAAACAACTTCTAATTAAATCATTTTTAATTGTAGGAGATAGCTATCATTCCCTGCAATACCTTTTTCGGATTCCAGTCACGACCATTTCAAGGATTATACCTGAAGTTTGTGAAGCGATATTTACTGTGCTGAAAACGGATTATCTCCAGGTAAGTAATTTTCGTAAAACTGCGTGATTGGAGGAAGGTTTGTAGTTGTATTTGTTATCGGTGCCTCTTCAAAACTTTCAACCGTATTTGAAGTTGATGGGTATGTACTCGAATGTGAATAAGTAGGCGACATTAAAGGTGTAAGTGTTCTTGATCCAGAAAACTCCACTTCATCTTCCTCGCTCATTGCAACTATAGCTTTCTGGATTATTCGTTTTAATCTTCTTTTTCGTTCATCAGAACGCAGCTGCTGTAATTCACTAGCAACATATTCACCAAATACGGTATGCTCGTCAGTTGGTGTATTTAGTATGTTTTTAGGCTTTTCTAGCATTGCATCACCTTCCTCGTCCGTTTTCTCCTTGGCTTTGGTTTTTAGTTTTTTCGAACGATGAGTTGTAGTATTTGATGTTGTTGGTTTTTCTATGCTTTGTAATTGAGACTCCTCCAGAAAATCTTCCTCTTGCGACGAAACCTGAAATAAAACAAAAGTAGCGAATAAGCTTATTTTTAGTTTTGTAATATTACTTTTTCTTTTAGATCCCAAACTCTCAGGAAGAATGGTATGAAGTTGCAAAGGGATTTGAGGAGATTTGGAATTTTAAAAACTGTTTAGGTGCTCTAGATGGCAAGCACGTGGTTATGAAAGCACCAAGGAATAAAGGCAGTCTTTATTTTAATTATAAAGGAACACATAGCATAGTCCTCATGGCACTAGTTGATGCAAAATACAAATTTCTTTATGTGGATGTCGGGTGCAATGGACGCATATCTGATGGTGGCGTGTATGCAAACTGTTCATTGTCAAGAGCATTAGAAAACAACATGTTAAACATGCCAAAACCAAGGCCATTACCGGGTGAATCTGAAGATGCACCTTTTGTTGTTATTGCCGATGATGCTTTTGCCTTGACTTCCTATTTATTAAAACCTTTTCCTTTCAAAAACCAACCCGGATTTAATCGGGTTTTTAACTATAGAATATCAAGAGCAAGGCGTGTAGTTGAGAATGCTTTCGGACTGATCTCGGCTCGATTTCGTGTTCTTAGACGACCAATAGACCTACCTCCAGAGAAGGTTAAAAAAATTGTACTTGCAATATGTTCTTTGCATAATTTCTTACTGACCCAAAAAAGTTCGGCACATTTATATGCCCCAAATGGAATATTTGATACTGAAAATGATGGGAACGTTATCAATGGGAGTTGGAGAAATGGAGGAAATCCTATAGCTAATATGGTTCCTTTACAGACTACAAATGTTAGAAACCCATCGAAAACAGCCAAAGAAGAGAACAATTTGAAAATTATTTTGTATCCAAACATGGTGAAGTCGCCTGGCAGTATAAATATATATAAACATAATACCATTTTATCTGCTTAATGTAATATATGTTTCTAATGCTGAAAAAATGTTTACTCACCGTATCCCTAAAGTTTGCAGTGCTTTTGGTGCTCCCAGAGCAACCCACCATGAACTGTAACGCATCATAAAATTCTCACTTACTTTTCCACAGTCTATCATCAGTTCCATCTCAACTTTTGGTTTTTTAATTTTCCTTATCTCCGAATTCATTTGACTCCTTAAATTATGCCATTTTCTTCCAATTTGGCTTGAGCCTTTTTATCCCGATCTCTGTACTCCTTCAGTAAGCAATTCCAAAGTTCTGGATGTGCCTCGTACATCTCAATTAGCTTGAGAGTACTTTCTTTGTCCCATTTCATAGCTTTTTGCTCATTTACACTTGGTGGGGAAGCCATGCTTTCAACTAATCTATTTAACTCATCGAATAGAGCGAAACAATGCGAGAGTGATCTAGAGAACTAGTCTCAGTACTGTGTCCACTAAAACCCTACCTAGACTAACGTCGCGCTACCGAGAGTATTACGCCACACTCGCTAGAGCAGTCTCAGTAATATGTACACTATAGACTTAGTCTAAAGCGACTCTAGCTAGCGCAAATCTCGGGGAAAAATCTATAGTGTACACGTACCATAATAGAGGGCCAAGGATTACCTACCACAAAAGTGTGCCTATTACGTTATATCTGAAAATTATTCTTCCATTTGAAGTTTTTTTGCAATTAACTGTACTTCCCTGGCCTATCGACTTGACTGAAAAAATCAGCACCCTGTTTGAATTTTGAGGGATATAAAATGTGTTTGGTCACGACATACCGATACCGATATTTAAGGCGGTATTTTTATCGACAGATCCACCCCCCTACAATGTCCTACCTGACCACCCTTGAAATGGCAGCCATTTTTAGATTTACGCTACGATTACGCTAGTGCATGTAAAAAAATTGTAATAACCGAGTACATAAGTGTCACAGAACGTTAAATTTGGTGTAATTTGAACGATAACGCGTTGTCCTAGCGATTATTGAAAAACTTGTATCGATACTAACCGTCAAACATACTTAAAAACAGAAAAAAACATGCAAGAAAATTGACTACTTTGTGCATTTCCGCACACCTTTCAAAAACTAGTCTGTGAAGTTGTAGTTTTTTATGCTAATTCTACAGCTAACTATGTTATCTACAAAATGACACCAAATTTGTTAACCTATGTTAGTTATTTTAAGTACAAATATTGCTTAAACATGACCCTTGCCTACCCGATTTAGGTAGCGGACCGAATACAACATTCCTGGTATAGAGGTGAATTTATTGACAGTGTGAGTGGGACAACATCTACCGATGGGTCTCATTATCGAGATGGTAACAACCGGTTATTTGTTGTCAATGTCATAGTGAGTTTTTTGTAGTCCCTCGCCACGCGTTGTGATCATATACGTCCATTTTATTGCCAGTGCTGACTAGTTTCGATATCAATTTTCTGAACGTATTTGAGATGGACTGAACATTTCACTAGTCATGCCTAAGTCTCTATCATGCCAAATCGTCCACGTAATAAATTTTCAAATCACCATGCTGCTGATATGGTGTTTGTTTACCGCTTTTGCATTGGAAATGCCGCTGTTGCTGTGAGAGTATATCGAATTACGCAAAATGTTAGGACTTTTGTCTTTACATACCTGAGACTAGCGGAAAATGGGATTCAAAGGCCAGTGAACAACCGTTATCGGCTACTGTTTCCATAAGATGAAGAAGAGATTCTCAACAAGATTACCCGAGATCCGAGAGTTAGTGTGAGGAGGATCGCTGCAAGACTACACTTGTCACATCGGTCGGCTTGTAGAGTCCTTAAGAGAGAAGGTTTACATCCCTATCATTTTAGAAGAGTTCAGGATCTTCATGAGCCAGATTATGCAGCAAGAATCATATCTTGCACCTGGTTTCAACGGCAGCTGCTTCAAGACTGCAACTTTTGGGAAAAAATTCTGTGGATGGACGAAGCAAATTTTAAGAGGCAGAGGATCATTAACCATAGAAACGACCACTTGGAAAACCGTCATACTGTTCGACCGAACACTTTCCAACAGGAAACGAAGTCTCATTCGGCCCAGTTGAGCTATCTCCAAGGTTAGATGCCCAGGGATTTTTTGAGTTTTGGGCAACATTCCCCATGGACAGGTCGTGGAAGCACTGTCGCTTGGTCACCCGATCACCCGATTTAATGCACTTAGATTATTTTTTCTGGGGCACAATGAAGCAAAAAGTTTACTGTCGTGTGTCGGCGACATGGAAAGAGCTCGTGGAAAAGATCCATACCGCTGAGAACGGAATTAGAGCTGACACGGATATAGTCCGCCGCTCAACACGGCACATGGTTTTAAGAGCAACAATGTGCATAACCAATAATGGAGGACATTTTGAACAGCTTCTGTAACATTGAACATGTCCAAACTCTTCATGAGAAACATTGATTTGTCATTTTTATGTATAAAAAGTTTGAAAGCAATTTGCATTTAATTACACCCATTTTGACCAATGTTAGATAGCATCTATTACTTAACGTAGAAGACTTAGGATAACAAACTTGGTGTCATTCTGTAGATAACATAGTTAGCTGTAGAATTAGCACAAAAAAGTACAACTTCACATACTAGTTTCTGAATGGTGTGCGGAAATGCACAAAATAATCAATTTTCTTGCATAGTTTTTTCTGTTTTTGTCTGTTTTTAAGTATGTTTGACGGTTAGTATCAATAAAAGTTTTTCAATAATCGCCAGGGCAACATATTATCGTTTAAATGACACCAAATTTATCATTCTATGACATTTATGTACTTCTTACATGCACTAGCGTAATCGTAACGTAAAAATAAAAATGACTGCCATTTCAAGAGGGGTGAGGTAGGACATTGTAGGGGGTGGATTTTTCGATAAAAATAGCTGAAAAATACCCCCTTAAATATCGGTATGTCGTGTTCAAACACATTTTATATGCCCAAAAAATAGGTACATAAAATTTGCAGTATGTAAAAAACATTTGTCATACATTATCTCAAGTGTTGCTTTCAAGTATTGCAAATGACTAAATTGTTACTTAAAAAGACATCTCGCGCAATATTTGCTTTATGTTTCAGTAAAGTCATCATAGCACTTTTCCATACACATATGAATTGTCAAATCATCATGGAAAACTACCCAAATGGATAAAACAATGCAAAGCATACTTGTACTTGCACTATATCATAATAATGTCAGTAATAAAATACTTCACTAAACAATTAAACTACATAGACTTTATTAAGCCACCATAAACGAAAAAACATGAAGACCGGCAGGTATGTAAAAAACCTAAGAAATGTCAAAAAAAAAGAGACGAAATGTCATCTTGTAGTTTAGATAGCTTTTAGTGTGCAAGTAGTTCATTCCATGTTTGCTTGCTATGATTGCTGTTCGCTGATGTTTAATCAACAAGTACTGCTACAAAATGAGTTCACAATAAGTGTACAAGAAGTCAACTTGGAACCAGCTGTTGTTCACTTCATGCTTCCTTGTAGCATGAGCGATACCTTACATGTTCTAATATATTCAACACGCTTTTTGCGGATGACACAACCTTTGCTACTTATGCTTCAGATCCTCAGGAACTAGGAACCCGTACAAATAATGCATTCAATCTAAAGAGTAACTACTTCAAGTCTAATCGTCTCATTTTGATTGCACAAAAAACAGACTTGCAGGGGTATTATGTAAAACACCTGAAAAACGACAAAAAACCCTACGAAATGTCATTTTGCATACTAGGTAGTTTTTAGCGTGCGTATAGCTCGTTCCAGGTTTGCTCGGTATAACTGAGAGATAAACACTACAGACTACTCGGCTTTCTGCAACCAACAATGCATGACGGGTCGTTGAGTCATTCCTCCATAGATGGACGCTTTAGATGGAGCTCATCACAGCAACCATAGTGAGCAAAAGTTGAATGAGCTATTCACACACTAAAAACTACCTAGTCTGCAAGATGAGATTTTGGCGTTTTTTTTTTCGTCTTTTAGGTTTTCAGCATAACACCCCTGCTGAACCTCCTTCCATTTTTTGCTAACCTGTCAAACTGCCAAGGACCCAACAGCAGTAACCAATTGAAATCTTCAGTACAACAGTAGATATGATATTGAATATCAAATTTTGTGGAAATTACATCCCCCCCTTATATTTTGAGCTGTGTACGACCTTGTTTATTGGGTATCTATAATATACCCTGGTAGACATGTTATGTCCATAATTTTGTCGTGGAAATACTACTTACCTGAATAAGCATTCCTGGCGTAGGCGTCAGGCCGCCCTCTATGAGCGAGCAGCACAACTCAAGCCTGTCGGCTCCGCCATTCAGAGCGGCAACTGCCGACTCCAAACTATCAACGCACACCTCGAGCACCTTTGACATTTTCCCTCTCAACTCGCAAGCGTAGCTAACCTAAAAAACCCAAAACACAAACATTGTTACGAAGACAACGCGGTAACCCTTGATTCGTTTGTTTATAGGTACTTACGAGACACAGGGCTGATCCGGCTGGTATTACGCACTAAACAATTAAACGGCGACGTTTGACAATTGTTATTTGGAGGTGGATTGTTGCACGGACATTCGAAACCCGCCACCTGAAAATAGAGATGGGACGTGCAGCTTCTGTTGAATGGGTAATCTCAAACTATCGATAGAAGTTATGGTGATAGAAATTTTATTAATTCTCTACCTTAGCTACACCACCTGTTTCTGTTTCTCCATCCGAATAGACACTAGGTTTAGGTTGTAAATGATGGAAATGAGATTAAAAATGCTCGCAAATGGATTAGTCGCAGAATATTGTTGATGCTGTCTGGGTTTTAGAAGGAATAAACACCTAACACCTTAATGATGACATTTGCCGAATGAAACGGATCCAGAGATAAACCCTTCTAACGGATCCTATACATACCGCGACCGCGACGTTGCCATATTGAAGAAATATAAGAAAATTAACAATTCCAAATTTAATTACTAAAAATATCCATCAACACGAAAACCTATAAAGTAATGAAGTCTGGCGACATCGCAAAACCTATAAAACCAAATATTCAATAAACACCTATTATGTAGTAGAATATTTCAGAACTTTACGTTAATATAATATCGTAAGTAGATATTTCACTAATTGAAATCCCCATATTCATTCTTAATCAAATATTTAAAACTACAATGCCGATGACGTTGATTGAAACGCCGCATTTTTTACAAGCATCACAGTGCCGTCAGAACACAGGATTTCTCATTTATTTTTGACAAGTATTTATAGGTTATATTTATTAGTATAAGTCGCACTGAAGAGCTGGAGCATCAAACCGACAAGTTGGCAATCAATGACAATAAAAAGCAGCGCCAGTTATTTAAGGTCGGACTGGTCAATCAATAAAGTGCTGGCTGATCACAAATAGTGATGGCAGGCCAATAACGTTGCATCTCAATATTTATATTTGCCGCGTTATTTTTCCCAACCAGAAATTTTATAAAATGCTCAAAAGTTTTTTTAATAGACGATTCAAATTTTAAATGGTGCATCCTGACGGCTCATCATGACGTGCTGAATCTGCCCTTCATTTTTTTGACAACATTCTGTACCACCCTGTAAATAAAGCTCGATATAAAACTATCGACCCCGCCGCCGCCGATATTTGCCCATCTCTACCTGCAAACTTGACTTCGCTACTGCCAAGTCCGGCAGCTGTCGTGTCGCCGCGCGCTTGGATTTGCATTATGGTGGTTTCGAATTTCTTCTTTTGGACGTAATTGACCTTTTTTTCGGCCAAATAGCGTTTCTTCATTTCGCACAGCTCTTCGGAAACGCGCTGCAAGTCGGTTTTATAGTCCGCAGCTTTCAATTCGGCCATGTTCAGCTCGGAGACGAGCACCTGGGGGAAAATTGTAGTTTACAGTTCAGCAAAATTAAGGAGTATCTCTCGAAAAATTCGAAACAAAAGTATTCATACCTACATGCAGATTTAATAAAAAGAAAAAAATAAAAATTTAAACCTCATATCAGAAGACTTTTTTAATAATCACAGAAGAATAAATATTGGGGCACCGCGGTTGCTACGAGGAGCTTAAAGAAACTGGTAATCCGATTTTTAAACTGCTTCAGGTTATTAGAACTAGGAAAAGCCTCAAGTAGGTTTTGTTCCACAATCTCGATACACTAGGGACTAAAGGGCGGTCGTATCGGCCAGTTCTGGATCCACAAAGTTCGACACGGTTAGGATGAGAGACAGAGAAGGTTCATCGATGAGTCGGACAGCCCTCCTCTGAATAGCATCGAGAATGGATAATGTAGTAGAGTCGGCAGCACCCCAAAGATATGAGCAGTACTCGAGGCTGTAGGTTTTTATCTGGGCCTTGCACCGAGAGCGGTGGTCATGTGGAGAAAAGTACTTCTTAACCCTGCTTCTTCGCAGCAGCCACCGCTATTGACGAGATGTGTTCGTGCGAGATCAAGTGGTCGGTCATCTAGACTTCGGCCGAAAAGAACGACTATTTCGAAGCGGTCCATCAAAACCGCATGAGCGTCACGTTTCTTGTAGTCAAGGTATTTCAGCATTAAAACTGTAATCTTATTGGGATATTACGTATCTTGAAAAGTGACATTTTGTTGTTCTTTTTATGGCCTCCTTGATTGTCATAGTTTTCTACTTCTCCGTGTCAGCGCTCTATTTTGAGGTTATGTCACAAACATCTATTTGCATCAAATTGTGCTTGCTTTTGAGTTATATCATGTTTTATCAGCCTGAAATTTCCTACAATTTAAAAAGAAAACATCTTCACAATAGGAGAGCGCTGACGCTGACACGGGACAAGTGTAATCTAGAAATTTTTGAAGGAGAGAAAGAAGTATGACAATCAAGGAGGCCATAAACGCGCTCTACAATTGTAGGGACGACTGACGATACGGGCCTAAATCATAGGATTGCATTATTTTGCAGATTCAAGCCACATGTTTTAATTTCCTTTTATTGTATGTTTCTGCCACCACGGTAGTCTTTTTCAAGTAGAATGAATATGCCAGTTATCGGACAGTTTAGACAAAAATGGAATACCAAGTGTATATAAATACGAATATTCAAGATAGCTAAGCTAATGTTTTTGAAGGTGATCATTTATGTTGTTAACATTTCACCAACAACAAATTCATTGCTTGTACATACTCGTATTCCTATAATTTTATTTTACTTTTTGGCAGTGCTCGGGCAGAAGGTGCCGGTTATTGGGATGCTGTGAAAATTCATCCATTCCAGTAGTCGGACACAATATATCATTGGCTATGATCTAAGATTATTTGTTATCTTACGTTGTCCGTCCACTAGCTGAGGCTTCAGTCGTATTTTGGTTTGTTAGTCTCTATGGATGGACAGAAAAAGATAGATTGATAAAAACCACTCCATTTCAGTAGTCGGACTCTTGCCCGACTAATGGATTTTGAGTATGATAATCCAGTCAGCGGCCACTCCAGTTTTTGAGCTCAAAGATTAATTTATTTCGTAAATTTTGACCGTCTTCTGTATATGTAACAAAAACAGCATTTATATATTGTCAGCTGACTATTCCACTTGCCTTTTTTATATCGCCTACTCAACTGACAAAAGTTAGGAATCGAATCCTATTTTTGTGGATGTAAAATTTTTGTTAACAATATCAGATTTGTCCGACTGCTGGTAGTGCCCGGTTTACTTGTACAGTCACCCTACAGTGACTACCTTGTTAACAGAAACATCATACAGTAAAAAGAAATTAAAAGAAGTATATGGTCGATTGACTTGGCCACATAATGGATTCCTATGAACATGAAAACCACGGGATAAGTTTCAAACATTATAAAACCTCAATAATATTTCGTTTCGAATTTCGCTGTACTATCATCATGACTAAAGGGTAGTTCTAGGTCAACATCGTAGAAATGTCTCGATCAAGGCTGGCCCGGGAAACGCGTGACGTCATCAGTGACGTGCTCTTTCATGTGGAAATCGTAGTACACATCCAATCAGCAAACGGATTGCAAGGTTAGAACAACGCTAACGTCATTTCATACGAGGTATGGTCAAATGAAACTCTGAAAACATCAATGGTTCCTAATGTTGCCTAGTACCCACTCAAATATGGATGTCGAAGCGATAGAGGACTGACGAGCTATGAATAATACCGACATCGCCACTCATCTCACACAGGAATAAATTTCAAAAAATACGTTAAACGTTCTACAATATAAACACTAACAGGTAGATACACAGGAAAAATTTACAAGCATATTAGAGAAGAAAGGAAAGGTTAGTTAAGATTAAACAGTGTCATCGAAAAACTTTTTACAGCTATAATATGCTTTAGTCAGAAGCAGTTCAGTATTTTTTGCTTATACAGGGTGTTTCAAATTCGACCCTCATAATTGGGATCTTGGAAACTGCAAGAGATATGAACTCGCTTAAATGGGGGCAAAGTTGCCTATTTAGATAATCAACAAAATGCCGCTGAGAAAGTTTGGAACTCCATTAGTACTTCTGGAGCCAGACGGAAAAACCGAATTTTGTCAAAATCGTTTTATTTTTTCCTAACTTCATTTGTAGTTGGTTTTCAAAATAAAATGCACATTAATATTGCTACTTTTTCTCCTCTACAAGGAGGCTTAATTTAACTTTATTTTTTCTTATGTACGCCATATTGGATTTTTGCACAGATGAATAGATTTTTCAGTTCTGATTCCTGATTCTAAAAGGACACGGAAAAAATAAAAGTGATTTTGAGATAAATCTGATATGCGAAACAAATCACTACCGGATGATTTAAAAGCCTACCTAGGAAATTTTGCTTTTTAACTAAGGTTTGTCAATGTATGACGTGGTATACATTTTTGGAATCAGAATTAAAAACTCTATCTGTGTAAAAATCCAATATGGCGTCTCTAAGAAAAAATAAAGTTGATGTTGTTGACAAGAGACGAAACGTCATATAAAAATTCTACTTATGCCAGCTTGTAGCAGAGAAAATGGAACAATGTTAATGTAAAATTTATTTCAAAATTCCACTTCAAAGAAAGTTAGGAAAGTTCGATGTTTTCCAATACAGTTGAAGAAGGGTGAAGTTTCGAATTTAGCTTTACTGTGCACAATACATTGTGATGTCTCGTGTTGAAATTATGGAGCGTAGTATAGACCTCAAATTAATCCCAGTACAACCTAACGTAAATAAAACAGTAAAAACATGATAGAGTCAATACGGTCTCTGATAAATGTCGGTTTACAGGACTCTCTAGTGGTAAAATTAAACAGCGTAGACGGATAATTCGCTTCTGAGAGCTGAATACACGGATACATGCACCGCTGTTACCCCAAATATTGAGCGACAATATATGTGAGTAGGCTAGGGCATAATATAGGAATAATATACATAGTCGCATCTCCACCAAGGCAATTCTTTAGCTGACTTAGGGCATAAAAAGCGATGTTTAACTGTTTACAGACATTGTCGATCTGTGTTCCAGTTTAGCGAATAGTCCCAAATGCATCTTAACTATTTCGCCTCATAGGCTAGGTTAATATTTGCTTCAAACCCTGGATCCAGTGACACGTGCCAAAATCAGCTAACCTTTTTTTTTAATACTAATAGGAAATCAAATTTTAAAAGAAGGTATCCTAATAGGACCAAATATCCCTAGACGGCTAGTACGTAAGGAAATCACCAGGTGGCGCTGGTTAACAATGGGTGGAGCCAACTCTACGGGGGCCCATGATATTTTATCTCGTTAATAATACTATATTATTAGTGTCCAAAAGATTTCAACACAATACTGAATCGCTGAGAAAGAAAGATATAATACGTGTGAAATTATACAATCAATAAACTATGAAATTTGCCAAAAGAACATCATGAAAAAGGGTTTTCCCTAGTAATCGACTACCATTAATAAAGAGAAATTCAAATTTCTGATAAGTGATCAACATAGTAAAAAAAGTTTGCATGATTTTGGCACGTGACACAAGTGATTAAGAGTTTTCCGGATGATACTGTATTGATATTGTCTTCGAGTTAAAAATTAATGGGTTTCGGAAACACCAAGCACTCATCTCAGCTATGACTTTGGTGCTTTTATAGTAATTGCTGTGTCATCTGCAAAAATCGACAAACGTCCTTCCTGAATGCAGTCAGGGAGATCGTTTATGTAGCATATAAAAGGCAACGCTCCTAAAATATACCCATGAGGCACACCAAGATGAACATCAAGAGTTTCCGATAGCTCGCCATTGCATGGCAGTCATCTTTCTGCGTGTAAGGCAGAAGTCTGTTCATTTCAAAACAGTGTAAGGAAATCTTAGAGCATTTAGTTTGTCTACCAGAATTGTTGGATCCAAGGTATCGAAAGCTTCTATTAGATCAAAGAAAAGCTTTAGCGATTGGTTATAAGTGTCTAATGGAGTAAATATAATATTCAGTTTATTAGAAAAATCGGACTCCAATGATCTGTTTATTCTGGGCCAATGTTGTTCTTTTGAGAGGCTGTTCAGAAACGATATTTGGGGATAGTTGTCAATACCTTTCTTATGCACGGGAATGGCACGTGCGGTGTTAAATGCTTCCGGGAACATGCCAAGCAGAAGTGACAGATTAAACAGAAAAACAATATGTAATCTGTCAAGCCCTGAAGTCCTTTTATTTTTTAGTGCCGCCATGGTTTCTAGTTCTTCGTGGTGTGAGATGGGTTAATTGTTGAATTGATGCGTTATGTTAATATCCTTGGATGTAGCAAAAGGTGAGGACATATTTTGACCAATGTTCTAACTAACTGTGTTGTTTGCAATATTCGAGAAATGTTCAGTAAAGAACTTACATGCTGTAACATATTGGCAACGCGGCAGATTTGCACGACCTTCTGCGTCACCTTTGCTAGGCAATGTGGCTATGACATTCGCTCTTCAGCCTGTTTCTCTCTCTTTCTGACAGCATGACCGGCAGAGAAGCAGAGGCATCCTCACGATAAGGTAGTTTCAAGTGAAGAAACAAGTATGCATTAGTCCCTTAACTCAGCGTTTCTCAACCTGTGGGGCGCGCTTCTCTAGGGGCGTGTCAATATTAAAGGGGGGCGCGAGCATATCAGAAAAAAATACTAACAACATTGAATGATTTACTAAAAGGAAAGGAAAACTAAATTCTGACATAATCAAAAATAAAATACACATTAACACTGACATAGTTGGTACACATAAACAGGACTGTGTTTATCAATACTAAATTAAAAATAAGTTTAATAA
This sequence comes from Acanthoscelides obtectus, assembly GCA_963669975.1. Lineage (NCBI taxonomy): Eukaryota > Metazoa > Arthropoda > Insecta > Coleoptera > Chrysomelidae > Acanthoscelides > Acanthoscelides obtectus. Next base: position 49,951,613 of record CAVLJG010000001.1, on the reverse strand, counting down.
TATTAATTGTAAAAATAATAATTACTAGTGACTCCCTTGGGCCTGCTTTGCCGAGCGAAGCTTGTCGAAACAAGGTTTAATATTTGAAATAGACACTCTGGGTTCTTTTTCTATATTTAGCTGCGATGCATAGTTGTTCTTCAAAGCAGCCACCGCCGAAAAATTCTGTTTCGCAAAGGTAGGATGTTGAAAATGGCAGCAGTATACGAACCGCTCTGGTTTTCAGTGCCGAAAACTCATCGTTCACTCCTGCCCAAAATTCAAAGAGGGATTTATTATTAAACTGTTTCTTGATTTCGGCGTTTACCGTCAAGTCTATGAAGATTTCTTCTTTGGCAGTTGAGAGCCCTTCGGGAGTAACTTGAAACGGATTCCTAACCCTCTCGTAACTAAGTGGGTCCGCCAAAGGAACCTGACGTTTTCAGAATGGATAGTACGAAGCTGTTTTTTGACGTAGAACATCGGTTACAGTGGGCAAGACATCGGTAGTAGATGCCATTTCAGTAGTCATGGAGCTGTGGACAAGTGAACATAGGGCATTCGTTGTCGAGACGTATTTTAAAAATCACGACTCGGTGATCATTACACAGCGTCTATTTCGTACACATTTCAATGTCGGACGTCATGGTTCTGTTCCATGCCGTAACACAATTAAGTTGTGGGTCAAAAATTTTCGTCGATCTGCATCAGCAATGAAAGCTAAGCCACCAGGAATGCGTCGAACAGTTCGGACTCCAGCCAATATTGAGAGGGTGCGAACAGCGATGCAGCAAAGTCCACGTCGTTCAGCTAGGCTACAAGCAATTAGTCTAAGGCTTTCAGAAACAACAGTGCGGCGTATTTTGCATAAGGATTTACATTATCACCCTTACAAATTAGCGATGGTTCAAGAACTGACAGCTGAAGACTTTGTGAACCGTTTGACTGCAAGCAACCAGCTTCTGGAACTTTTGGATGAAAACGCTTTAGGTGGCTTAATTATGTCTGATGAGGCGCATTTCGAGTTATCAGGCTACGTAAATAAGCAGAATTTTCGCTACTGGTGTGCAGAAAACCCGAGAGAACTTCACCAGCGACCCCTTCATAGTCGCAAGGTTACTGTTTGGTGCGGAGTGTCGCGATTCGGCATAATTGGACCCTATTTTTTTGAGGACGATGCTGGAAATTCTGTCACGGTCAATTCGCAACGTTATCTGGAAATGTTAAACACATTTTTGGAACCAGAGCTTCGTCGACGGAACATAGATTTAAATACTGTATGGTTTCAGCAAGATGGCGCCACAGCGCATACAGCATGAGCAACAATGGTTCGACTGCGAGAAATGTTTCCAGGAAGAGTCATTTCGCGGAATGGAGACGTTCCTTGGCCGGCAAGGTCTCCCGATCTCACGGCTTGTGACTATTGGTTATGGGGTTATCTCAAAAGCAAGGTATATTTAACGAGCCCAAGGACCATTGAAGAATTGAAGGAAAACATTCGCAATGAAATTAGCGCGATTCCGATGAGTATGGTACAGCGCGTAATGGGGAATGTGCGAAACCGTTTGGAAGAGTGTGTCCGCAGTGAAGGACATCATTTAACCGAAGTTATTTTCCATACATAAAATGGCATGTAACACACTTTCGATTTCTTATATATGAAAATAATTGAAAGATACATTTGTAGTTTCATATTGAAACTCATCAGGTTCCTTTGGCGGACCCTGTATTAGTTTGTCGTCGACAAGAAAATATTTTTTTAAATTCTTTGTCAGCATCGCTAAATGATTTTCAGTGGTTATGAAAACAAATTTCATGTGTTGTTTTTCAACCTTGTAAGTTTTAAAACATTCAACTACATTTGCAAACATTTCCAGGTTTTATTGCTTCAAATTTCTGCACCACAATTCCAATTTTCTACAAAAAGCGCTAACTTTATCACTCGTAATCAATATATGTGTATTTGCTTCTTGGAGCTGAAGGTTCAAGATATTTAGTTTCTCGAATATGTCGACCAAGTAGCACAATTTCGTCAGAAATAAACCATCTCGAAACATCTCGGCTTGCGGTCCGTTTTTCTTCTAGAAAAACCGCGATTTCATGTCTTAATTCAAAAACACGTTGTAAACCATCCTGGCTCGCAATAAAATAGTAATGCTGAATGTACTGCACCCATATCTTTACAGTGGAAAAAAGATTCTAGTATTCAAAGGTCTCATTTTTATGTAACTAACTACTTTTACAACCGCATTACAACAATATTCAGGCCAGGAGACATTTCTTTGGAAGCCAGAGCTTCTCTGTGAATCATGCAATGTGTCCAAAGGCACAATGCAGATTTTTGTTTTACAAGGCCTTGTATATGTACTTTCAAATCTTCCGGACATTAACGAGCCCCATCGGTGCATATTCCGACGCAATTCTTCCACTCTATGTTTGCCTCGATTATATAATCATTTAAGATAGCAAATAATGCGAGAGATGTTGCTTTAAGTTCTATAGATTGCAGAAAAGTAGTTCTTCTACTACTGATATGTCATCACAAAATCGAACGTAGGCAATAAGATGAGCATCTTTATTGCCATCCGTTGCCTTATCAAGCTGAATTGAAAACAACTTGTCTCGCAACTTCCCGAGTAGCTGAGGCTGTACATCTTCAGCTATATCACCAATTCGAGGGGCAACCATATCATTTGATAGAGGTATGGACTCCAATTTTTTTGCAAAAGTATCTTCAAACATAGTTTCTACAATTTCAATTGCAGCTGGCAAAATAAGCTCTTCGCCAATAGTATGAGGCTTCTTACATCTGGTTATTTCATATGAAACTGTATCCATGATTTGGTATAAATTAAAATTTACTGCTGGGGATCTATATATACTAAGTGACATATAAATCCGAACACCCAGTTTAAATGGTTTTATTTTAATAAAATTTTGTATAAGTACTTAATGAAGCATAATAAGTAAATGATAAAAATTTCAAAATGATTGCACTGCTTTAAAGCCCTTTGACCTTTAATAATGTGTGGATGCACCCTGATGTGCTACGCATTCTCCAACGCGCCTAGGCATGCTTCTGATCAGGTGGTCAATGTCCTCCTGTGGTATCTCATTCCAGGCAACCACCAACTCTTCTCGAAGTGCTTCTAGAGTCTGAGGAGGACGTTGCAAATTGAGCAATCTCCTACCCATCATATCCCACACGTGCTCAATTGGGGATAAGTCGGGAGGTCTTGGTGGCCATGGTAACAATGTGACATCATTATGTTGAAAGAAGTCTATTGTGACTCTTGCAACACGTGGTCGGGCATTATCTTGTTGGAAAGTTGGATCTGCCAGGGTGTCAAGATAGGGTAAAAGATGGGGTTCTAGAACTTCGTGGATATAACGCTGCGCGTTCATGTCACCTCTGATGAAGATTAAAGGTGACCTGGAACCATAAGCTATAGCACCCCAAACCATAACTCCAACAGTGTGATGAACATGTCTTTCAACAAAAAACTGTGGATTCCTCCTTTCACCACGTCGCCTTCTAACCCTGGCACGACTATCGTGCATGCCTAAACAAAATCGAGACTCGTCACTAAAGACAATACTGTTCCATTCCTAATCCCAGCGTGACCGTTGTCTGCACCACTCAAGGCGATTACGTCGGTGTTCTCGAGTTAAAGGGAGGACCCAGTGTGGCCGGTATGAAAACAAGCCAAAACTTCTCATTCGTCGGTAAACACTTCGCATGCCAATAGGTCTTCCGTGTTCTGCAAACCATTCATTTGCAATGGACCTGGTAGTGGAGAAACGGTCCCTTAAGGCCAATTATCTTAGGCGGCGATCTTCACGGTCTGTTGTTCTACGGCGGCGTCCAGTGCCTCTTGCTCTTTGCGTACGGCCTTCTCGAAGCCATGCCTGACAACACCTAACCACAGTGTTTACACTTCTTTGCACTCTAACTGCAATTGCCCGAAAAGAAAGTCCAGCTTCCCGAAGTCCCACTATACGGCCCCTATCAAACTCACTAAGTTGACGAAATCGTACAGGTCTCCGTACTCTAGGCATCGTAACCGATCGTAAAGGATGTCAAGAACCAAAATCCGCCAACGTTGATTCTTTACTGCGGCTGAAATATTCATTTTTAGAGCGTTAGTGAATTAAAAAAAAGGAGTATAAAAACCGGAATGTCCAACTGATAAGGCTGAAAATTTTTTCACTTGTTATTTACTGTAAGATAAATAATACATTCACCAACTTTTATTAAAATAAAACCATTTAAACTGGGTGTTCGGATTTATATGTCACTTAGTATATTTTAATACCGTGAACTGCAATTAACACGCAAATTACAACATAGGTATTCACAATAGGTTAAGCACAGACAGAACGACTGAGACTGACCAGAATCCAGAATTGACGAGATGCGGCGTATATACATGTTCGGAATAACTCCGAACTTCTCGCGAAGAGAGGCACTGATTCCCGATTTGCCAAACCAGCAGATCTAGAAACGCTGCCTTAACTAATGAATGATGATAAAATTGGTTAGTTTCCTCTATTATTGAAGAGTTTTGCAATACCGTTGCTTTTTCCATCTAAGCTGGGTATATCTTAGATTATGCCACATATGTCAAAGCAGCTAAATTACTTATTGCTACCTTTAACTTGTTTCCTCTTGCTTTCAAAGCCCTCTGTGTTTTTGAGAGTTCATTCTTGATACCCGGACCTGGTTGTTTAGCTAGCACTTGTCTCAGATTGATGTACAATCTTTCTGCAGTTTTCAGTTGACGTTCTCTTTCCACTGCTTCGGAACCTTGTTGTAAAAGACGTCTGGAATCAATAAGAACGCCAGTTTTTCATTGGATTTTTTCCATAGTATACGGCTTATGGGTTTTAGAATTTTCAGGTACATCTTACTTTTGAAGATGCTGTATCTTCTGCAACAAATCCAGTAGTTCTGGATCGGACCCTTCCAACTTTCTCCATCTATGGATGTTCAAAGGATTTTGCACTTCCTTTTCCAAGGCAGTACATTTCAATCTGCTCTTGGTCAGATCCCGCTCTAAATGGAAAATTTCCTGCTTCAGATCCACCATGTTGGACAGCGATTTTGACATCAGGTTTTTCTCTTGCCTCAAGCGTTTCACCTCGAGTTTCAATAGTCTGATATCTTCGATCCTTTGCTCGTAGTGAGTTTCACCTGTAAAAACTAATGTTATCACCAACTTCACCTCGATTTCGACCTCTGTTGCGTGGTTTTTGCCGATTGCTTTGCCGTTTCTTTGATGTGAACGTTCTTATTCGAATACAAACAGGGTGTTCATTTGAAAACTTCCCACCACGGATATATCGAAAACCACTGATTAAAAGAAAAAACGCCAAGACACGTCAAAAGATTTGTCAATGCAGACAACTTTTTAACCAAAAACTACTTCAGTCCTTTCACCGTCTGTCCCCCAGGGCCATCACCTTAAAATTTTTAAATTACAAGAGTTATTGAGTGGTCGTGAGCTGTTTGAAAGGTCTTTCGAAGTCCTTTATTTTGATGTTCTTTTTTTTAAATCGGTCGATTCGTTTTCAAGAAAATTAGAATATTCTTTAATTATCTTAATTTGTTCAGGTAGAAAACAAAAACACACGAAAATATCACTTTTTATTTCAATAAGTGTTCAAAATGTTGTCCGTTATTGGCCAAACAATGATATAGGCGATGTTCAAGTTGCTGACGGACATTTTCAAAAACATGTTGTGGGATATCATGGCAGCTTAACACGTTAAGCACCAAGCAAGATGTTAGAAAAATATCCATCAGGCCATAGTCAAATTTCCAACAAATAATGTGTCTAATCTACCTCTACGTCAAAAGCTGACACAAGACGGTAACGACATATACTGATATATATATATATACTGTAAAGGATGTTATAATGAAAAAATAAGGCGTGAAATACCAAAAAATAAAACTCCAAAAGTTATTACATATTGTGACAGTTGTGAAGGAAATCCCCACTCTTGACTGTTTCGGAACAAATCATAAATAAATGAAATTATCTTATATTTTGTATCCCGATATCATAACTTAACATATGTATATTATACAGGGTGTTCCTTAATGATATGCGAATATTTAAGGGTGTGAATCTACATGAAAAATTAATGCTAGTTTGCTTTATAAACCATGATCCAAAAATGTTTCCTTATAAAAACTCGGGGTTTAGGAAAAAATGGAAATTAATTAATATTTTCAGAACCGCTTCAGATATTTCACCGATATTTAGTACATAGTGAAAGTTAATAAAGCTGCACATTTTTCAATGCAAAAATAATTTTTAGTTTTAACGGTGGCGTGTGTACGAGTATTGACTTCCATATTTTAAAAAAAAATAGTACGCCAATGGTTTTTTGCGAAATAAAAATTATTTTTGAATTCGTCGTTCAATTTAAAACAAATGATCTCTCTTGAATTGTTTTTCTTTGATGCGCTATTTTTGGGTAAAAAATAAAAACCGTTCTATTGTCCGAGAAAATTAATGTAATAATTGAAGAATACAATTTAGCAATAAATATCTAGTTGCTCTGGAATATGTCACTGGCTTTTGACTTCTGACAAGTCTCTGTTGTTCAAATCTGTTCGCTGTGACATCTTTTTCATTATTTAGTTTTTACAATCTTGTTAATAATGGTGAATTTTTCGACTGCTGAAATGGCGGAAATGCATTACGTATATGGCCTTGACGACGGTAATGGTGAGCAAGCCAGACAGATTTATCACCAGAGATATACCGATCGTACTTTGCCAGATAGTCGAACCTTTTCTAATATTCATCGTCGTCTTGTTGAAACTGGTTCTGTCCGAAAAGGAACATCTGAAGGTTGACCTCTAAGTGTGAGAACACCTGAAATTGTGGAAGCAGTGCTGCACGAAGTCGAAGAACATCCTGAAATGAATACGAGGAAGATCGCTAGACACCTAAATATTTGCCATCAAATTGTTTGGAGAATTTTAGTGGATTTTTTGTTATATCCTTACCATATTTTAAGAGTACAGGCATTACTTCCCATTGATTTTCCAAGGCGTGTGACCTTTTGTCAGTGGTATCTTCAAAAAATTACACAAAATCCGCAATTTGAATCAATGATTCTGTTCACGGACGAAGCTAATTTTTCTCGAAATGCCATTCAGAATTTCCACAATAATCATTTGTGGGCAGAAGAAAATCCATATGCCGTAACCGAAACCCATTTCCAACATCAATTTTCGGTTAACGTATGGGCAGGAGTTATTGGCAACCACATTATTGGCCCATTCTTCTTGCCGGGACGACTTGACGGACAGACTTACCTCAATTTTCTTCAACATCAGTTGCCTTTGCTGCTTGTTGATGCTCCGTTAGTAATAAGAAACAATATGTGGTACATGCATGATGGTGCATCAGCGCATTTCAGTGTATCGGTTCGTAATTATTTACAAACTGTTTATCTAAATCGTTGGATTGGCCGCGGTGGGCCCCAAGAATGGCCACCAAGGTCCCCAGACATCATCAGTTTAGATTTCTTTTTGTGGGGCTATCTTAAGACACTGGTGTACACAAATCCCATTAACACTGTAGGTAAATTAAAAGAAAGAATAGTTGCTGGTTGTGATAGAATAAAAAACACTCCAGGGATATTTCAACGAGTGAGCAATTCCATGAGAAGGAGGGCGGAAGCATGCATACTAAGTTAAGGGGGGCCATTTTCAATTTTTGTAATCATTCCGTTGGTTTTAATGTTATGTTTATGTTATCAGTTGTTGTTGTTCATTACCCCTAATGTGTTTAATTTTCCCGATTAAATTAATAATAATTTTGCAAGTTAGACAATAGAACGGTTTTTATTTTATTACTCAGAAACGGCGCATCGAAGGAAAACGATTCAATAGATATAATTTGTTTTAAATTGAACGGGGAATTCAAAAATAGTTTTTATTTGGCAAACAACTATTGGCGTACCATGTTTTTCTTGGCAAATATCGAAGTCAATACCCGTACACACTGTTAAAGCTAAACATATTTTTGCATTGAAAAATATGCAACTTTCACTACGTACTAAATATCAGTGACATATCTGAAGCGGTTCTGAAAATATGCATTAATTTCCATTTTTTTCCTAAAACTTCAACACCCCGAGATTTTGTAAGGAAACATTTTTGGGCCATAGTTTATAAAGCATACTAACATTAATTTTTCATGTAGATTCATACCCTTAAATATTCGCATATCATTAAGGAACACACTGTATATATGCATTTTCACTGGAATCTTGTTTGTTTTTGTCAAAGTTGTTGTGTGGATATAGTAGGAAATAAATGATGTGAGTAAAAAAAATTAATAACCCTATTTGAAACAAAAATACACCAGAAAGTTTTCGTATGGGAATAATCCATACAAGCCACAGCGGTCCATATCTAACGCTAAAATGAATTTAAATGGACTCACAGTGGAAATAAATTAAATACAAAGCGGTCCATATGGATATAGGCCCGTTGTCAAGCGGCCCCATGGGATCGCCATTGCGTTTAACGGGTTGAAACACTCCCTCAAGGCTACCTTACCTCTAGCCAGAGTGGCTTGCAGAATTCGAATCTTCTCATTAAGCAAAGCTATCTCATCATTCCTTCTAACCAGCTGTGATCCAATCACATCTCTTTCATTCATTATCTGTTCCAGATCTTTAGCCTGTTGCCTTATCGTTCTGTCATTTTCCTAAAAAAATATATTCGTAGATATATGCTACATTTTGTAAGAACTGTGTTACTATCAAACACTTGTGTAATCTTCTTTCTTCATCTCTTTTTTCTTTCAGCTCCTCTTTTAAAGTCCTGATTTGGTCAATACGGCTCATAACTTCAATCCTTAAACACTTGATTTGTTAATTTGTAAATAGATGAGTCACAATTATTATAATATTCGGAAAAAATTCTGATCTTTGCCACAATTCACAATTACAAAAACCCCACAATTTCCAGAGTTACCAAAGTACCCAAAATAACACCAACTCAAAAAATTCACATATTTCCTAAAATTTCAAATAAGCTTTCCAATGCAATCCTAATTCCCAATTTTATTAAATTTCCCAAAAATCTCAAATTTCCAGAAATTCCCAAAATTTTAATAACACCCAAAATTACCGTGACCTCTAAAACTTAAAATTATCAGAACTCTGAAAGAATTTGACTCTCCCAAAGTTCCAGAATTCCCCGAAACCTTGAATTCTGAAATTTTAAAAACTCTCAATTCACCAAAATTAACAAACTTTTGAAAATTTTTAAAATCATCGAAATTGCCAATACCCCCGAAATTCACAAACTACCCAAAATTCCGCTAATTGTCAAAACTACAATAATGTTAATGAAAATCAAGGATTTCTCGAAAAACAAGTTTCATGACTTCTTCAATTCCCAAAATATCGTAAATTCTCAGAATTAAAATAAGTTTCAAATTCTAGAATTTCTCAAAAAATTAAATTACCAAAGTCCCCAAAACTTTGGAAGAATTTTGAATTCCAAAATTTCAAAAATTCACGATCACCAAAACGCTACGCTACGCTACGACTTCGGAAACTTTCCATAAAGAGAATTCAGTAATATGTGGATTCTGGAGATCTAAAGATAACTGCTATGAAAATTCAGTAATGATTACTTCAAATTATCTTTTTCCTTATTTAGCTTTCTCATGACGTTCTCATCTTTGATCAACTGTTTTTCCTTCTGGCCGATATCTTCTTTCAGTTGTTCAATATGATGAAATAGTATCTTCAGTTTCTTTTTCAACTCTCCAGTTTCTGCAGTAGATTCTTGAAGTAATTTTTGCAGAGAGTTTCTATCGGATCTCATAGCTTCATATAAGTTCTGTTGCTGTCTGACTTTGTTTTCTAGTTCGGATGTCGTTTTTTTCAAGTCGAATATCATCACCTGTGAGGCAAAAATAAGAATTTGTGTATACTATTTCTATGAAATTTGCCTAGATGGACGTTTTTTACTATGTTGCACTAACATTGCATTGAAGAAACTGTTTTACTTTGACCAATTTTTAATACCGAAGCAGCCGCGCAGGCAGAAGATTAAACGTCAGGACACCGCAGCTGGTATGAGGATCCCATTTGTTAATCCGATTTTTGAACTGGTTAGTAGAACTTAGAAAAGCTTCCTCTTGTAGATTGTTCCACAATCTCGATACCCTCGGGACAATGGAGCGGTCGTATCGATCAGTTCTGGATGTACGAATCTCGACACGGTTACGATGCGCGGCCGAAGTAAGGCGGGTCTGTCTGGCAGGCATATCGCACGGTAGCATTATTGAGAAGAGCTTTGAGCAGCAAAACCCGTTGGTGTGGTGGTAGAATTCCTGCATGTAGAGTGCTGTCATCAGCAAATCTGTGGATTGAGTTGATCGTTCAGGAAAGGAGATCGTTAATATGTAACAGGAACAGTGTCGGAGCCAAGACCGATCCCAGGTGCGTTAACGTTGTGGGGACAGGAGGAAAACCCGTCAATTACGACAGATATCTTGCGGCCAGAGAGAAAGTCAGCCACGCCTCTGCAAAGCTTCGCTGGGAGGCCATAGGATTGAAGTTTGCATAAGAGGGCAGCGTGCATAGCTGATCGAACGTTTCCGTGATGTTATCAAGAGCAACGACATGAGCCTCGCCGTAAGACTGTATATGATTGTATGGGCGGTCCCCTGTGGATAACTGGTGCCGTAAGCCATAATGCCTGTCCCTAATCAAGCCGTGACGTTCGAGGTAGTCCAGAAGCTTGCGGTATATGCGCGTCTCCATCACCATACTTATAACAGAAGGCAGAGTTTTTTGGGATGGGTTGGACAGTAGCAAATTTCCAGTTTTCTGGTAAGATGCCGGATTCGTAAGATATATGTATACAAAGGTATTGCGAAAAAAATGGATCAAGCTCCGTTGCACACCTCTTCAGTACAATGGCCGGAATCAAGTCCGGTCCAGAAGCTGTGTCGATGTCGAGCGACAGCGACAAGAGCACCCGTCTTTACAGTCTTATGATTGCATGTTACTTCCCGCAAAGTGTAGGGAACCATTTGAATCAACGGCACTGGGGCGTTGGGAAGGACGTCAATGGTGGAGTTGGCAGCAAAAACCTTGGCAAGCGCTTCCTCCTTAGCCTTTGAATCAGATACAATCGTTCCATCCTCACAAGTAATTGGTGGAAGGCTACTCTGTGAGAAGTTCATTTCAGTCTACTTGACCAGTGTTCAAAAAGACTGACTGCCATTGGGCTGCGAATTACCCTGTGCCTAACTTTTATATCTTGTTGGCCTTTGGCATTGTGGACCGCTTCTTTGTATTTTTTCCTGGGCTCAACGTCGGCTTGTCTGTCCTCTACAGTGGGGTTATGTAAGAAGGTTCTGTGTGCTCTGATGTTCTGCTGACAAGCAGCGTCGCACGATGTACTGAACCAATCGATGGACCGTGGTTTAGGCACTTTCACTGTATGAGGGATGTATTCCTTCATTTCGACGTGGATAATTTCGCTTATCGATAAGGAGGCAGCCGACGCATCCGCGTCAGCGACCAAACATCTCTCTAACGAAAGGTGAAGAAGAGTCTCTGAGCCCCTCCGTAATGCCAAATTTTGCGGCCTGGGCGAGTTTCTGCTGCTACAGGGAGTTCCTACCAAAACCTAGCATCCACAACACAGTGGTCTGAGTTACCCAGGGGCGACAGAACAGCAGTGCTGTAAGGGACAGGATGCGTGGTCAGAAAGGGATTCAACAGGCTACTGGCGTATAATGAAACGCGAGGACAAAAGTAGGACCCGTTACCATCTGGGTCAGGTCTTGGGTAATAGCGAACGCTTCAACTCCACGGCCCGCTGCATCAGTCTTGTTTGAGCCCAACCAAAGCTCATTGCAATCACCGAGGAGAACTACCTCTGAAGCGGGGTGATTGATGTTCAGGAAGTCGATCGTAACAGCGAGGTATTCAAGTGTGCCATCCCAGTTATCGTTCGAGGGAGAGCGATAAAGGCAGCAAATAAATTTGGCGGTGGTATTAGAGTCGGGGCAAAGCCACAGAATGTCCTTCCAGTCTGATTCTAAACAAACGTATCTGCAGCAGAAAAGGCTACTGCGGACAAAACTCACAGCTCCGCCGTTCTTTCTCAAATTGGAGTGCACCTCGGAATTTGGGAAGTCAAGATGATTAGTCGGTGCAGACTTTGAGATTTTTGTCTCCTCGAAGAAAAGCATGGCGATATGCAGATTGCAGGTAGTGATGAACAGCATCAATGTTGCTGTTAATCCCACAGATGTTCGGTTGCTGTTAGTTCCGCAGATTTTCGTGAAACAAATTTTACCATCGATGTTATTCTCTCAGAGAGAGTCGAGTGAGTATGTCCCGAATTCTTAGTACTCGAGGGATCCATCACCATGGGGTACTATTTTTATTTGGAAAAACAATGCCACTAATAACCTGTATCTCCGCCACTGGTGCACGTTAATTTTAAGTAACAATACTTAGGTAAATCCACATACCAAATTTTAGTTCATTCCAGTTGACGGTTTTGAAGATACTAAAAAAAATGTTTTAATTTTTGAACTTCAACACCCCGTATCTTTTTAATGAAGCTCTTGAGGAAAAAATGTTACATACATTTTTGGTCGCGATTTGTGAATCACCCTGTATAGATTCCAGTTACAAAATTTCATTAGTAATATAGCTAGCAAATCAATATTTCATAAAAGATTACTTGGAATTCAATAAACTAAATAATGATATAAAGTTCACTAGTAAATTGAAGATGCTTAAAAGAAAATTAAAAGAACGTTTCATGGACAGTGAAAATTCTTAGAGGTCCAAGTTTTGTTTTTCTAAATATTTGTATGATATGTATTTGTTGCAGTTTTTATGTAATGTAATTGTAGCAATTATGCTAAATTAATCTTAAACAAACAAACACAATCTGTCTTTCAGGTGACAGTTCATTTATTTTTTCATTTCTGTAACTGTATCCAAAATTTCATTCAAACATAATCATCATTCTTATAGTGTGTATATTTTTGGAAGATACTTTCAGTCCTATTGAAAATTGCCGGAATCGTAAAATGTCTGAAGGGGATGTGAAAGAATAGAAGTAACCACCTTAGGCTTAGATCCTCCTTGCCTTACCTTCTTCTGACGAATATCCTCCATATTATCCTCAATGGTCTGCGTAAGCTCAATATGATCCTCCGCAAGTTTATCCCTTTCTCTCTCCAACTGCCCAATCGCCTTTTTCTGCTTGTTGTTTTCAATAAAATACAAGTCCAACTCCACTTCTAACTTTTTCTTACTTTGTTCTTGGATAAAGATCAGTTTGTTTTGGTCCTGTTGAAGGACTTGCATCCTCTGGACGCTTTTGGTCAGTACGTCCTTTTCTTTCATCATACCCTAAAAAAAATGGCGTCAACTAGATGACTATGTACTTCCTACGCCTTCGTTGGAGGTTTCAAAAGAAAGAGATAGGTCAAGTCGTTCCAAAACGCGAAATCTTGAATAGGTAGGTTCGCTTAGGTACGACGAATCCTCGACCTCTGCATATCAAGCTATGTATGTATAGGAAATTTATCATATTTCTGTTTTCATGGCAGATATATGGAAAATATTTGTGATTTATTATGTCTAACAGGTGCATAGAGTATCACTGAGATAAGCAGCTTCTTAATGATAGAAGGTGACACCAAATATGCAACAATTTACAAACATTTACCGCATACAGCTTCCAAAATACAATTTCCATCAGCTCCAAACAATGTCTAACAATGAGCAGGAATCTCTGAAACGTTGTTCTACTATGTTCCAGCAATTGTATTTTTTTTCCTCATTCAATTTTCAAAATCTACGAGTACCTAAACGATGGAAGTATTTTTAACTCTCGATAATATTCGAACTTCAGTTCACAAGTGTTCTGTTAATTGAAGTTATCTGCGCTTAAGGATCATAAAATTCAGAAAAATGTGTAGAAATAAAAACAGTTGAGTCATCATTTACAAAAGCATCGCTGAACTCTAAAGTGGTACGTGATCCTAATATACAAATATTGCTATAGTATAAGTATACAGGGTGTAAACGTTATGATAGCCATTATTTAAATAGGTGATAGAGGGGGTTAAAAGCAGCAAAAAGTTTCATATAACATAGGGGTCAAAACGGCATTTTTTTAGAGAAAAGCGACTTTAAAGTAAAATAAAATCTGACAACGCCGCAATGCCAGACGCAAATTGCGAGGAAACGCAGTGTAAACAAAGATTGAGTTTGTTATTTTTGGCTCTTAGGTATTATATCATTATTTGATAATGTACTCGTAAAATGCAAACAATTGAAAAAACGGACTTACCACTAACTGTCTCAGCGCTTCCCTGGTGTGTGAAAGCTTATTGAACGTATTAAAAAAATCTACTTATAAATAGGAAACACAATTTTGATATATACATTGTTTTTCTTTTTAAAACCCACACTGCACTTTTTTGTATTTAAAGAAGGTCTTCAAAATGTCGTCCTCCACTTTCCACTTTTCACGAATGGTACGAGGATTTTCTTGGCCCCACGTGTGAGTATTATGGAAATTTAATATCCCGTCTCGCGTAAAAGTACATTCGTCGCTTGAATGGTTTAAAAAAAATCCAGATTTTCAATGTTTTTCAGCAAAAACCATTGACAGAATGTTAGGATAGTCTTCTGGTAACAAGGCCTGCACTCGCTGTACATGGTAGGGATAAAGCAAATTTTTCCGTAGGATTCTATGGACTTTGGTATGCGACAGTCCTACGCGGCGGCCTAATTCCCGAGTGCTGATATCTGCATTAATTTCCACGATATTTAAAATTTGTTCCTCCTGCTCTACAGTAACCTGTGTTTCACGAGTGCGAATATTAGTGGGCTGAACACTTCCTGTATCTCAAAATCTTTGGTACACTTGCACAAATGTCCATCTGTCTTGGTGTACCCGTTGGCGAAATCTGTCGCGATAAATTTGAGCTGAAAGATTTGAATTCTGACGAGCTTAACCGTAAACTAACATGTCGGCGAACTCTTGATTCGAGAACATTGTAAATCAAGACGACGACGTACGCGATCAAAAACAAAACAACATACTAACCACTGTTACCGTTTGCGATCGATTGCTGGTTCGATAAGAGTGATGATGACCGACGCGCTGTTGTCATGTGTGTTTTAAATATTCAATTTAATGAAACTTACTTACTTACTGACTTCAAATTTTGGCTTAACTTAGAAAAACTTAATGCCATTTATTTGTTAATTACCCCATTTAAAAACGTTTTAGATTAGATTATAAAAATTAGTAAGATTGTGGTGATTGTGGTCGATATAAAGCACTTAAAGTTGTCAACTATAAAGCCATTTAGACAAAAATCTTTTGGACCATAGGTCATATGAACTTTTTGACTTGTTTTGACCCCCCCCCTATTACCCATTTCAATAATGACTACCATAACGTTTACACCCTGTATAATTAAATAGTCTCCGGTAGAGGTAACGACATCTCCGCAGATTAACATGTTGCAGTTTGTTACACATTGCACAGCCGGCAGATCAGAAGCTTCTTAATGGTAGATCGTCTTTGACTAATACTAAAGATGTAACATTTACAACCCCCTCTAACCCCCAACCTCCAAGTTTCAATACCTAAGAGAAAATATCCGAAAATGATCAGGAGCGACAAAAACGAAGTTTTACCGATGTTTTTTTCATTTTTTGCTTCACCCTCCGCCGCCGCTGGATTGGTTTTCAAAAACTACAAAGCTTTTTCATCTTAGGCATAGTAGTAATCTTATGCGAAAATTTCATCAAAATTCGAGCGGTACTTCTCAAGTTATAGGGGGTTATAAGATCAGCGGACATACCGATTGAGAGACAGACAGACTGACGGAAATAAGTGACATGGTTTTTCATGTTGTACATGTCATATAAAATCTAAGAAACATAATATCGTAATTTCGAAATTTTTCGCGATTACAATACTTCCTCGCCAGTTTCGGCATAGGAAGTAGAAAGATGATATTCTGAAGGCTTCGAATGTTGAGAAGGTTGGGAAAGTTAAGAAATTTCAGAATATCCAGAATATTGAGTATGCTAAGAAAGTTGAGAATGTTAAGAAATACGGCAATATTGAGAGTTGGGACAGTTAAGAATGTTGAAAATGAGAATATCAAAAAAGTTGAGTAAGCTGAATAATTTAAGAAAATTGAGAAATCATAGAATGTTGGGAAAATTGACAAATGTCAAAAAAGCTAAGGGACCAAGATAGTGTTGACAATATGGAAAACGATGAAGGTGAGAATGATGAGGCAAGCGAAAAAAATGAGTTTCACGAGAAAGTTGAGAAAGTGGAGACGAAAGAAGTTAAGAATGTTGTGAAAGTCGGGAATCTCGAAAAAGTTAAGTAACCAAGAAAGCTAAGACAGCGGACAAAGTTGAGGAAGATGAAACAGCTGAGAAAATGAAGAAAATTGTGAGTATTAAGAAGGCTCAAAAAGTTGAAAAGGCTTAGAAAATTGGGAAAGCCGAGAAAGCCGGACAAGTAAAAAAGTTCGATAAAACGAGAAAGTTGAGGAAGTTAAGAGAGTTGAAGATGTCGTGATAGTTAATAACGCTAAGAATGTTGAGTAAGTCGAAAAAGTTGAGTATGTTGAAAAATTGTAGTAAAAATAGGAAATTAAATAAGCCGAAAAAGCTAAGAATATCTAGAAGGCTGAGAATGCTGAGAAATACGAGGATATTGAGAAATCAGAGACAGTTGAAAATCTCGAGAGAATAAAGAAGGGAGAGAATGTTGTGGAAATTGAAAAAGTCAAGTTAGTTGAGAAATTTGAAAATTAAATAGGCTGGGAGAGTTAGAAATGTTGAGCAAGTTGAGAAAGTTAAAAATTTTAGAAAAGTAACCGAGATAGTTGAGGCAGTTGAGAAGTGGAGTAACCGAGAAAGTTAAGACAGTAAAGAAAGTTTAGAAGGTTGAGTAAGTTGGCAAAATCTAAAGAGTTGAGAAAGTTGCGAAAGACATGGACGTTGAAAAAGAGAAAGATGAGAAAATCAAAAAAATGAATAAAACCAGAAAGTTGAGAGTATTTTGAAATTTGATAAAGGTGAGGAAGTTGAGAACGTTGAGAAAGCTGAGAAAGATAACGAAGTTGAGAAAGCTCAGAAAGTTGAGAAAATCAAAAAAAGGTGAACAAATAGACAGATGAGAATGTTGAGATATTTGAGAAAGGAGATTGAGAAACTTGAAAGTTATTTTACCTCAATATGTCGCTTGTCTTCGTCGATGTACTTCTTGAAATCATCCATTTCCTTTTCCAGCATATAGATCCGCTGGCGCAGCTTAGTTCTATCCGAGTTCAACTCGTCTTTTTCAGTATTCATCGCTAGAATTTTCTTCTCCAAAAGTTCTCTGGTTTTCGACAGCTTAGATACGTCCAGTTTCAGACGTATCGCCTCTTCTCCGATGATCTGAAAAATGTTCAAATGAGTTGTGACTATATTCAAGTCATATCAAAATCAGTTCCAGTTGGGGCGAAACCACATTTTTCATTATTTAGATACTAGTTTACCTTAGCATCTAACATTTTATCTTGAATGACTTTCTTAGACTTGTCCAAGTCAAACATAGTCTGGTTGTGATCGTCTTGTAATCTGCTAAATTTTAGTGCTGTCGCCTCAAATTCTTTGCTCAACTTATCGTAAGCGTATTTCGTTTCTTTGGCATCTTGCTCAGATCTATAGACAGAAATTACACTAAGAACAATCTTGTACATGAATGAAGAAGTACTATTGACATGAAGACGACGCTATCCATCATGTAGAAATGCGGTAAGCAGTAGCGTTATGAAAAACTAGAATGTCGTATACTGCTAAAGCTTATAGCTTCTACAGGGTCCGTCAGAAAGAACGCATGTTTTTCGAATGAGTACTACATCGAGTGGGCTGGTCCCGTGTCGGTGGGGAAGGGCGTGTTGGATAGTGGGAGAAGTACCGTTTCAGTTGGCAAGATGGTTTGGAACGTTGAGCATCGTGTATTGACTGTACGTCGGTACTTTCAAAATGGCGAGTCTGTAGTTTGAACGCAACGTGAGAGCATCGTGTATTGACTGTACGTCGGTACTTTCAAAATGGCGAGTCTGTAGCTTGAACGCAACGTGAGTTTCGCGTTCACTTTCGCGTTCCACGTCGTGGGACAGTACCAGATCGTAACACCATTTTGAGAAGGGTGGAAGCATTTAACACAACACGTAATGTGATGAAAAAGAAACCGCCAGGGCGAAACCGTACTGTTAGAACCCCCGAAAACGTAGACAGAGTGAGAGTTGACATGCTGCAAAGCCCAAATCGTTCCCTCCGTTTGCGTGCCAGTTCCCTAGGGATCCACGCGTCCACTGTACGTCGCATTTTGAAGAAGGATTTAGTGTTCCATCCTTACAAAATCCAAGTTTGTCCACAACTGTTGCCAGGAGATTATTCACAACGTGTTAATTTTGCACAGCTCATGATTGAACAGTTGGATAACAATGACATGACGTTGTTTATGAGTGATGAAGCACATTTTCATTTACATGGATACATCAATAAACAAAATCGTCGATATTAGTCTCCAGTGAACCCCCAACAGTTGCATGAGCACTCCCTGCATACCCCGAAAGTTACAGTTTGGTGTGCAGTAGGCCCAACGATGATTATTGGCCCTTATTTTTTTGAGGATGATTGAGATACGACTACTGTGTGGTATCCAACAAGACGAGGCAACATCTCACACAGCTTGAACTTCGATGGAACTTCTCCGGCAAAAATTCCCAGGACGCTTCATTTTACGTCATGGCGATATTCCATGGCCCCCTCGCTCCCCGGACCTGTCAACGTGTGATTTTTTTTATCGGGCTACCTGAAATCAAAAGTTTACCAAAGCAAGCCTCGGACCCTCGTCCATTTTAAGGAGAAAATAAGAAGAGAAGTAACCCAAATTTCGGGAGAGGCTTGATTCCTGCATTTCGGCTCAAGGGCGCCATATGGCCGGCATAGTTTTTAGAACGTAAATTTTGGTTTAATCAAAAAATGGCATGTATTTCTGAGTATTTTGATATAATAAAATATTTTCGCATACTTATTTTGACTGTAAGACTCATTTGAAAAACATACGTTCTTTCTGACGGACCCTGTATATACCTAGCTATCGCTTTAGCGTTTTGAGCAATAACGCCGTGAAGTTCCACGATTTTTGACTCTTTTTCTTCAATTTTTGCTTTCAATTCCTCTACGTCTTGTTCTAGTTTCTCTTTGGCTTTCTTCTGCCTTTGAGTTTCAGCTACTTGATCCTGAAAAATCGTGTTTTTATTTTAGTGAAATTGATCATTAAAAAGTACCTACATTTTATTAAATAAAACATGTTAAAAAAGGTCTTGGTTCAGGTTGTCTGAAGAAATCCTAAACAAGCTATTTTTTAATGAAATATGAAGATAGATAGATAGCTATACAGATTATGCACAAAAATGTGAACATCGCAATGTTTCATCGTAGAGCAGAGAACTTTTCACCTTACCCACGTATTGAAAACGGCGATGGGTAATTTTGGCGTTGTACTTGACTCATTATTTCGAATTCATCATTTTTTATACCTCTAACTGTCCGTTAATCTCGTTTATCTTGAGATCAGCTTCAGACGTTTTCCTCTCCAGTTCTTCTTGATAACTCAGAGCGTTGTGCAACTTCGTGTTCAGTTGGGTTACTTCGTTGATCAGTCTGTCTCTTTCTCTCTCCAAGCCGTCTTTGTGCTTGCTAAGCTCACCCATTCTACAAAATTAAAGTCTAAAAGGTATAGAGTAAATTGGTTTTGCGTTATCGGAAACTGCATTATTACCAAGTGTAAATAGTAGCTTAGGGTATCTACCACGCAGTTGTAAAGCGCATGTGCAGCTCGCGTTACTCATGTTACTTATTTCCACCACTGTGTTTTGATAGTGGAAAAAGTGTTTGGGCAGTTGCTGTAATTGTCATTATTATTACCAAATATTTTTAAGTAATTCTTCATATTTATAGGTTTTTTGCGCCTTTTTCATTTAGTTGGTTCAATCAGATGTTTGAATCTAATTGTATAGAACAAACAAGTTCACTAACTTTTGGCACCCCTTTTTAAGTTCAACATGAGTAATGGGAAAACTATTAAAAGATATTTATGTTTTCTATTTGACGCTGGTTTACTGAGAGCGTCTTCCAGATCCTATTGATACTCCACGAGCTACGAGTGTATTCAAGTATCGCCGTCGTCCTCAATATTTCCATCAGAGCTGCGTAGGTTTATTTATATCGTGGAAAAACCGTCTGAGTGGGCACAGTAGAAGAACTAGTCAGCCCCAAATGCTGCAAAGCTGGGAAGAAGTGAACCAACTCGCATTTTTGAAACGAGCAGCGACAACTCCAAGCAGTAATAATTACAAACAAAACGTGTCAGGGCAGTACCTACTCGCAATGCTGTAGCAAAGAAATAGTATTATACCGCAAATTCACTTTATTTCATAGTTTTTTTCTGAAATAACAAGTCGTATTCTGTATTCTGGAATAATAAGATCAACATGTGTTTACCAAGGGTCCAGTTTTGGCACCTAATATTCAAATGAGGGTATGTAAAGTACTTAAAAGTTACTGTTTTAATAATAATAATAACTGATAAAAGTGTAAAGTAACATTGCAAAGTAAATACCACCTGCTGTTAAAGCATACTTTGGTTACTTACTACGTTGTTTTAATCGATATCACAATGTTGGATATTGGACATTTCCGTCAAGGTCTGTACAATTGAAAATTACAAACTTTTTGGTCTACAGTCTATTCTAAAAATTTCGCGCAAAACTAAACCAATAATCGTGAATCGTGAAAAGTCAATTCTCAAACCATCCATAAATAATTTGATCTCTGCACGGAAGTCATCTCGATTACCCTGGAAAAGTACTGATCTCATAACCTAAATCACACCCGGTTTGGATGGGAAAATAATGGTATTAGATGACTCTTCAACAGTACCGCCTATTTCCTCTTATAGCAAGATTCCAGTTTTAGAATACCGATGAGAATATATCTGGTGCAAAAAGCAAAAATGACAAAAAGATCATATTTGGGCGCATACTCTTCAGTGTCTTGGTTCAACTTATTCCTGAAGTCGATCTCTGCGTTTAAATTCTCCACTTGTCTTCTGAGATTGTCGATGATCTCCTGAGCCACTTGTTCTCTGGAATGTGCAGCGTCAGCCAGTTTCCAAGCATGAGTGATTTGACTCTTTAGACTATCTATTGTTTTTTTGTCTTCATCTGCTAAGTTCACCGCTTAAATAACAAAAGAAATCTATTAAACTCATTACTAACTTACTTAATCCATTAATCTTAGTTTATATTAAAAACATAAACAATTTAAAAATATCCCATTAACAAAAGTTATTTATGGTACCCAATGAAATTTTCTTATCCTTCTCTACGATTTGTTCATGCAATTGTTTAGTTTCTTCATCCAGCTCTTTTTGTTTATTGTATGCGTTGAAGAAAGCTTCAAATAACTTATTGTACTCATCAGCGAACACTGCAGCTTCAGGGTTGGACTCGATCTCAGCAATGACCTAAAAATTGTTTACCCATATAAATTCAAATAGAAATGTAGGAATTTCAATTTATGGTGCAAACACTTCGGCATTTCGATTCTTTGATTTTTAATTTTAGTACGCAAAATGAGACTTTATTTGTAGAAGAATCGAATAAAGACATGTTATTATTATTTATTTTCACAGCAACTGTTGTTGTTTCAAGTGCCACGTGAAACGGACACCAAGATAAAGTGATGTGCCAAAATTCGCTCATATAGAGCCTGTTTGTGGATCTAGTAGGTATGAAACATGATTTTTTTCGTAGCACGTTTGTTTGCTAAGTTACGGGGCTTCAAAAGAATGGCCTTACCTGGAATTGGGATTTCTTCAAAAATATTTTTCAAACACAAAAGAATTATATTGGGACATTTTCTATACTTATTGGTAAAAAACTTAAATTCGAAATTATATAGTCTAAAGTGCTTTTAAAATACACTATAAATTTTAAAATGAGATTCGCATCAATCAAGGAGATTTTTTATATAAATATGTACATGTCGCACTCGGTATGACGGTATGAAGGAAAACTATAGTTTATCTTTATAAGATTTCCTTAAATATTTAAATTTAAAAAAATGTGCTTAACAGGTAGTAACACTTCAAACCATAATTTCGGCAACTTCTATAATGTACTAGAAGTCTTACAAAGGTATGGCCATTAGACTTGAGATACATACGCATACCCCCTATTTTTTCCATTTGACTCTAACAAATCAAAAAATATTATTGCGATCGGGAAACGATACTTTCGGTCAAACTTTGCATTTAAGTTAATTGGGAAAACATGTGTGGATTTCAAAACGTAATTTTTAATCGACAAATAAAACACTGCTTCATTTGTATCTTATATTTCTTAGATGTTTATCATTAAAGAAACATTATTTACTAAATGTTCCTTTCAAAGTTTGCTTTTTACTCTCAGGATATACCTGACCGTGTCTTTGTACGCAACGGAATAAATTTTGTTTTTATTCCTCATCAGCATTGATTAAGCCATGAATGTCTTGCTGTGGTCTTGCATTAACTTGTCTGCTCTCTCTGCCGTGTCGTTGACTGCTCTAGGTGTTTGCACCCTATTCTAGCATATTGAAAAGAATCAGTATATGGCCAAGTTGGACACAATTCGAAAAAACAGTCATCGATTCTAAGTCGACTGAACAAGGACTTGCTTTTGATTGAAACCATATCATGGGTATTTCTGTGAAAAAACGAAGAATCGTTACCATCTAAACATACTGCTTTTTTCTTCCGACCACAGACAGTCAACCATGGTCAGATATTTTGTGCGTTTTGGCAACTCATCAGCATCGTCTGGGATTGGCCTCAGGTCAGGACAACGAACGAAGCATAGCAACTAACCCCTATCTGAGGTATAAAACCCATCGAAACAAGACCGTATAGAGTGCCATCTATTACCAGAATCCCAGTTTATGCTGGAATATTTTAACAGTTAGCATATTATATCAAAGCAGTAGAAGGCAAAGGAAAATTTATTCGTCAAACTTAAACCATAAACTGGGCCAGAAACTTCTTCTTTCGGTGGGATATAGAGTTTACCGTGGGCTGATGGAGTTTCTTTGGCTAAATTAGCAACAATTAGTACTCTAGTTTCCTCATCTACGTCGTCGTCAAACAGAGATAAGACAGAGACCTCATCTGTCAAATACCATAACTGTTGGCAAAACTTTTGTGAAGCTGCTTTTGAAATGGTTTTGTCAATTATTTCGTAAGCCTTCATTGTCTTATATCCTGGTTAGGTGCTTTTACCGCTGAGGTGCATTGCAATCACAGTTTCCGTATGTTGTCACGATGAACAGGTAAATATCTAACAGATATCCTTATCCTTATTAGAAAGTTTGAGCTGGGAACTTAGTAACGCTATTTTCAAGGAAAAGATTGCTCTGGCCATCCATCGAGCTTGATGCATGGCGTCTGGCGGTCGAATCTTAAATTTTTTTCTCTGTATCTCCGCCACGAAATATTATTGGAAGTTCTATTAATTCTCGATAGTCGTATCTAGCAACTTCTTTGGTCAATCCATGTCGACAAAATTTTAGTAACTTGTCAGTCTTTGAAATATTCGTAGACGTGATGGCGGCAATCAAAAATAAGCATTTCTTTATTAAGTTTCTGTTCGATTAGCACGCAGGCACCGTTAATGCAACTCTTATTTGGAGCAATAGTATCACACCTGAGAATCTTAACTTTATCTTCAAGATTCCAATCAAAAATAGCATTACAAACTCTCTGAGTCTCTGTTTGCGTTATAATAATCGGTAGTCCTTCTTTAGACTTGCGAGCATTTAAAGTTGGCGACAATTTGCCATCCCAGTGGACAGTTACAGTATCCGGTAGCTCGCTTCGGAAATTAAGCTTTATAGCTTCTGCGGGCTCCTTTCGCTTTTCGGTACGAATTCTGTGGAAACTCGTCAGTGCATGACCGCTCATATATCAAAATCCAGGGGGAGCATGTTTGGTTTTGGTTTACAGGTTCTACAGGATCAAAAATGCTGAGAACTAGCCAACCCGTTGGTGACAATTGAAGACCGGGGGGGGGGGAGTGCAAGTATTCAAAATAGTAGCAAAACTAATACCACGTGATCATCGAACGCTGTAACATTCGGCAGGGACGTATTAAGAGTCACGCAGTACATATTTTAGATAGTAGATGCTGCTTTGCGTAACTTTGTAGTAAATTAGCACAATTCGATGTGTATACGATTGGTGATGGATATAGGATCATGTGGGGGTGGGGTAAGAAATATATAATGATGTAAATATACATAAGGGTTTCAAAATTCTCGCTTCGATTTCCAGCTTCGGATGCCGCCTGATGTTTGGTGAAATACAGTCGAATATAATCTCAAAATGGCGTTTAAATTATCCTAAATTAAAAATAAACGTATATCTCTCAAAATTGCTTTTAGAATATTGATTAGTATATTTTTTGATTTCTAGGTAAATATGTAACCAAATTAAAACGTTCAAAACGTAAAAAAATGTGCATGGTTGAACATTGTCAGAAAGTAGATTCTTGAATAGGTTTTGCCAAAATGGGTTCAAAAATGTCAATAATTAATTCAAAATACAGTAGCTTTATAATTACTTATAACTTACAGAATTTGATGAACGACATCTTTTATTGGAAAGATGAGCTTGATGAGCTTTCATCATCGCTACTGCCTGAAGCACCAACGTCAATAATGAATGGCTCGACTTGTTCCTCTAAAATATTATCCAGTTCCCACATTCTCTTTTCAACTTTGTCTTTCACGTGCTTAATACAGTTTTCCCATTTTTGCGCTGTTATTAATTCTAGTGCTTCTTTGAAAAGTCCTTTGAGGTCACAAAATTTAAAAGTTGTATTGTGCTTAGCTATATAATTTTTAACCTCTGCCCATATGAGCTCAATGGGATTGAGCTCGCAATGGTATGGAGGTAAACGGGGCACAGTTTTATTTTGACTTGCTGCCATTTCGTCAATGGCGTATTTTTGATATTCCGCCTTGTGATCCTTGACAATTCTTAATAATTGTACTTTCAGCATTGCTTTTTCAAAGTTGATATTTTTCGAGCGGAGAAAATTTTGAACATCAACTTTCCTTGAAGCCGTTGTTGGGACCTTCTCCATTCTTCGAGAATGATAAGGCGCATTATCCAACACAATTACTGCGTTTTCCTCTAAGTTCGGTAACATTTTTGAAACCCACTGTTCAAACGATTCGCCATTCATTTCCTCGTGGTAATCTCCAGTTTTCTTAGACTCAAAGCACCACAGACCGTTAACAACAAATCCATCCTCACTGCCAATATGGCAGATAATGAGCCTTTTCCCTTTACCTGGAAATCGAAGTACTAACTGGTGTAGATTTATTTCAATAAGCGAACCTTTTTCAAATGTTTTCATTTCAGCGAAAAAACATTGAGACATGAGTATCAGATTGCTATAATTGGGATTATTTAGTCATATTGAAAGAAAGAATATTGAACGTCGTATGATTACTCAGCGCTTCACAATTTAATTTAAAGTTATAAACCTTTAAAAAATGAATGATCAGGAACCTGAAATACGCGCAAATATTAATATTAACAAATTATAACTTTATAAAGCTTAAAGTATGAATTAAACTGATTAGAAATATTAGGAATGGTACACAATATAAAACTTAGTAACTTTTTTGAAGTTTATAATATTCGACATATTTTAAGATTATATTAAAAAATTATTGAAATATCGAAAACACATAAAAACATGGCTTAAAAAAGTTCTAACAAATGAAAATGACAATAAAACATCCACGCATTTTATCGAAAGTTGTAAAAGTTTTGTTACTTGTAATATGTTTTATCTGCCCCCTGGAATTAATGTTTAGAACCTTGTTCCCAAGGTTTGAAAAACATCCGATTGTTGTCTATTACTCGTATTTACCTGCTGGATTTTTTAATCCGGTGGACAGTCCATCTAGAAAGGCCCTCCTGGATGAAGTTACAGAATCATCAACCCATACTTTACTTGTAGTGTGTCCTGCGTTTACCCACGTTTCATCAAGGTAATAAATCTTCCTGTTTTGATTTCTATATTTCCCAATTTTTGTTAAATAATCCCTCCTCCATAGCACAATTTCTTCTCTATCCAGTAGTAAACTATTACGACCCCGTTTTTTTCCATTTGAAATTTAAATGCTCCAGTAACGCATGGAAAGTTGATCGTTTGAAATTTGGCAACGTTGTACCTCCATTTACCTCCTGCAGTACTTTATCTATAGTAGGTATTTCATTCCTAAAGAATAATTCATGCACTTTCCTCCTAATCGCATGCTTATCAGCTTCATCCAATGATTTAACAGTACTTTTGCGATGTTTACTGGTCATTGGCTCAGAAAAGGTGTGATTTTTTTTGTATTGTCTTAAGACATTAAACACTGATGCGCGACACACCCCAACTTTGTGAGAAACCTTCACAACAATTTCTTTGATGGTTGATGCCTCGTTCTCCTCGCGCTCGATCTTATATATATTCAAAATGACCTCTTTCATTTCTGCACTCAGGTGTCTTTTTTTAGAGCGTTTCCTAGGTGGACTACAGGAGTTTGCAACTTCATCGGCAGTATCTGTACTACTGGGCATTTTGCGCAAGCAGTTGATAACAATAACAATCAATAACAAGGTATAACAATAACAACGACAAACTCAACAACTTAATAAGATAACAAACGAAAACGTCCAAAGAAATATCAAATTGCAATGATGCACACGACATACGTAACACGTCTGAACCTGAATGTGACTCTGCCTTGATACGACTGCTCTGCCGCTCGGCATAGGCATTTACTTGCGAATTGACCAATGAGGGCTCCTGTTTTACGTCGAGACGGCGGCGTTAGCGTGAAAATCACCCGAACCTTTTGTTTACATCCGGTCTATCTCTTATCTGAATATACTGTATGTTGGGATGTTCTCACACACGCCACTTCTTACCCACGGATTGGGTATCTTATTTCTTATTAAGAATATTGAAGCAGAATCCAGGGGGAGGGCCCCCCCCCCCAACGGGCGCCCATATTTCAGTGTTATATCCAAGTGCGTCAATGGTTGCTTCAATAATGACACATCATTTCTCATACTTAACTGACACCTATCTAATGCTGCCACTAATTTGGAATTATGAAACTTTTCTTCGGTTGAGTTTGATTAGTATGCTCTGCGTTGGGATAGGCAAAGTTTCTTGTACGTCTATCTCGGAATCTGAAGATGAATTTTCTTGCACTGCTTCGTAAGATGATGTTGAAGGAGTTAAGGAAGCAACATATTTACCTCACCGATTTCGTTCTTCGGTGTTCCGAAGACACGCCTTTTCGTGATATTTGATCGATTTTTGGGTAGTTAGGCCGTCGTAAAATATTTTTATTTGACGTTTCGTCAACACGAGTGGTTGGCATCTTCATCAATTCATCAATTTTAAAGTTCCACGCTAAATTCTCATATACTTGACTGGAGTGATGTCCGAATTTATTCTTCCCTACTGTCGGTAGTTGCAGATCTGTTGGCTCTATAGAGCAGGTACCGATTTTTTCAAATCGTGAGCAAATTATTCGTCGGATTTTCGATACTTAAATTTCCTGTAATCACTGTGATCAGAAGCTTCTTAGTAATAGCACGTGTTTCACTGATTTCAACCCCCCCTTTTTAAGCAGTACAATTTTTTTATGTCAATGATTAGGAACCCCTGAAACGTCAAAAACGGAGTTTCAGCAATTGTTACTTTTTCTTTTTTGCCTATAGCACCGTTGCTACTGGTCTAAAACTACAAAGCTTTGGCATACTAGTAACTCCGTGTGGAAATTTCATAAAAATCCGAGCGGTAATTTCCAAGTTGATGATGAGTGATACAGTTTTTCGTGATGAATATGTCATATGACTTAAAAAAACATAACCTCTCATTTTAGAAATTTTTCGCGATTACAATACTTCCTCGCCAATGACGTGGGAAGTAAAACAGCTTTAAAATAGAGGAGTATCAGCAATTGTGATTCTGAATACCTATTTGCAGAACGACCTAACTACGCGATATTATATGAAATAGAGCCACCAAATTATCTGAATACGTCCTTTCTTAGTCCGTACATTGAGCCGCAACACTTGGGTTCGCCGCACGAAACAGTAGACAAAATTCGTCCAAAATACCATTCGTAGAGGTTTGCGCCCTTCGAAATGGACGCTTTATTTTTTTATATTCTGGTATGAAATTTTCACAGAGTGCTGAAAACAAAACCCCACGCTATAGAGCCACTTTTTCATTTTTTCATTTGGTTCTTTTTAAAAAAATCGCGAAGTTGAACAGAAAAGGTGCGCACTTCAACCCATCATAAAACTTGTGCAAAAACAAAATTTTAAAAAGTGCTCCTATAGCACCCTGGGCAATTATCTTCTCAGCATACTGTATGAATTTCATTCAAAAATATTGAAAAATGGAGTGCAGTTTTGAAGCAGCTGAACCCTTGTAAATGGCTTGAAACTCACTGCGTCGGAGCCGCCTTAGCAAATAAACGTCCCACGAAAAAATTATTGTGTGTGTTTTCTCTTTCATACGTACTAGATATACATGTACAAACAGGCCCGATATGAAGAACTATTTTTAACCTCACGTTTTCTCGGTGTCCGTTTCACGTGGAATGCCCCAAAACCTTTCCGTCGTGATATGGTTACACCAACTTTATTATACGTCATGACTTCTATCCATTGCCATGCGTTATGGTCATACGAGTATAATGTGGTAGCCGCTCACAATATCCGGACCGATGGTTTTCTTCTAGTCGCCTACCTTGTTAAAATTCTTTTCCATAATAGGAAAATAATGTTGCGGATTTTCCGGATCCAACTCTTCAGCTTTTTCCTCATCTCCCTCCTCGTAAGTGTCGCTGAACTCATCGTCCTCCATTTTTGAGGAGTTCGAACAACTTTAAAAGTAAAAAATGTAAAAATATAGGCTACGAAAGCGGAACGTCATTAATAGGAATTTTGACACGGGCTAACGTAGGAACGGTTGCTAAGAGGTCACTTGCTGTTGAAACGGTTGTCAAGGAGATGGTGACGACATTGTTCCAGGATCTACAGGGTGATTCAGAAAATAATGGCTCCATTTCTAAAGTAGAAAGTGCATCCTAAAACTAGCATGAAACGTTTCTATAACGTCTTCACCCCGTCTAGTCGTGATTTGGAATAGAGGTGGGTCCTTATAGTTTCGATTCCGGTGGTTTGAATTCCGGTTCCTGAAATCGACTTGTACTTAAATGAACTGTTTGAAAGAAAAAAAATTGCATCAAATAGGTTGACTATACCCGTATACCCGTACGGCGGCGCATGCGCATATTAGCAATACGCGTGCATCCCAAGCGTGTCCGATAGTTGTCCTGGGAATCAAAGGTGCAGGAGGCGGTCAGTGTACTGATACATGGACTCCCAGATGAGAGGACCCTTCGTAGGTAGGTACATTGACTGGTTACCTCTCTCGAGGGGCAGCCATCTTTGTCTGTGAGGACGAGTCCTCTAGGGCATGGTTGGAGGCCCACATGGGAGATCTTCGGCCGTGGGAAGGTGCAAGACTCATAACGATGAGCTTTGTCGAAATCCCTGTTTACCTCCGCGTGATGACCTGGTTCCTAAGTTCCAGCATCCTCACAAGGAGGCTCGGGAGGCACAATCCTGGAACTTTCCCAGCGCTGGAAGGCTAGTGGAGGCTAGGAAAGGAGGAACCCAAACCGGTCAGACTTGTTCTCTCAGCAGATTAGGGTCAGGAAAGATTGTCTAGCACCCTCTCTATCGGATCACTGGTATATACTGCTTAAGACTTATGGAGAGATTTCAGATAAATATGCTCGAAATCTTAGGCATACTAATTGGGCGTACTTTAGGGCAGATCTTGAAAGGAGTCCCATACAGTCTTTGTAGGGGCTCTGATACAGAAGCAGCCGTAGAGTCTCTGAGCAGGGACTTGACGGTATGAAGAAAACTGCGCGTTACGCAAAGTTCAAGCTAAGGGCAATGCAATCTTCTGGTCCAAGCAGTTAGAAGATAGGAAGCGAGCTGTGCACATTCTCCTTGGTAGACTTAGGGACAGGGGAAGTTCTCCCCTATGGGAAGACTACAAGAAGGCGTTGTAGGAATACAAAAAGGAGATTAGAAGAGAATCCTGGATGAACTTCTGTCAGTCCATTAATGACATTCCTGCTATAGCTAACATACACACAATGCTATGCAAAGATGCTAAAGCAAGATTGGGATCTCTGTACTCTGAGGCTTCTGATGGATACGTACTTTCCCGATTCCACAGTAGCGCAATCAATCATAGAGTGCATGCAGTTGCGCAGGTCATCAGGGAAGGACTGGCGCACGGCTATTGAGATTGTCACCTTCGAAAGAATGGTATGGGCGATCGATTCGTGTGCTCCATACAAAAGCTCGGATCTGGACGGGGTATTTCCGGCCATGTTTCAGCATGGGTGGAATTTGGTTGTTCCTCACCTGTTGAAGGTGTTTCGAGCACGTGTGGCCATGGGCTTCACATCTAGGACCCGGCGGCAGGCTAAAGTGGTATTTGTTCCTAAACCAGGCAGAGCTAGATATACAGGCTCGAAGGATTTTCATATTTTGTGCTTAAGACATTCGAAAGGATAGTTGACAGATTTTTGAGGGATGACCTGTTGGAAAGGTGTGTCATTCATTCCAGTCAGTTTGCATACTAAGCTGGGAAATCGACTAATCTGGCTTTACACAATCTGATCGGCAGGCTGGAGAAGGCTCTAGATCAGCGAGAAGTGGCACTTGTGCCCTTTTTGGACATTGAAGGTGCATTTAATTGCACTACAACCGACTCTATCAGACATGCCTTGGTTAGGCACGGGGTTAGATCAATCCTAGGAGATTGGGTCCTATCCACTCTGGAGGATTGGATAGCAACAGCTAGGCTGAATGACGTAAGTCACAGCATTAGCGTAGGTCGAGACTACCCGCAGGGCGGAGTTCTGTCACCCCTATTGTGGTTCCTCGTTAGGCTGATGACTTTTTGTATAACAGTCTCTGAAATTATGCAGGGCGCTCTGCGCACTGTGGAATCGTATTGTAGGGAGGTCGATACTTTTTGTCAACACTGGAAAGGCCGAGCTGATCCTATTCACTAGGAGAAGGCTTGACGGGCTTGTCTTGTCGACCTTCTTTGGGACTAGATTAGTTCTATCCCAATCAGTAAAATATCTATGAATTATCTTGGAGTGCAAGCTGAACTGGAGAGAGCATGTTGAATACAAGGTTAACAAGACTCGCAATTCAATGTGGGTTTGCAGACGTATTGTCGGTGTAAGGTGTGGGCTTAAACCCAAAGTGGTACACGACGATAGTACGCCTATCTCTCTTGTACGGCTCCCTGGTTTGGTGGCATTGCATGAGACAACTAAGGCCAAACTCAATAAAATTCAGCGGTTGGCGTATATTAGTATTAAAAGAACAACGTCATTGAGAACAATGGAAGCTCTGCTGGATCTCCCACCGTTGAATCTAGCGAGAGTAGTCGCACATCGACTATGGAGTCAGGGTAGCTGGGCCTTCTTGTATTCTGTCAAAGGTCACACTGCCATCTTAGTCGAACTACAAAGGGACGATCCTGTCCTTCTGAACAGGGGTGATCTGATTACCCCTGAATATCGCTTCAGCCGTAAGTTTAATGTGGAGTATCGAATGATGGCGGAGTGGGATGCCGGTAGCCGGAAGGTCTCCGGAGTGAGTGAGCAGGATTAGTACACGGACGGTTCAGTCACCGAAGAGGGCTCTGGCGCTGGAGTCTCCGGGCCTAGAACTAGGCTATCTCTACCCACTATTTACGAGATGGAAATCTTTGCGATTCTGGCTTGTGTATCCCACATTTTGGAGGGGGGGGGGGGCTAGGAGAAGAATATCAGCCAAGCTGCAATGAAGGCACTAAGTGTCTGTAAGATTATTTCGAGCCTGGTATTGCAAAGCAGGGAGACTCTGGATTGTCTAGCAGCGATGCGTCCGGTATCGTTAGTGTGTGTACCGGGGCACGCTGTGATAAAGGGTAAAGATACGGTAGACGCTCTGGCGAAGAAAGAATCAACCCGCAAGCTTGTTGCTCCTGAACCAGCTTTAGGGATGCTCAAGCAAAGAGATGCTGGGTCCAGCGCCAAGGATGGACGTTTCTGCTTATCTTTGGATAGAGCCAACCTAAGCTTGCTGGTGGGACTGTTGTCTGACCATAACACGTTAAGGCGTCACCTCCACGTGATGGGGGTGGCTGAGGATCCCTTGTGTGAGCGCTGCGGGGTAGAAGAAGAGACCTCGGCGCACGTTCTGTGTCGCTGTGAGGCTCCTAGCTACTATAGGCAGACTACAGGGTTATCCAAATTAAGTGTCCACCATTAGTAACTTTGTTATTAGTGAAAATACAAAGTTGTTTGAATTAGCAAACTAGTAGCATTTTTAACGCTGGTAAAAATGAGAAATAAAAAAAAACAATTGAGAGTCGTTATTTTGATTTTTTTCAGTAAAATAACATTTTTTTAAATGGAAACCCCTGTATATTATATTTTTTTCTGTTAAAGCATCAAATTTTAAACAAAAAAGCTTACAATAACTTTTCTCCTAGGTTACAAATTGTTGAAGTTATGGCCTCCAATCTGAAACAATTAAATTGTATCGACAAACTTTATTTTCAACATCAACTTATAATCTTACAAAATACAATAACAATTTTTTTTAAAGAAGATGCTCGAAAACACCACCTTGTTCTTCAATACATTTTTGGGCACGTTTTTCAACTGCTCGAACTGTCTTAAGTATGGTCCTACCATCTATCTGGGTTATCTTTTCCCTAACTGCAGTCTTTAACGCGTCAAGGTTATCGTACCTTCGCTTGTAAATTTGGTTCTTTAAGTAACCCCACAAGAAGTAATCAAGTGGGTTTAGATCTGGTGATCTGGGAGGCCACTGTATTGGGCCATTTGTTCCTATCCACTGATCATTAAAAGTAGTACTTAGAAAATGATAAGTACCTCTGGAGTTGTGGGCAGGTGCGCCATCTTGCTGAAAATGCAGATGATGTCTACTTATAAGATCCAATTCGTCTAAGAAATTAGTCAGAATTTCTGACATAAATTCCACATATCTTTCACCAGTTAGGGTTCCCTCATAAAAGAACGGGCCAACAATTTTTGAACGAATTATACCGCACCAAACGTTGAAACTGAAACGGACTTGTGGGCCTCTTGGATGTACTAACAAAAGATTTTCTCTTGACCAATAATGGTGTTTTTTTCTATTAAACATTCCAGAATTTGAAAAATTTGATTCATCTGTCCATAAAAGGTAACGAAAGTTATTTACATTTTGGCGACAGAAGCTAAGATACCAATGGCAAAAAACAAGTCTTCTCTCTGGATCCCCTGCCAAAAGCGTTTGAACTGGTCGGTACTTATACGGAATAAATTTGTATTTTTTTAAAATCCTTTGAACAGTACCATAACTGAAATTAGAGTCCTTGAGAATATCTGCTATTGAATTCTCACGATAAGCTTCAAAATATCCAATAACTGCAATTTCCGTGGCCTCGCTTATTATGAATTCTTTTTTTGCCCTTGTTTTAGCAAAAACATTTTCGTTGCCCCTAAATTTTCGATAAAGTCTCAGAAAATATCGTTCATACGGTTGAATGCGAGCGGGATATAATTCACTGTAGTATTTATTCTCTTGCTCTCAAGGAGGATTTTCTGCACACTAAATAGCATTCTAACATATCACACTTTTCTTCATGGGAGAACATTTTTCTTTAAATTAATGACACAATAAAGCTTATAAACAAGTATTTACACTAATGTTTGATATTATTTGATTTTATCATTGTTTTCCAAAGCCTTCTAGTTGCGAGTATGTCCAGTTTAACAATTTGTCGCTTATCTTAATGCTGTCAAATCGCGAACGCCATGTTGTTTTCATAGCCGTCTTAATATTATAATACTGCAAATAATTAAAAATATTTATCGTTATTTTGACTTTATTTTTGACTTTAGCGGAAAAGTCATTATGAACTTTTTTGTTTAAAATTTGATGCTTTAACAGAAAAAAATATAATATACAGGGGTTTCCATTTAAAAAAATGTTATTTTACTGAAAAAAATCAAAATAACGACTCTCAATTGTTTTTTTTTATTTCTCATTTTTACCAGCGTTAAAAATGCTACTAGTTTGCTAATTTAAACAACTTTGTATTTTTACTAATAACAAAGTTACCAATGGTGGACACTTAATTTGGATAACCCTGTATACTGGGGTCTATCACCTTGGACCCCAGGACGTTAAGGAGCTTGGTCTCAAGGCCATACTAAACTTCGCTAGACTGGCGAGGCTTGAGGTCTAAGAAATGTGGAAGTGCACAAGGGCCAGTCTGAGTGGCCTATGCGCTGGCTCCTTATGGTGGCCGGTATGCCTCTAATTTCGTGTTTCATTCATTCACTCCGTAGTACTGTCCATCTGGCAACATCGCGTCGACTCTCCCCAATATCTGATAGGTGTGTAGAATTATCGGGGTTGGATGTGTATTAATATACAAACATCAATAAATCAGGCATCAAAACCGTCTAGCGCAAACAGTGGCAAGGGAAATTATAAGTTACCGCTTCGCCATATGGCTGAGTGTTATCCCCAAATAGAAATGTGTATGTGCAACTTGAAAAAATGAATGAATTATGAAATTAGAGGCATACCGGCCACCACGAAGAGCCGGCGCATATGTCACTTAAACGGGCCCTTATGCACTCCTACATTCCCTAAGTCTGAAGCCCAGCTTCTTAACATTATGAGGATCCAAAGTGATGGACCTTTCTCTACCCTGCTGCGCACACATGGAGCCATCCCCATCAAATGCAGGTAGCGCCTTAACGTGTTATGGCCGAACAACAGTCCCACCAACAACCTTAGGCCTGCTCTACAGTGGCGGATTTAGAGGGGGGCGCCCCCCCCCTAGATGTCTGACACTTGCTTTTGTAATCTAACACCATTGTGTTGCTTTCTGACACATCATGGCGACAGAGGCATACTAACTATAAGTTATAGCTACATAGTCAAAATCACGAAAGATGACTATTACGTCATACCATAAATTGTACTGAAGTAATCAGTGGACGTACGTCGATGATAAAATCACGAGGCCAGGAACATAATGACCACAAATTTATATTATGATTTTGCGAAGTTAGGATATTTCACTGATTATTTTTATTTTCATTTTATTTCATGGTTTTGAGTGATACCTTAATAATACGAGTAATTTTAGTGGGGAGTTTTTGTTTTGAAAAAAAACAGTTATGTATAGAATACCTTAAGACAGAAACACCAAAGACCAAAGTATTATTCGAAAACAACCTAACCTGCTTTAACATAACCAAACATGATAGATCATGCAACATGTACCCATCGTCTATCTTTGTCGGATACATGCAACTTGGCAATACAGTTTGTTTAGACAATAACATTCTGTTTGTCTCTCTCTAACATATCTGAAACTTCATTAAAAATATTCACAAATCGCTGTCGTTAGTCTTTGCTACAGACTAAAATGATGACGTAATCGTCATCTTTCGTGATTTCGACTATACGATCTGAGCATTGCTATTTTTCAGTATCCTTTAGAATTCCAAACACTGTCCCTCTTCGACATCACTTACGTTTACATCACAATTCTTGCGACTTATACGTATATACGAGTACTGTGACTTGTGATAAATCTAAGTCTAAGCAATATATTAGCTATACAGATTGCACTTAAAAAGTGATTTATGTTCTGTTTGTTACTCAATACTAATTTGTGTAAAGCTTGACTGATTTTGTTCGGGGTTGGTGTTGCAGCGAAAAGCACTATTAGTCTAATCATATTAGACGAAATTACCCCTGGTTTGCGAAATAACTCTAAAGTCTGGTTTTATTGCTATAAGTTGCTCAAGGGGGTATTCCAAACATGGACGCATAGAATGGGTACACTAATTTTTGTGGGAAAACTTTTTATTCGACAACAAAGAATGAGAAAACGTGTTTTTTGGGTTTCAATCTAAATAATTAGCAGAAACGAAAAAACTCTCCTCATAAGATTTTTAAGTATTTATGAGACCTACAAAATGAGACCACATGTAAAAAGATCCGACTAATAGCAAAAAAGTTATGGCCGAAAACCGAGGCAAACTGCAGGTTTTGGCACGTGTTGGTAATGCGGCGACAGTTTCTCGCAGATATTTGAAATTCTTTACATTCGTAGGATTTGTACTTCTAAATAACCACAACAAAATTGGAGTAGATTGGTCGAGTAGTTTTTGAGAATTTCTAATTGTTTATCTCAAAACATCTGTTTTCCGGCCATCACTACTAGTTTATTGGGCAATATACAGGGTTAGTTCAAAGAGCATTTTATAGCAAAATACACTTGTTTACCTTGCCGATATGAATCGCAAACTATTCCGGAAGATAAACGTTATTTTTATGCAAAAAAGGATGGGTTACGTTTTTTATTCTAAATAAATTCAAACATTTCGTATTTGTGAGTAACTCGCATATACGAGTATTGTCACTTGTGACAAATCTAAGTCTGGGTAATATATTAGCTATACAGATTGCACTTAAAAAGTGATTTTTGTTCTGTTTGTTGCTCAATAGTAATTTGAAAAGTGTGTAAAGCTTGACTGATTTTGTTCGGTGTTGATGTTGCAGCGAAGCACTATGTTAGATGAATGCCTAAATTGGAAATAGACATTCATGAGATTTGTTTAGCGGTGCGCCTGTGGCCTGTCTAGAAACTGCGTCGATCGATGCTCAAAATCAATAACACACTTCCCGCATCACTTTTCACGTATGTGTCTATTTATGTTGCTATATTGAATTCGTTTAAATCACAGAGCTGCTGCACTGTACGTGAATATGTACACCTGTATTCCTGTACTTGTTTAGTACAAACATACATTATCAAAATACTCGTAATTACGATCTAACAGAAATAGTTTTTTCTAAGAATTTCCAACATTTCTACATGCGATCAACACCGGTTCGAAAACTGAGAAAACAACTATGCCGTAAATCTAAATTCGACATCGAAAGTCTGAAAAATAACTGTAACATCTATATTGAATTTCAAAAACCCCAACCCCTACTGAGCGGAGCCGTGGCAAATGCTTGTTGCGGAAGTTGTTGTATCCAGCATACAACTTCTACCCGTACAAGTGTGTACACGCGTTAAGGAATACCTCAGTACAGATTGCCGGGTGGCGGTACAAGTCCGCTAAACTATGCAGTCGGTTATCTTCCAAAACAAAGAAATTAATGATGATAGATCCCTCGAGTACTAAGAATTCCGGATGTAAGGTCACTCCACTCTCAGAATGTCCGGGTGGAGGGTGGACCGAGGGAACAACACCGAAGATAAAATTTGTTTCACGAACATCTGCGGGATTAACAGCAACATTGATGCTGTTCATCACTACTTGCAATCCAATCGCCCCGCCATGCTTTTCTTGGCGAAGACAAAGATCTCGAGTCTGCACCGACTAACCATCTTAGCTTACCAAATTACGAGGTGCACTCCAGTCTGAGAAAGAACGGGGGAGTTGTGGCCTATGTCCGCTGCAGTCTTTCCTGCTGCAGAGATGTTTCTCTAGAATCAGACCGGAAGGACATTATGTGGCTTCGCCTCAACTCCAAAACATCCCCCAAATTTATTTGCTGCCTTTATCGCTCCCCTCGGACCACAACTGGTGACGGGCCCTACTTGTTTTGTCTCGCCACATGCTAGTATCCTGCTGGATCTGTTTCTGACCACGCAACCTGTCCTTTACAGCTATGCTGTCTTGTCTCCCCTGGGCAACTCAGCAGAAACTCACACAGGGCGCAAAATTTGGCATTACCGACATGCCGACTGGCAGAGGCTCAGAGACTTCTTCTCTACCTTTCCTTGGAGAAATGTCTGTTTCACTGACGCGAATGCGTCGGCTGTCTGTTCTTCGACAACCGAAATTATCCACGTCGGAATGGAGGAATACATGTCTCATACTGCTGATATAATAGAAGTGCTTGATTGTGTCAGTATTTGCACCATTTACTTGATTTGTTTAGTGGGCAGTTCAGAGTCTTGATCCTTAAGCTTATTACATACTAGTAGAAGCCGTTGCTCAAATTGTCTATAGGCAGTCTAGAGACGGTCTCAAGACACGATCTATAGATGGTCTCAGACATCCTTCTTTCTCTTGTCTAGCGTCCATACGATAATGTGAATGTTTTGGTCCCATGTTCGTTTTCGCAATCAAAGGGATATGCCTCGGGGTCCCTCAGAATGTTTTATTTATTTTTTGTCGGTTAACAGCCCAATGAAGTTTTTTATGTTTGAATCTTTAATATTATTACCCTAGTTAATTATAAACGCCACGCACTTATTTTGTTCTCATATAATAAAATATTGGCTTTCTGAGCCGATAGAACACAATGGATTTAAGGAGCAATAATAGGATAAATTCTAGAAGTTCCACTGGGGTTAAAAAGTGACCAGCCCCAAATATCGTTTGCGCCCCCCCCCCCCCTAGACGACGAAATCCTGAATCAGCCCTTGTGTGAGTTCCCTTGCTTGACGGATATATCTAGAGATGCTTCTCCATTTCTGAGAGTGTTGTCTTGCAAGCCACTTCTCCATTTTCCTCCTGGCTTCTGGACCAACGAGCTTGCCTCAAGAGCGTTCGCCATGTCATTAACCTGTATCCCAGCGTGCCCCGGTACCCACACTAACTATACCGCCCAACTAACAATTATCACTCCTATTAGATTTGCAAGAATAATTATACAGTATTCCTTAAACAGCATTGTATACGGTAAGAACGTTGGCAAAACCCTCTTAGAACAGCTATACAAGCGGAATGGGCACACCTAATAGGACACTTCAGTCATTTAAGAGGTTGTATAAGGGCTGCAGGTAACATTTATAAAACAAAAGTGTAAGCCTCTTGCAGCCGCTATAGGACATTTGCGTCAGTGCAAGATTCAGTTTTTGTCAACTATACAACTATTCTGTTACGTGATTCTACTTTATTGCAAACTAACTAGTAATGACTAGTCATCTTGTTTACTTACATATCGGCCATTGTGAATTTCATACACAGGTATATGATAAACTTCTACACTGTGATATAGGGCTATTGAAATACTTGCGCAGCACATTTTATTGTGATTATCGTGCAAAGTAGTTACGCAATTTCTACGGGCTTCGTATTTGATTCATATTTTGATAATGATCAAAAGTATGTCTAGATTTTTAAGATGGAAAACTGAACTTATCTGCGTTAAATCTTCCACAAATCCTATATTTAGACACAATTACACTAATGTTTGTCACTTTATATCTGTAATTTCGAACTGAAACATAATTATTTAATATTAAATAGAGGAATAAATGTTCGCCCAATATGGTGGGTGGTTGTGTACAATCATGGCATCGTCCATGTTGTCTTTAGGTTATTAGAGTATTTTGGTGTTGCCTGCAGGTGTAATACAACAATTTGACAAATGTCTGAAATGAAATACCGACAGAGTCGAATGATTTACCCAGAATTTGCACCATATCTATATCGTCTGTTTGAACAGTTGATAAAACCTTTTGAACCACTATGCATGCGTTGTTTGTCTTAAAACATTGCTTATGGCATTTTAACAAAAATATGACAGCAGAAAGTTAGGTTATGGTGAAGTTGTTTACCAACATATTTAGCATATGTGCAGCCTTTAACAGTTACTAAACAACAGTTGTATGAGTGCTTCCTATTTAGGGGTGATCAGATTATTTCTGCTCAGAAGGACAGAATTCTCCCTTAGCAGGTTGCATTCGCCCCACAACTCCACTTCCAGTCTGTTTCATGCTACAATTCCCGTGACCATCTAACGAGATTTACACTCTTTAAAAGTGAAAGCAATACTATCCATACAAGCATTCCTTTCCGTTAAAAATCAACAGACCTAAGTACTGCTGTAGAAACTATCGAGTTTGGGAATTGAGACTATCGTAATCGATCTCCGACGTCTTTGGGACGCTCATTATTACCGAAGGTATGTTTTCATAGCGGAAATCGGAATTAAAAGGAATCGTGATTCGAAGGAATCGGTTTCGAAGCCGGGATCGAGTCCATATAATGATCAAACTCTAATCTCGAATAGGAAACGCGTTTAAATATTTCCCGCAAATGTCTGGTCTGCGACTCGTCAATTACACGGACGGTGCTAGAAACTTTGGGGAGTTTTACTTTTTAGAAAATTCTTTTTAGTTTTCTGTCTGGCAGATTTCAAGAGTTTTAAACGCGATCGCGTGTTTTTATTCATGTTTCGCATCAATGCTAGTGTCAAAAAAAAACAAGGTATGTCATTTCAATATAGTAATTTTAAAAAAGGGTCTAATTCAAAATTACGCGCATCTCAAAACATCGACGTTTCATTTTCAGGTACCTGGACTTGACTGCTATTGGGAAAAAGTGTGGGGGATTAAGGAGCTTATCAAAACTAAATATTGTAATGGATAATGCCCATATATGCTCATATTGGCTGCGTCGCCATCTATGGGCACTAACATTTTCAAAATAGCTTTCTAATTATTGTGGATTGGATAAATTCTCATAGATGACGCCATGGTATCTCATTTTATTTCGGATAATTTTCCGATGATGCCTAGATGGTCGGCTATCTTCAGGCAGGACACGTGAATCATTGGCATAATCTAAGTGTTCATGCAAGTTCTAAAATCTATTTCGTGAAGGTATTTGCATTCAAAAACCCATAGAAGTTCAAATCTTTCGGCACTCACGCAAACAAGCTAGACAAGAGAACTTTCTATGGCGAAAGTGTCGGTAGCACACTAAGCGATGGCAGAATTACGTTATGTATGGACTTAATCTACTCGCATGCATTATTTCCCAGATGACAGACAAATCAAAGTATTTCCTGCGCTTGGTGTAAATGGTAATAAAATAACAAACAAATCTGATTTTGCTGAAAAATAATCTTTATTGGAGATACAATAACCCCTCGAACCGTCGTTATCATATTTATATAAATTAAATATACAAGTTTTTTATCACAAAATACGTCAGTACAATAAATAAAAAGTTCAGTATCAGAGACTCGGGAGAGGCGCCATTCTGATGTTTCAATCGGTATTTGTACTCTATATATCATTTTATAGGATTTTCAAAATGATGACCTCTCACATTCTCTACGCACAGGATAAAATAAAAAGCACTATACTCGTAAAACGATCATTTTTACAACCAAAACGAAACAATTCAGTATGTTACTAGTAACATTACAGAACTCGAGCATCATTCGAACTATAAATGAAAACTGTACATCCAATGTAGAACTTTGCTTACGCTTCCTATGCCTTGTCAGACTATCAAACTTGTAGTTTGTGGTGTATCATTCGACACTACTTTCTATGTTTTATCTGATGCAACGTCATTATTATTGTTTCCATGCACCCTGTGAGTTGAACGGGTTACTATATTTACCTTCACTAGTTGCTTTGAAAAGGCTCTTTAGCCAAATATATTAACATATGCTATATATCTGGCTACAGCGCCATCGATGAAAGTAACCTTTTTAAAGTAGATTTCTCATTAGCACGGAGATTAGAAGCATGTCTCTGACAAATTCTCATAGATGAGGCTAATGAGATATCATGTCATCTCGGATAATTTTTCGGACGCGGGAATATAGCATTAGGTTGGCTATTTTCAGGTAGAATACTACTATCATTCAGACAGGTTTTTAATAAGATTCCGCCCTTTGCCCAAATTGGGATTGATAATGTTTCTCAACCTTGAAGTAATGTTAGATAAAATCCAGAGTTAGTTCTTGTTAACTTTTACCTCCTGTTAAGAAATCTTATTTACTGCTATGTTGTGGCAGATGATCGGAATCGACTCCTCGACCCCAAAGAGCTAAATAACACCCGTCTGGAATCCAATGCTACACTTATTAAAGTTGCCTTGAAATTACATTCCCCCACATTGACTCATCGACATAATTCGTACTAAGCGACAAGGAAAAACCTAAACGACATGTCAAATGCCTTCGTAGAGACAAGCTAACCCCTGATTTGAATTTAGCGACCCCAAAAAAAACTCCTCGACTGAATAGCTTTTTGGTGTTTTGAACCACCGTACGTTGGGCAATTTCAGTTGTTTTTTGTCTCTTTTTTATCCCGCGGACAAACAAAACCTAAAATAATTTGCATAATTATCGCGCTAAATAGCAATATTTGGAATTGGAATCTTCAAGTTAGACGAAAACTGCGTCCTTTCTTGGATATAAATGCTGTATTACCGGCAGGGTGATTACGTAAAAAAACTATATAATGTCAAAAAAAAACTTGTTGACTAAGAAGGCTAATGTGCAAATAATTCATTCGGTGCTTGCTACAAGTGAGCATAAAGTGAACGACACATAGTTCCAAGTTGATGTCTTGTAGAAAAACCTATGTGTCATAAAAAACGTACATAATGTCAAAAAACCGACATAATGTCACTTTTCAAGTTACTTAATACCCCTCCCGGTACACGTAGCAAAACACAGGTCAGTTTGATTTCTACTAAAGATCAATTGCTTTGTCAGTTATTTTTTAATGTTACTTATGGTTTTATATACAGACTGATGGAATTCTGGCATCAGCATTCAGTTTGCAACATCAGTAACTGAAAATATTCTGGTAGAAACAATTGTGAGCTACCAAAAAAGCTTTTTGGCTTCATATGAACCACGACCAACCGCAGACAGCGCTGTTTCGTGCTCATTAGCAATTCATCAGTGCGGTGAGCATGAAACAGCACTGTCTGCAGTTGATACTTACTACTTAATATTGCGATCACTTGACACTCGACCGTGATTGTGAGGTGCGAAATCTCTGTACTTAGCGTAGGACGTCGAGCGGTTATGGGCTACACAAAGGACCTTCTTCACCGTACGCTTGCCGAATCATTTGTAGGTGGGGATCGCCAATCCATAAACATTCGTATATGATCGTATATGAACTAACACAACCTAACTTGAAATATAGAATGTACCTCATTCTTTACCCAATGCTTATGATGCTAGAGTTGTATAGTATTAGTGGCAATATACTGTAAAAGCCATAAATTTTACTAAACCTGAATGTAGCCGACAGTATATACAAGATTCGTTCAAACTTGTATTTTGGAGACAGGTACAAACGAAATACGTGGTCTTTTGAAGACGAAAAGTTACAGAAATAGATAGCTCTTAAGGGGTATAGTCCGGAATGTGGTTCCCCAAAAAAACAAATCAAAGCTTTTGAGGAATAACAAAATCTACGAGAGCCATTCATAAGTAAAAAGTAAGAACCTATTGCTCATTGTGCCCGCGCATCCTGTCACGTCACGTCCGTTCAACCTCAAACACTATTGGTCAGTTTTTCACTATGCCGCCATTACGTTTCACGTCTCTGTCGGTGTTGGTTGCGTGGATATACTGCTTTGTTTGTCGCCATGTCACTCAGTCAACCCGCCGGTTAATAAGTGCACTCAGTAATTCTGTTTTTAAACGCAAAAAGTTCGTCCTATTATAAATACTGAGAGGTGCTGTGAGACACTACAGAAGCTTAGGCGCGCTATTCAAAACCGCCTGCCCTGTGGCGGCGTCATTCTGCATCATGGCAACGCTTGGCCTCACGTTACGGCAGACAGACGCAGTTTCGTTGAGAATTACTGGATCATCCACCATACAGCACTAACTTAGTGCTATCAGACTTTCAGCTTTTTTCCAGAACTTGAGAAATTTCTTGGTGGAAAGCACCTCAAAAATGGTGAGATGTTGAAAGAAACAGTTACTAACAGGTTTAACCGTCAGATGGCAGCGTTCTTTGACGACGCCGACGGGATCCAAAAGCTGACGCCATGATTTGACAAATGTTTAAATATTTAGGTGGCTGTGTTGAAAAATGAAAAAATGTTCATATTTTAGTTTGTATAACAATTTACGTTCATAAATAAAGTTTCTCTAACTCCGTTACATAACGGTTCTTACTTCACCCTCGTAGTTGGAATATGTGATGATATTTTATACCTGCTTTCAAAATATTCGTTAGAGAAGCTGTAGAAAAATGTATTCAATATAAGTAAAAAAGTTACAAATTCACCTACGGCTAACAATATATTTGGTAAGGCGAAAATTGAAAATGCATGAATATTTTTTAAGACAACAATCGTTAACAATTTTAATTTTTATGCAATTATTTAATGATTTTTTGCAGCAAAAGCTGTTCGTATATTTTTTTAGATAATGCATGGCGAAAATATTAAGGCGGTATTATGTAAAAGTGATAAGGTTAGTTTCAAAAAAGTGTAATTTTCAGTAAAAGCAAAATGATTATGCAACTTCTAAAGTTGACAATGAT
Source organism: Acanthoscelides obtectus (assembly GCA_963669975.1). Classification (NCBI taxonomy): domain Eukaryota; kingdom Metazoa; phylum Arthropoda; class Insecta; order Coleoptera; family Chrysomelidae; genus Acanthoscelides; species Acanthoscelides obtectus. The sequence goes on along the minus strand of CAVLJG010000001.1, from coordinate 49,906,971 downwards.
TCTTTATGTCTGAATTACAAAAACATTCAAAATTTGAATTTAGGATTCTGCATGTTTATTAAATACATATTATTCAAAATATCCTTATCACTTCCACTGATACGTAATTTCGAAGTATACTCACAACAGTATAAAAAGTAAATATGTCATTTATATGTTCCATATATAAAAAAATCGTTAAAAATCCTACATTAGAATACATATCTTCATTTACGTTATGTATAGTCACACAACAATTATTTTATAGATACCTTTAATATATTCCTTAAAAATCATATTAAAACCATCATATAAAATACGGTAGAAAATATTTTAGTAATTTATTGTATACATACATTTTCGACACGTTTAACTACATTTGCAAGCACTATACCCCAAAATACTTGGGCAATCATATAGAATAACTCAGGGTGAGTTTCTAGTGTGGGCTTGGTCGATAACTCCGTTATAACACAAGCCATCTAAAAAAGTTCAATCTAAAAATTGCAGCCAACAGTATGCTCCTTACTTGGAAAATATTGTCATCTTCGCAGGTTGATTTATGACTACACACATCATCAAAAGTGTTGGACCCCCTGTATAAATCCGTCTAGAGGTACGTTATACATTCTGTTTGTGAACAAAAAATCTTTATATATTTAGCAAGCAAAAAACGCAAAAATTACCGTTGAGATAAAAATGTGTTTGGATTTTTATAGAAATAAGTCAGTTTAACGGTAGTGTTTGAGCAAAAAGTATTAAAATAAAATTTTATACTGTAACTTTTAAAATGCCGCGAGTTGAAATTTCTGGTTTTGACAGAACACGAATAGTAGCCCTCTTCCAAGCTGGATTTTCAAATCACCGAATAGCTCTGGATTTGGGTATCCCAAGAAGTTCGGTTATTCGAACAATTCAAAGATTCCAAGAAACTGGCTCAGTTGAAAAGCGGCCACGTAGCGGGCGTCCTCGAGTAACAGATGATAGGGAGAATCGTTACATTGCTCTATTTGCCCGAAGGAATAGATTTTCAACAAGTACAGCTATCAGGTCGCATATTCAACAAACCTTTCGAAGAGTTATTTCCACTTCTACCATCAGAAGAAGATTGCGAATGGTAAATTTGCGCCCTAGAAGACCTTTAAGTGTTCCACGCCATACTCGTAGACAAATTGCTGCTCTCTCCAGTGGGCTAGAGAACATCAGGAGTAGCTTTTACCAGTGGCGAAATGTGGTATTTACAGATGAGGGTAGGTTTATACTGGTGAGTGATGACCGTAGAATAAGGGGTTTGAGAGAACCAGGACATCTACAGCGACTAATGTTTTGGGAAGGCATAATGTTTAACCACCGGGGTCCTTTAATTCAGATCCAGGAGACAATGACTGCAGAAATTAAATTTCTTGGCTTGGTCGAACAAGGGCCTATGTACAAATTCGCAGAAATTTAGCTAGAGGGCCTATCTTACTGATCGAATGACTCTCTTTCCAATGAAAATGGTCCCAAGAGAATAATCCTAGTAGATTTCGATAAAATCCATGTGACAAGGGCGCAAGTGTGTGGGCCTAACTACAAGATATAAAATGTAAGGTCCAATCTACCGTTTGCGCCTTTTTGAATGGTCCCATGTAACAAATATATTATTAATTTATAAGCATAAAACGGCCTAAGTGACTAATAGGCCCAGAAAATAGAGACCTATGAGACCTTGGATCTTTAAAATATCCCCTTTCATTTAAATGCTTAGGGCCTAACTGCCACTTATTCAAAGTGCATTGAAATTTCTGGGCCTATGTCAATTTGGGACGTTTCATTATTCAAAAACACACATTTGAAAAGGGCCTCTGTGCAACAGAAAGACATAATAGCTTTCCGCTTTTGGTCGGATTTGCCACATAGGCCTTTTTGAGTTTAAACGTATTTATTGTGTGTATCTGATGTGTAACATAGGCCTCGGCGCAATTGCCGGTAAAAACATAACCTCAAAATTTTATCTAACGAACAGGTGTGTGTGGCACGTTTTTTGTGACTGTTTTGTGATAAATTCTCAATTTTTGCTGCATTCTTTTTTGTTCAAGGTAAGTTTGAGTACTTGAAAGAATGTTTAAGATGTCGTAGAGTATATTATTATTGTAGAACATGCAAACATAAACCAAAAGTTAAAATGTCTTTGTACAATGAGAAACATCAGTCACGAAGCCAGAGGATGGTAGATATAGCTAAGAAAAATAAAACGGAAAATTCTAACATAAATGACGATGTAGCTACCACAACCGATGACAATAAGAAGATTATCATTTTGAAAAATGATGTTATTCAAGTAAGTTTTTTTCTTCGGAGCTGGTATACATAGCGTGTAAAATAGTACCTATTATTTTGGAGCTAAAATTGTAAAATATAGTGATTCTAGAAACCTCATTGTGGCTTGGTTAGCGAGCAAGTTGTTAACAATCAAGATCAAGACGAATACCAGTCTATTGATCAACAACCAATGGAACTTGTAAGAGACTTTGTTAGCGAGGAAGTTGTTAGCAATCAAGATCAAGACCAATACCAGTCTATTGATCAACAAACAATGAAAATTGTAAGTATCTTGATGAGGAAAGTGTAATTAGCTATGTTGTGTATATTAAGATCATCCATCATTAACCTTACAAAAGAGTAGCATTATAAGTTTGAAATTGAAAATACTATATATTCCAGGAACCACATTGTTCCTCTGTGAACCAGCAAGTTGTTACCGATCAAGATCAAGGAAAACTTCAATATATTGATCAACAAAATATGGAAATTGTAAGTTAATTGATTTGAAGGAAAATTTAAACTATAGATTTATATTTTGCAGGACGTAGGGGACAACAAAAGCGACATAACCGATCCTTTTGCTACTGATTCAGATAATTCTTACAGAACAGAAAGTGACAATGAAACCAGCGAGTCAGAGAGAGAAACACAAAAAAGGAAAAAAAAGTCAAGAAAAAGAGTCAGAAATGAGTTAGGGTGGCAAGTATCTAAAAGGAAGGTTGCAAGAGCAAATGGCCAAGAATATAAAACAAAAAAGAATAAAATTGTCCAGGCAAAAATCTTGAAAGAACCATGTAGATGCAAGAAAAAGTGCTATGAAAAATTTAGCCATGAGGAAAGGATAAGTATTTTTAAAGACTTTTATTCTTTGACATATAATGAACAAACTCAGATTTTGTCAAGTTCAGTTAGGGAATTTAAAAAGCGTCGATGCACTAAACTTGAAGAAGACAGCAGAAGATCATTTAGTCATACCTATCTACTGAACAAAGGAGGATTACCTATAGAAGTTTGTAAGGTGATGTTTATGAATACTCTGGATGTAAGTTTTAAAAGAGTAAGATATACGATTGAGAAGTGTAGGCTTTCTATAAGCGGAATATGTGGACCAGACCAAAGAGGGAAGCATGGCAACCACCATAAAATATCAGATGAAGATAAAAGTTTTGTAATCCAACATATCTCTAAATTTCCAGCTTACAAGAGTCATTATTCTCGATCGCATTCAGAGAAACGATACTTATCTCCCGATTTAAGCATTCAACAAATGTATAGGCTTTATATCGAATATTGTAAAGAAGCGGAAAAAACTCCGGTGTCTGACCACTATTACCGAAGTATTTTTGTGTCCAATTTCAACCTTTCGTTTCATCCACCCCATAACGATACCTGCAGCAAGTGCGATAAGTTAAACATCTTAATAAAATCTTCCGCTGATGAAGGACAAAAAATAGACTACGAACGAGAAAAAAAAGAACATTTAGATGCAGCAGAGAAGACGTACAATGCAAAAAGGATTGACAAAGAAAAAAGTAAACAAGATGAAACTATAGTAACGGCAATGTTCGACTTACAAAAATGTTTACCGACTCCCCACCTAAAAAGTGGAATTGCCTTTTATAAAAGGCAGTTGTGGGTTTTCAACCTAACAATATACGAGGTTACAAAATCCAACGGAAATAGATCTTTTTGTTTCATGTGGGACGAAACCACTTCAAACCGTGGAGGACAGGAAATTGCATCCTGTCTCCTTAAGTACATAAGAAACTTGCCCCCAGGGGCAACCTGTCTAAATTTATATAGTGATTGCTGCTCAGGGCAAAATAAAAACATTCATGTTGTTACTCTACTGTCCAAGGTGTTTCAACTTTTGCCACCAAACCACATGCTAAAAGAAGTCCACCACAAATTCCTAATCTCCGGTCATACTCACTTGGAAGCAGACTCGATTCATGCTTCAATAGAAAAAGCTAAAAAGCACACAACAATGGATATAGAAATACCCAGAGACTGGTCCACTCTGGTTCGCAGCATTCAGCGAAAAGGAGGAATTAAAGTCATTGACATGTCTCAGGATGATTTTTACAATATAAGCGCTCTTCAGAAAGCGTATTTTGTGAATAGAAAGAAAAACGCGGACGGAGAGCAAATGTCTTTTTTGAAAGCAAACTATTTCCTCTACACGAAGGAAAACCCTGGAAAAATTTTCTACAAGGAAGGCTTATTGGCAAAAGAAGATTTCAAAGTCTGGGATATAACAAAGAAGAAAAAAGGACAGCCAGATGAGACACAACTCGTTTTGGAAAGGCTACATAATTCGTACCCGTTGCCTCTTCCAAAAAAAAAATTGGACGACATTAATACGTTAATACAATATATACACCCAAATTGTCGGCTTTTTTATGCTAATCTCAAATCAGAAGAAACAGCTGCCGATGAAGATGTATGTCCGACAGCTATTTTACAATATGATGAATAAGCCTTTTTTCATTTTTTTGCCATTGTAAAAAAAAGTAAAGTTTTAGTTTATGTTAATATCTAGAAAACAGTTCTTGAGATTATTTCTATACTTTTATAAAATATATGACATTGCCAACTGTGTTTTATTGTTATTGACGCTAAAATAAATCATAATGGGGAAAACGTTTTATAGTCAAAAAAGGCCTAAGTTATACTCTTTCCTACAATGGGGCTTATATACCATTTTCTTGGGCCTACGTGCATATTAGATATAGGGTCTATGTGAGTTAGGCCGAAATTGTAGGGGCCTAACAAACAAAAATATGTGACTAAATGAATACTTCTACGAATTTTCAATATATTTTGGATCATAGCACATCCAGTTACATGCTACCCAAATTTCATTCAATTCGCATAAAGGATTTTTGCGTAAGAAATAATTTTGTTCCAATTCACAAATCCTAAATTATCTCCAAACTTGATTTTCGTAGATTGGCCCTTGTTTATCCAAGCCACAGATTTATGAAGAAAATGTCATACAACCCATTATTCAGCCTTTGCGAAATGAATTCGGTAACAACTTAATTTTTATGGATGATAATGCAAGGCCACATAGAGCGAGAAGGGTCCAGCGGGCTCTAGAAAGGGGCCAAATAGAGAGATTGCCGTGGCCTGCGAACAGCCCAGACATGAACCCCATTGAAAACATTTGGGACACTATAGCTCGAGCCGTACGGAACAGAATAGATCCACCTACAACCCTAAATGAGCTGGCACTGCTAAGATCTAGAGTACACCGAACTGGTTATAATTATGTTTTATTTTTCTTTAGAATAATTATTTTTCTTTAATTTTAATTTTTAAAAATAAAATTTTTGGCACCTTACTTGTTCAACTTTCTTTTTCTTTTCATATTAATGAAATTAATTCAACGTTTTGTTAAATAAATATAGTAAACATATCCCCAATTTAAAATATATCAAAGATTGAAATTAGAAGGCTATAGTTTCCCAGTACGCCAGGGGTCCAACACTTTTGATGATGTGTGTATGTGGGACCCAAACATACATGGAAATGGAAAGACCCACATTTTATTGCAGATTTGGATAGGCCTCTTCAAACGAAGCAATTTGATATAACATACTATACGGTTTTTACAGGGTGACCAAGAACAAAAAGTAGGGGAGAGTGTTGTACCTTGGGACGCGCGTACCTTGGGACAAAGCGGATATTATCGCCATATGTGATACTGGAACCGAAATAGCCAAGTATAGTTAAGGGAGCACTATAACAGTTTACTTACTTCAGCGAGCGTTGTGATCGAGAAACGAGCACATCGTAAGAGATATTTATTTTGTTTTATGTGCAGCAAATTTACATTTTGTACTTTATTGTTGTGTTTTTGAAAATCAGTGACATACGACCTGTGGGCTGATATTTTAAATAATCTTCATGCAATATTTAGCCTTTTTTACCTGAAATATCTATAATAAACAATATATTATTATTTATATGAGAATTTAGATGATATTTTATTCTTATATTATTTTCACCTATTAGTCATTTGTAAATTTTGCTGCTTGTGTCTTAGATATTTATTTTCTTTTCAGCATTATGCCGCGATGGAGTAGTTAATAACATCCAGCTAAGACAAGCAGCTACGATACACAATGTTAGTAAAACAACCTTAGCGCGACATATTCAGTTACATCGAGAATCTGGACATAGACATTTTAAATATTCGGCTTCAAATGCGGTAAAGCAAGTATTTACGTCTGAGGAGGAGAATGAGCTTGAAGAATATCTATTATTCTCAGCACGACTGAATTATGGTTTAAACAAAAATGAAGTAAGAATGTTGGCCTACCAGTATGCCATCGCCAACGACAAAAAAATGCCAGAACAATGGAAGGAAGCGAAAAAAGCAGGTAGGGAATGGCTCCGTTCGTTTTTAAAACGTCACTTAACTTTGTCCCTAAGAAAACCAGAAGCGACAAGTGTTGGTCGTTCTACCAGTTTCAACAAGAAAAACGTTGGTGATTTTTTTTCAATACTTGCAAGTTGTCTGGAAAAGCATAAGTTCTTACCTAATAACATCTACAACGTAAATGAAACTGGGAATACTACTGTTCATGTTCCTCCTCGTATTATAGCTAGAAAAGGAGTGAAACAACTCGGATCTATGACTATGAGAACGTGGTGCAGCAAATCCTTCAGGGTGGTACAATGAAGAAAAGTTTATGGAATATATGGATCATTTTATAAAACATGTTAAGCCTTCCTAAGAAAACCCCGTTCTATTGGTTTTTGAGAACCACGAGAGTCACATGTCCATTCCCTTAATTGAGCTGGCAAAATCTCACGGGATTGTCTTACTTACCTTCCCACCGCACACCTCACATAAATTGCAGCCATTAGACCGCACTGTTTTTGGACCCTATAAAACCTATTACAACCAAGCTGTTAATGAATCGATGCTTCAAAATCCAGGTAAACTCATTTCTCTATATCGAGTTTCTGAAATCATTGGAAAAGCTTATCCAAAAGCACTTACGTTGCATAATATTACAAAAGGATTTTCCGTGACTGGCATTTATCCCTTTAATCCAGATGCATTTGGAGATGATAAATTCTTAAGTGCCTTTGTTACAAAATCCTAGCACAGGTAAATTGGAGATAATCACGAAGATCAAAATGCTGTTCAGTCTAGATCATCCATTGATGCAATATATTCAGAACCTGGCCCTTCAAAAGATTCAAATTGTGGTAAACCTAAAGCTTCCACGAGTGGAATAAGAACATTGATTATATAAGCCCAAAGATAATAAGGCCATACCCTAAAGCTGTCCCAAGAATTACTAGAGGTGGGCGAAGAAAAGGGAAATCCAGGATACTGACTGAGACTCCAGAAATGTACGAGCTAGAAGCAGAATACCTTAAAAAGCTGAGAAAATCCAAGGTTAAAGTTTAAAAAGTGACCAAAAAAGTTTTTCCAACAGCAGATTCTAGCAGTGAAGATGACAATTACTTTCAAAAACTTTTAGAAGATTCGAACAATGAAATGGAGATCGAAGATATTGAAAATACTGCATTATTAGAAGGAGATTTTGTACTTGTGGAACTGAACTAAAAAAATCTGTTCGGCATTATATAGCAGAAATTAAAAAGAATTTAGAGGAAGACAAATTTGAAATTGTGTATCTAAAAAAAGTTATGAATAGTAACAAGTTTGTAAAGACCGAAGAAATATATGAAATTTGCAATGCCGACGTAGTAAAGAAGTTACCAAAGCCTACCCTAGTCGGTGGATCAGAACGGCGCATGGAAGCAATTACATTTTTCACTAGATTTTATGTCTTACAACATGTGAAATAAATATAATACGAATAAACATATTTTTGTATTATTTTGTCTTTTATTAAATGTTGTCCCAAGATACAATTAATCTTGGTCCAAAGTACATGACCGTGTTGTACTTTGCATAAAAATGGCTTAATATATTACTGCTTTCATAAACAATGTTTATTGAAAATCACCTTGATATCCGATTTACAAAAAGGTTAGCTGTAACTCAGAAACCAGTGGTACATAACCCCATAAACCTTATTTTACAAAGACCTTGTTAAGAAAGGAATCGAAGGATGTGAAAATATACATGGCGTTACATTCGAAAATTTTGAGAAATCGTTCTTTTTACACCGAATAAACTATAAAAAAAACTGAGAACGTAAGTGAATAGGAAGCAAAAATGGGATAACAATTTTTTTAGATAACATGTAATAACGGAGTTATCGACCCAGCCCACTAAAAACTCACCCTGTATAATTTTTTAGATCGCTCACATATTCTGGACACCCCTGTACATGTTTCGCTATGTAGCTACTATGCATACAATCTTTCTGTACATTGGTGCACTATATTGGCCAGCAATGTCAACTGATCTAATCCCTATCAAACTTTCCCTAATATTTTTTTAAATTTTGATAACAATTTTGAGCAAGGTCAATTACCTAACTAATCTCATGTTTTAGCTTAAGAAAATTAATACTTAATTTTTTATAACCTACCACTTATATCACATATCTATTTAATAAGCAACTAATGCCACAGTTTTTTTCCTATGAAATTAAGCATATAAAATTTTCTCAAAGACTCAAACTATAGGACTCTAGGTGAAAGCAAAGTAAAACATTTTTTACAATGTGAAAATCAAATGAAATCCTTAGTTTGAAAAGACGGACCAGGATCAGATTTATACGGGGTGTTACCACAACAAGTCAACAAATGAGTGTGTTCTCCAAATCAGTTAAAATCATTTCATCTTGAAACATTCTTCAAAAATGTGTTTTTCCTAAGATTTTTTATATATGTCCAAGAAATACTATGCATATTTGTATCAACATGAAAGGAGTTTGAGGTTTATTAGCTCACAATTTAGCTGCCTATTATAAAAGCTGTATGAACCACTGAGGGGTCAAAGACGCTTTAAAATCTTTTGGGGCTGATATAGGTATTTTCTAGTTTTATGTGGTGTTAAACTTGTAGACAAAAAACTGTGACATTCTCCTGTTGTTTTATCTCTAAGCCCTTCGCTTTGTAATTTTATAAAACGAGTTCAACAATATTTTGCTATCTATATATCTTATCTAGCGGGCAAGTTTTTCTCCACTAAACGTCCTTACTTTAAATTATGTTCCACAAGGAAACGTATCACAAATTTTCTAACCATCTGCTTAGGGTTTTAATGCACACTAAAAAAATTGAAAGACGCAAAACTTCCGAAAACGTTTTTCGCAGTCCGAAATTTAAAAGCGTTGTTTATGAAAAAACAATGAGAGGTCAATTCGTTTAAAAAGTGAATCAATATAAAAAAGACCGGGAGCTCTAAAAAAATAGTTTTTGGGTAAAGTGGCAACACTATAACAGCAATTTTTTGGTAAAAGCATGCAAAACCTCCATAAGGGCTGGAGTCTACCCGACTGCCGCACATCTGAACCTTACAGTGTTGCCACTCACAGACTTTATCTGCCAATCATACGATTTGAAAATACCGATTTTTCAAACGATTCTGGTATTATTTCGCGTTTTGCCTTTATCAACTGACATTGCCAGCCCAATGAAAATAATCTAGAATGTCCGGCAAATCTCAAACGGTGAAAGGCGTCAAATTGTATAAAAAGCATCTGTTGCACACTCTGACCGGTTTCACGTGTCCATATTTTGGTAACGGAACACTGTTCGAGGAACACCGGGCACAGAACACCTAGAAAAAAAAAGAGAGAAATCAAGACAAAATCACAAAAATCGCGCACAAAATAAGGCTTTGGCCAAATGTTGCTTTTTGGCTAGTTCCACTGATTTATTCTACAAGAAAATACCCAATCATATGCTGAATTCGGACGGTCACAAACAGGCATTAACCCCGTATGTCACGATCAAATTTCTCATCTTATTTATTGTGCAGGAAACTGAATAAACGTAGGGTATCACAACTACGCACTTTTACATCCAATTTCTCTCGGATTTAGGATTTGTTCTAAACCCTACTTCGCGAGTATCCGTCACGTTTTGACCTCTACTGAGATGAACAGCTGATCAGCAAGGCACATCTTTGTATTAGTCTGTAACGAGGAACCAAAAAGGCATTGAAAATTTTAGCCCTCATCTCTAACACGAGCTCTTCTCATGGATTCATAAATTCATTTTTGTGTTGTTTATATTATAGATGGTGCCAGTATCAAACGTATCGCTTTTTAGCGCCAAAATACAGTATGATTGGGTACAGTATTTATTATTGAACATGACACTAATCTTCCAACGAATTTAGTCTTATTTAAAAAATATCACAAATTATTGTTAAAAACTAAAGACGTATTTTTTCTTATTTATTGATGTATTAGTATTGTAAAACCATAATTAGGCCTTGAGATTATCAGACCGTCATTTGTTTCATAAAATAATCAACCTAGCATTCCTGCATATTTGTCAAAGATCTAAAAAAATTTCCGATTGTTAAAATTACATCATCATTGATTAATTTTAAAAGACACGCTGAAGTTACTTTTTAGACATTTATTTATTTCATAGTTCGTAAAAACTAATGATATAAGACTGGATTCATGATACAAGAGAAATGACTATGTTGATCTCAAGGTTTACTTAGGAAATACTGTTTTTTTTAATATAGTTTTAAGGTGAATTTCACCAAGATTGTCAAATCAAGCTGTTATTTTCCACCTATGGGTAAAAGTCAGTCAAATATTTATAGCGGATGAGCTTTAAGATCTATTCAACAAATTTAGTAAAGCAATGAAATATTGAAAACAAAATATTGTCAAAGTATGAGATGACAGTTTGTCTTTGAAGCATCACCAGTTTATTGAATACTAAGATATTACATATAATTCAGTCAGAATTTAAAAAAAATTTTGATTTTTGAAGAAAATTCATGTTTTTTTACTTTTGTAGATTGTTTATTAATTTATATATTATTTTCTGCAATTGATATGCGATTTTAATGATTTAACATATATCGTCTGTTTCTTCCTAAAACCCCTCGCAGATAACCATTAAACACCTACTTGATGACAAAGACTCTACCAAAAATTTCATATTATATTGCAGATACTTATTTGAAACACATCATAGAACAAACTAACAAAACTAATCACATATTTCGTGCTTAGGAGTCATATCAAACTGATCGTTTGCCAACTGTCTCTGGGGGAGTAATAGTATCATCATAACATAATATACACATACAACTTGATGAAAACAGAAGTTATTCTCAAAACCTGTAAATTAACACATAGCTTTAGCTTTTAGGGCAGTTCGTGGAGTATTATACGATTAGTTTAGTAACAAAAGAGAAACATCTGCTTGATATTAAAAATTTGTCTAAGCTCAAATTGCTTATTTGACCAATCGTTGGTGCATTTGCTCTCCACCGTGGCACTCGTTAAAACTGTGGTTTATAACTTCATGAAAACGGAAGATATTCTGAAAACCTGGGGTGAATTTATAAATCAGTTGGTAATATAATACCATACAAAGTAAAGGAATGTAGACAGACAGATGAAATTTTACTCTGAATACTGTGTAACTTTATTTTTGAAACGCCTAAATTATTAAAGAGTCATGAAATGACACTTGATGATAGTCCTCTAATTTCTACCCACATTGTCTGCGACCTTTTTTTTTATGATGGATACAAGGTAGCCTATTTATCTTGAAATATATAAAATTTTGCAATGATGAGTTCTTTTTGATAACCAAATAAAGTAAACAAAGAATGTACCATGAGAATGACAAGTGATAACACTTATTTAAAAGGAAATTGTACTTTTGACGTTGCAGAAAGATTACTTCCTATTTTTAAGCGCATGAAACAGGTACGTCAAGCAATAGCGAACGCTGAAATTGTTACAGAGTGTACTTTGTACTACTCGAACGCAGCCCTGTATTATCCCATAGCTATTTAACTTTCAGAGACCTACCCGGAATTTTATATGCTTATAGATGTGTTTACCTTGCCACAGTTTCGACAATGGTGCCTCCGTTTGACGACTGTGAAGTTTGCTCCACACGACATGCACCTGGGTGCCTCGATGTCTGGAATCCACGCTGGGGGGCGCTGGTGTTGCATGTGAACTTGCTGATGGTGCGGATGGTGGTGCAGATGGGCGATGTCTTCGCGAAGAGACACGTATCTGAAAGATAAAAAGTAACTTAATACATAAATTGAAGGGCTTGGGGCAATTAGATACAGGCTGTCCGGCTATAAATTGACCCCCTCCAACTTTTTATATGACCTTCTAGAAGAAAACGTTGTATATAAAAGTTATAGAGTCTAATATGAAGTTTTTCATGTGATTTTTTTTTGTAGTGCTATCGAATAATGTTGTATTTTTTTAATGGAAGGTCATGTATATTTTCAGTGAAGACAATAGTCCCTCCTTGTTTGATCCGAAGTATATATGGTTTGCTAAGTTCATTTCTAGTACTTTTGTCAACAACTTGTGTGTCATTTAATCATATGTATTCCGGCCTTATACCAGATAGTCATGCAAGCCAAATGCAAACTGGTTGGAACTCTAATACACATAAGTAAATGACACACAAACTTGAAGTTTTTGAACAAACTAATGAAAATAAGTATAAGCCATGTATACGAGTATATTTTGGATCAGAGAATAGGAATAATCATTTTCTCTAAAAATATATAGGGTGTTCCATTTAAAAAAGTACAACTTTATCCGATAGCACTTTTCTCAGACACAAAAAATATTACATGAAAAACCTAATATTAATATAAACTTTTTTCCGGAAGATTATATAAAAAAGTCAGAGGGGGTCAATTGATAGCCACATTGGCTTTATTTCGAGTAAGAAGTTATAAGGTTTACATGAATTCTAAAATACGTTCCTTGCTTAATTTCGATTGAAATGCTACATGTTTACATTTTGAGGAACAAAGATTTCGTGACATCAGAATCAAAAAATACAGGGCGACAGCCGGGAATCGGATATTTTTGGAACGTATAGTACGAATCATGAGGCGATTAGAATGGACCAAGTGCATCGTTATTGTAGTAATGACGATGGAACATCACGTATTTGCATACGACACGGTTATCCGTAATAACGAGTCAGAGATAACTACGCAGCGGTTTTTCGCACTCACTCTAATATTGGTAAGCGTGGAGCTGTTCCATCTCGCAACGTAATCTTAAAATGTGTGAAGAATCTAAAAACAACAGGTAATCTAATGAAAAACGCACTGAAAACGTAGAGAGAGTAAGAGAAGCGGTTATCAGAAGTGATACACGGTCCGCCCGAATTGAATTAAACATGATTCGGGAATCGTTTAGCACGATAATATCAAACTAATTAAACTAAATATTTTCAATATGTATTTGATTCAATACAATGTTCCTATTGATCAATATTTTGGACTGGTTGTATCGAGACGATTAAGTTGGTTTTTATCGTACGTCCTGAGGAAGAAAATAGACATTTTCGAAAGCTCGGCCTGAACAAAGGACAAACTTCCCGGCCTGATTTTATTTTCTTTTTTGGATTGTGCTTGCAATCAAAATTACCGTTCTGTCCAAACATGGAAGTAATTTCGTAAATGGCAGTTCTCTATTCCAACAAAGTCGATTAATAGCTTAGTGTTGTTAACATTCCACTTAATTTCCCCCTCTCCTACTTTAGGAGACCAGGCTTCCTATAAATGCAAAATGATGCATTTTTCGAGCTCAAAAAAAAACTATATATTTTTTTGTAGTATTTCACTAAGCTACTCATCTCTTGTTAAATCAGTCAAATGTACAATATGCTAAAAAAACAATTATTTCCTCTCAAATTCCAGATCCAGCTCACGGCAACTAAGTTAAATTAAAATTTAGCTTCAATTAAGGTTATGTCTACAACAATTCCAATAGAATATTTCGGAATTAGTTTTGAACTGCATGTTGGAACAAACCTTTAATCAAAGTGTGGGAAGTATTGTGTCAATAGTCAATCATTTTATTTTTGTCAACTCACCTGCTATAATCCGAGCCCGCATCTGAATCTCTTCTCCCCCCCACTCTCGGCAGATTCTCGTACTCATCCTCACACCCCTCTTGTACCCCCTCCAAATGAAAGTAGACATTCGTGTCGAACAACGCCTCCTGCGCTAGGATATTTGGGTCTACCGAGAATTCATCTGTTTCGATGACGTCACTCTCAGCGGGGTGGTACTCCATGGAAGCTTCGAGGGAGGGGGGCGGTCGAGGAGAGGGAGAAGCGCGATTAGGAGGGGAAGTAGGAGAAGTATCGGTGGGCGGTGGAGGAAGGCAGCCACCGTCGCTGGCGTTCATTAGGAATACGGATTTCAGGATGTTGCGAAGATCGCAGGCGAAATTTGTTTGCAGTTGGTCGGCGACGCCTGAAATAAAAGATAAGAGAGATATATCTTTTTTTTATACTTGAAGCACCACGAAGGCCTAAGCACCCGGCTATAGGGGAAACAGGGAAAAGGGGGACGCCACACAGACTCTAGCGAAGGAACACGTGTGCATGCAACATGCACACATTGTGGCCTCGCCTTTGATATCCGCCGGGTGGTACCTCCACGTTCGACAGTCAGAGACCATCTACCACCTACGCACAGTCACAACATCCATAGTCAAGAGAAAAGTTCTATTGGGATGGGATTCGAACCCGCGCATCGCACGGCAACTGGTTAGTAGATCCATGATATCTACCTCAACGCCACCGCTGCTGTCTTGGGACATATGTAGTTTCCATTAACTTGGTAGAGGAGTAATGAACAAAGTCTTGATGACGGGCGTATACCAAATACCAAATAACACTGGTTATATGGCAGCAAATTCCAATAGTTCGAAAAGCCCAATTTACAGCGGCAATGATGCCCGAGTATCCGCTCATCATCATCACCTTCTCCTTCATCTTCTTCTTCAATTTTATTAGGCTTATAGGCTACCCATAGTCGGTTCTTTGTAGCATTGAGAAATCGGGAATAAATGTTGTATTTATTTAAACTCAACATGCCAAAATCGACGATACAGCGAAAGTGCTTCCCGCGAAGTCACACCTTTTCGATTATTTATTACACTGCCACAATCTGCAACTCGCACACCACCAACGCTAGAATCTCTCACGTATCCAGTTTTTTACCCAGAATAATACAGAAGCGACATATTACAATTTAGGGCAATTTGACAGGGGATCAATTTTCGCATCCGTACTATTGAAAAAAAAAACAAAAAACTACACACAAGCCAACATCCGGTAGGTGGATCAAAACAGCATTAAAATAGGAGGAACCATAAGGTTAGGGTGACTTTTTCGCGAAACCGTTTCTTTGCATTTGCTACACTTGCGCACCCTGCAACTCGAAAACCATTGATATCAAAGCCTTCTGTTCATGAAGACTTATGATCAAAAAGATATGGAGGATAACATACCAAAATTTTAGCTAATTTGACCGGGGAAAATGTTACGTCAATATTTAGATGACTTGCGAACCCTGCAACTCGGAAGCCTTTTGATCGAAATGGTATAGACGATATCATATTAAAATACCAGCCAGTGCAAGCAGAATTGTCTAGGAGAAATGTTGAGATTGGATTCCATCAAAAATTGTGTGAAAAATCGGTATTATAAATTTCTAATCAATCACAAAGGAAGTCATAAAATCACGTTGCTATCTGTCGCAACCAAACATTTTTTTCGAAATTATCAAGCTTGAACACACAGTAGCTCAAAAACCGTCTATCCTAGGACCATATTGCAATAGAGACTCACGATCATATTGGCATGGAGAACATACTAAAATTCCAGAAAACTCGACCGGCAGAGGTATTATGTAAAAAAACTAGAAAACGTCGAAAACAACCGACTAAATGTCATCTTGCAGACTAGGTAGTTTTTACTGTGCAAATAGTTCATTCCACGTTTACTCGCTATGATCGCTGTTCGCTGACGTTTTGGCAACAAAATGAGTTCACAACAAGTGTACAACAGCTTGTGCTAAGTTAATATTTTGCAGAAAAACCTTCGTTATGTCACAAAAACCTACGACATGTCAAAAAAACGACATAATGGCACTTTTGAAGACAGTAATCCCCGTGCGGGAATCAACTGCTACAAGGAATGAGCCATGTTTTCCCGACAGAACCAGTATCGTCTTATCGAAGCGTTACACCATGCCATTTCCCTCCGGATAGTGCAGTTGTAGTGATCTTCCAGGTTTCTGCATTAGTTGTGTGGATCAGATGTGTCCGAGAATTAGGTGCAAATCTGTTGGTTGCATAAAGAACACAAAAACTTAATGCCGTAAGATCCTACAAAAAAATGTCCTACAGGGGTCGACTGCACAGTTCTAAACAATTGGTCTCAAAATGTTTTAATCTACTTTGGCCATTTGCACGTCGGCATACCGGTCTTAGCGTTTTTGTTAACTGAACAGTAACCACTGACTGAGTATGTTAATGATTTAGGAAGCAGAAGCAGCCATTCCGTTGCGGGAGTCAATCCAGCTGTATTGGACAAACAAAGGAGGAATATTGCTGGTTCCATCGCCGAACATAGAAGTTATCCCACCATGTTTTATAAGTACTCTAACAGGGGGAAATTGCAATCAGTGCTTTCCAAGTGCCTGAGCTGCTCGGACGTTTCGAGCCATTTTGCCTTGAAAGGTGATGATGAATGTAGAACCTGAAACAATGTTGTGAGTAGTGTGTGGTGTCTCGTATGGATAAGTTAATGTCACGTGACGTCACGTACCTCAGATGTGGGTGAGCCGTACCCTTGTGTGTTTCGGTGCTGTTTTGCGTTGGCGTCGTTCGTTTTGTGTGTTGCAGGTTTTTTTATGTTAATGACTTCTATTGTACTTCAACAAACATACGTCTGAATCGAGTCGAATGACTGCATTACATACAGGTCAAACATCTGCTGTCAATAACGTCCCCGCTAAATTTCGTGTTCATAGATCAAGCAGTTTTAGAGATGAATTTGTATACACTTAACTTGAAAGGTAATACGGTTTCCCACAGAAATATGCAAATTCCACATGTCTCATTCTAGAGAAAATTTCTAGAATTCTTTGTTAATGTTTTGACGTCACGTGGTGTGAGTGAATCATACACTTATATTCGGTTTGTTTCGATGTTGATTTAGGTTGGCCTCATTCAGTTAGTGGTTGGGGCATATGAATCGACTTGAATTAGTACTTTACTGTTGGACTTCACAACACCACAACGTGAATGAATTTTAATAGTTTAAACATTGAATCAGTATTTTTTCACAACACTAACATTAATCTAGAGTGTAAATAATTCAACAGATGACCGCAAACACTAATTTTTAGCTAAAAATGCTAATATAACTTTCGTCAACTCAAATGAATAGGTTATGTTTGTGTACAGCGCAAAAAGCGAATCGTATCACCAAGGATGGTGTGGATCTCGGAAATCTAGTGGACGTAGAACATAGCGAAGATGGTTTGCGCATTAGAAAATGTCAACATAACCTGCCACAATCTTTATGTGCTTACAATTTTTCGACACGAAAAACTACTGGAAACAAATAACGACATACTATTATCAAGTACAGCGTAAAAACCTAATTCCCAAGATTTTTCATTTCACTCACGTTTTGCTCTACTCTGTAGATCTATTACTTCGTGGTTTAGTAATATTATCCCATATTTTTGCTTACAACTCGTCCGAACAGTCAAAATTGGAGTTGTTTACGGTAATGATGACTGCAACGGATGAGAAATGCCACATGCACAGAACCTGAAATTAATTTTCTGCGCTGGGTATATACGAGAGAGATGCTCTATGCGCAGCACCTAAAATTGATTTCCTCTACTTCATAGTCAACTTTTTTAACCTTCTATCTCTAATCTCCATGGTGAAGTCCAAAGAAAGAGAATTACTTTTGAATGTTTTAGAAACGCACTGTTAAAAATAGTTAATGAAATATAAAAAAAAAATGAACAAACATAAATTACAACGGTATCCTACCTGCTATACAAACAAACAGTCGATGGAGAAGGTCTTCACTTGATCTGAAACAAAAATGAAATATTAAATTAATATCTTAAGTTGTAGAACAATAAATCTAGAAAGCTAGTCTTTGAATTAGGTAGTTATTTAGTTAATTTTTGTAGGTTAAAAAATTTATCACGTGATATTTGCTAACAAAAAATAAAGTCTGGATCAATACGCTCTTTCGAAAACGGTCATAAAAGAATCCTGCAATAGTCCATAGAATCATTATTTAAATGTTCAGGAAATATCCTGTATTTCAAACAAAGAGCAACAGAATAAGTTTCAGAGATGATTGATCAGACATGATAGAATATTTTTATTTGGATTAAACTTTCCCGATTTAAAATTATATCTGGATATTGTTGCATTGGTGAACAATTAGCCCACTTGAAAATCACTTAAGACGTAATCAGGTCATTTCAATTGTTGATTTTACCATCGCCTAGTGTATAATTATCGTATCCAATTATGTTAGTGCTCCGGTAAAGTTAGATCGAATTTGATAACTTGCAAGCAAAAAGGAATATGAGAGATACTAACGCCACCTATGAGAGAGTAGCAGAACACAAAAATGAAATCAATTTGAAAATACATTTGAAAAATAGTTAGAATATTTGGTTTCGCTAATGTCTCATAGATGACGCTAGTAAACTTCAGATTCTTTTCGGTCGCAGGCATACAGTATATGGTTGGCTATCTCATCATCAGGAAAAAGTTAAATTTGACTCACACCCCCGCTCATAAGATCAAGAACAATTGGGTATTGCACCACGATAATACTCCTTGTCACACAGCGATGTCAATAAACCAGATTTTAGCCAGCAAAACATTCATGTAGCACCTCAGTCTCCTTATTCGCCTGACTCGAGTCATTGTGACTTTTTTCTCTTCCCGAAGTTCAAAAATCACCTCAAGGGAAGACATTTTGGGATATCAAAAGCATTCAAGCGGCTGTAACCGACCATCTGGAGGCTATTCCAGTATCGGAGTTCCAGCACTGCTCTGAGGAATGGAATAACCTGGCGCTGTGTGGCGTCTGACCGTTCGAAATAAAAATCATTTTATAGATAGATACGTGGGTTGTCTCAAAAATAAGGTTCCTAACCCAACGCTGTCTCTTTGCCGCGCTAGGCGAAATCTGGCAACACCGTCGAATTTGTCGACTCTGCCACCACCGATCCCAACAAGAAGCGCCTACATGGGGTACCGGCCCGACAGCCATGCGCGATGGAGCTCTTCATCGCCGTCACCGCCAGGTGCGAAAGTCGTACAGTCATCCGATTTTTGCACGCAAAAACGTTACCACCCACAGAAATCCATCGCCTCTTGAGTGAAGAATATATAGAAGCGTGTATAAGCATTCAACATGTCCTCAAATTCCTCAGGCTTCTCAAAAACTGAGACGGCCAATCCAAAATCGTCGTAGGGCAAAACTCACCAAAGCGTACGACTGCACCACCACATTGCGTATCCTCATGTCTTACAACAAACGAAGGACTTAATCGAGCGATTTGGTTGGGAAGACATTGCCCAAACAAATTCCTTGAGCCAGAAAAAAATGTATTTCAAAAAAATTATTTATTTGAAGTATGTTACTAGGCTTCGTGCGCGATTTTAACTGGAATTTTGGAAAATATCTATTGACGATTTTCTTTAGAAGCCTGTACATCCTCCTGAATTTGACTGTGCTATCGCGGGGGGTTTCATCCACGCGTTTAAATATCAAGGTCCGCGCGTTATAAATCCATGTCAGTTTCCAGTGTGGCATTGACGCTGCTTCTTAATTAATGCATTTATATGGCTGTAATGATCCACTGCATGCATTTATTACGCAAATGACGTGGCGTCCCGACTCAAGCATCACTTAAACTATAAACATGTGATCTGGTAAATGATGGGGCTTCCAAATGCCTTACGGCAACGTGGATTTTGATATTGTGTAGTGCACCATGTTATTTAACTATCAATTCTCTCTTTAGAAATGTAATGGGCAACAGAACATTATTACAAAAACGAAAAAGCCGTCTGTAATAACAGAAAATTGCATATTTTAATTACTACTTTTGGAATGAGCTATTGTTATTTTACAAAATTTTGAATCATTCAATTTTAATTGCCCTATCAAAACGTATAGTCTAAAGACACCTGAAATGTCAAAATCTTTCAAGCCGTTTGGGCTTCAGTACGTAAAATATAAATTTCAAAGTTGAAATTTGCGTTTAAAATCCGCCCTCTCGATTTGATAAAATTTAGTATTAAAATCAATTAGAGAACGTAACCGTTACATTGAAAAAACGATAGATAACATCATGCTCGCTTGTCGCTTTGAAGGGCTAGACGTTCGTTTGAGAGAGGGACTGCCTACACCAAGAAGCCGTGGCGGTGATATCTTAAAATTGCATTGATGATACAGCACTGTTCTAACAACACACTGCATAGGAATGTAAAAAGGAAAGAAAAAACAAACGGAGGGTCTCCTTGAAGACAAAATATAATCATCAGAGTTGTAATTTATACTTGAAAAGGGCCAACGTGGACAAAATAAGCATATATGTCGTTTCATTTAGCGGCCAGACAAGAAGTCAATTGAACTTTTGATATCCTTTGTACAAATACTTAGGAACAAAGATAAAAAATATATAATTTGCACCAATTAAATAAAAAATGAGAAAACCTGCTCATTCAATCCTTCCCTCTTATCAACATTCCACTCTTATTAAAAACATAAAAATTAACTGAAAATACATAGTATAAAGCGAAGTGTGGAAAGTTTGTTATCACCAGAAACAATGTTGATTTAAGAAATAATGAGACGCTATAAACAAAGGAATTATCATATTATTATTATTTATCACTTTTGATTAGGTCAACAGTACGATCTTCCTACTTATAGCTCAATTTTTTCCCACATTTGTGTTGTGGGGCTGTTGGAAACAAAACAACTGTATATTTGAAATAAATATTACAGAATCAATGGAAATGCCCCACTAAGGGAAACGGTAATCCCTACTAATATGATCAATGCGTTTCGTTTTCACGCCAAAACGGTTGAATCGATTTTGATGAATTTTAGTATAGACATAGATTAAACATTGGAGACGAACTTTGTTGCGAAAATGTAACTTCAACGGGTTAAAATAGGTGGTAAAACTTACTATGGGGAAACTATTATTCTTAGCTCTCTTGATGCTAAAGAGCGTAGAATATTTCAAATTAACCCAGCCTAGGAATAGGAGTATGTTTTGTCTAGAATGCTAGAGAAAGTTAAGTGTATAAATCTCAAAAACTAATTGACCTATGCACAGGAAATTTAGCGAGGAAGTACCTTGTGGAAAAGACATGTCGGCTCAGAACAAATTTTCCGACAGGGCGGGATTAAACATACAAAAGCGTGAATATCTGCACCCACTAATCTTGACATGTCGATAGCTATTTGACCTATGAAAATAAAATTTGACAGGGAGGTAGTTTATGGAGAAGACACGTCAGCTAAGAAGGGATTTTGCCGCAAGGCTAGATTAATGGGGGCTAAGGGCAGATATATGTAGAAGCAAAAACATTCTCATTAATCACGAAATTTCGAAAACTATGTGAGCTTGTAATTCGGTAGGAAGATAGTTTATTGGCAAGAAATGTTAGCTAAGAATGGATTTTACTACAAGGCCAGATTAAATGAGAATAGATACATTTAAAAGTGTGTATGAAAGACCTTTGTTTTTCTACTAGAGACCTAGACTTAAACTGAGAATGGATTTTGTGATATGGACGAAAAAGGGTTTACGGGCTGTTACAATTTTATAGATATTCCAAATCAAAAATCAAGGAAAGCTGAGGACATGCAAGGGTTTTCAAGGACATCCAAAATAGAGTCGGTCATTAGCACTCCGGGTATTGGGTTAAAGGTGTATTTAGCTGAAAGTAGCTGAATAAACTCTGACTGACCTGTACTTAGCCCTAATCTCGTTCCTACTGCTGATCTCAGCAGCCTGCATGGCTAAAGCCAACTCTTCATCATCCACGCAGTTACTGTGGAACGAACTTGTGTCAGAGGAACTGCCCGTACTAGAAGTGTCTTCTTCAACTTGAGTCTGTCCCTTTTTCCTTAATGCTATCACCCCTGGAGAAAAATCTGCTTGACGTGCATGCATCATTTTTCTGCTACCTGTAAGACAAGAATAACGTTATATTATTCTAAACAATCGGATGTTCCCCACCTAACCAAAATGTTCTTAGCTTAAATAGACTATCTATCCGTACATTAAAAGAGAAATCATTAATAGCTCTTGTACCCTGCTGAAAAGCGTAAAACAACGTTGTATATCGTTGGTTATGATCGAAGAGACGGAGAGCAAACATATACTATTTAGCCTTTTGAGAACCAATTTTACCACTTTTCGTTCATAGAAAAAATATGCAAAGGAGATATTACTAAAAACTCCCTAGTTCGACTGGACTATAAAATTTTCTGGATCTGAACCGAGAACGGGCAGCTCGACTACGATTGGTCGATTAGGGCTTGACACAACAGCTACCATGTAACAGAGTGAATGGGCATCTAGATCGCAGTTTTCTTTGTATTCTTACGAGCTGTGCACAGATTCTCACCCTGAATCCTCAAAGCCAACACACAGCAGTAAGCTAAAGGAGATAATAAACTTTGCTTTCGAGGATATAGCTGAAAATGGCATTTTATATTTTACCTGCCTAGATCTCAATTAGGATGTCCTGTTTCAGCCAAGGGGCTATGACTTGTGTTCCTGATCTATTTGAACAACCCTCGGTCGGGCGGAGTGATCCGCCATTTTGTCAAGGCTAGGTCGTATAGAAGGGCGTTGAAAGAACGAAGGTAGCCCTCAAAGTTATCCCAGACTTTCCAGAACAGAATCCCAAGTTAAGTTTCCGGAGTTATTATTAATGATTGGTACATTTTTAAGTGGTGAATTTTTTATCACAGGTGGTGGTACTCAGGTTCAATGATTGTACTTGTTGCGTTTTTTATCATTTTTGTTATATAATTATCTACATTATGGATTTGCTGTGATTGTTTTCATTAAAATGTGAAATGATATCTGCATTTCATTAAAACAACTAACCCTTGGTGGAACCTGTGGAGAGCCGTCCTGAGTTTTTCTCTCTCTCGCTCTCTCTCTCTCTCTCTCTCTCTCTCTCTCTCTCTCCTAGCCTTTGATTATTGGGGAATAATATTGTAATTCCATCGATTTAAAAAGTTTCGAAAATATCCCACTACTTTTATCATTATCCATATAAACATTATCAAGAGCTGCCCTCTGGTATGCTTTTATTTTTAGAATAATGTATGTACTCCCGAAATCTGACTATCCTAAACTGATTTAGCGAAGCTGTAAGGGAACACAATGAATGTTTTGTTATGATGCAACATACCTGTCGTGGACGTTGTCTTTTTGCAAAAACAATTGCATGGAGCGGTCACCGTTGTTGAGATGTCCGATGCTGTGCAGGTACAGTGCTTCGTTTCTGTGGTCAGCTCCAGACTTGGAGATCTGCAACATTTATGTTTTTTTGATAAAGGCAGAGTTAAAGATAGATTTTGTTTTTATCGCTGCTCGCTATTTTTATAAATAATTGCTATCTTAATGTTGCTGTTTGAACTTTTCATCATTACACGAATACCAAAATACTTTCCTACAACCATTCGAAAAAGTATTGTTCGCAAATGGGAACACTAAGTTGTCAGTTGCCGCGCCCGATAAATTCAGTGTTGTCGTTCTTCTAAAGCAAAAAAAAAATAAATCGACTTTGCATAGATACAAGCAAATTTGATTTCAGATGTTAATTTGGTTAAAGATTTCACATACCTATCCAAGCTGGCCGTCTCAGTGCAAACTCCAGAATCATTTGGCGATTCTAGGTCATCTGTCCTCTCTGGGGGTCCAACTTCTCCCGTGCTGAGAATCGAAGACAAAGTGGCAGCAGCCGCTGAAATCATCTCCAAGGAATCACGATCTGGAGGTGATTCCATGACACCTACAATGATAGTAAACAATAGCGTAAAAGTGTGGTAAACTTAGCCCGGTAAGGGAACCCAAAATCACCACAAAACTTAACAAAACACCAATAATAGATGGACATTTGGATTTAGGTCACTGAAATCGGGCTCTATAGCATAAAAGTTCCGTCTCCTGCAGTAGGCAGGGACTGAAAACTTTTGGTTTTTGGTGTTTTTGTTATGGTCCTTTAAATATTATATATAAAGAAGTGCTCTAAACAATGTTGTAGGTTATACAGGGTGCGGCAGAGAGGATAGACGGTTTTAAAAACATCATAAAATAGTTAATTTTTACTTGCAAACAAACGGTTTTAAAAAAATCATAAAATAGTTAATTTTTACTTGCAAACAAATTTATTGATGGAATCAGGTTCACCAGGAAATAGAATTTGAGACAGTCAAGTGTGGAAAATCACATCAGGCATGTGGTGGCCGAAATCGTTGATGCAGTGCTGGAGGCGTTCTTGGAAGTTCGCGTAGACTCTCTCCAACATCGCTCTCTCAACTTGGGTGACTTCCACGCGAATTTCGCCCTTCAATTCGTCCAGAGTTCGGAGCTTGTCCGTGTATACTCTAGCCTTGAGGTGTCCCCATAAGAAAAAATCGCATATGGATAAATTTGGGGACCGAGGAGGCCAATGAACATCGCCAAACCTGGAAATAAGGCGACCAGGGAAGAGAGGGCGAATAACGTCCATGGATGTTCGGGCTGTGTGGGCGGTCGCCCCATCCTGCTGGAACCACACACGTCGGATTGGAACACGTCGCAAATCAGGGAGAAAGAAGTTGGTGATCATGTCGACGTAGCGCTCCGAGTTCACGGTAACATCACGACCATTACCGTCAACGAAGAAATAAGGGCCAATGATGCAAGTTTGCGATACAGCGCACCAAACCGTTACTTTTGGGCTGTGCAGCGGTCTTTCGTGTAACTGTTGCGGATTTTCATTAGCCCAATAACGAAAAATCTGCTGGTTAACCATGCTGTTTAGGTGAAAGTGGGCTTCGTCACTCATAGACGAAAACGCGGTGCTCCACCGTCCAAGGCTCCATAACGACAACAGGTAAAATAATGCTAGGATCTCACGAGTCAAACGGCACCCTCCCCACCTCTCTCGTAGACCGAGGCGGAGAGTACTACCCATCCCAAAAACGTCCGTCCTCTCTGCCGCACCCTGTATAATATATAAGCTAGAGAAGTTGAAGAGTCATTTTTCCTGGTGCTAACCTTAGTCCATACGTAAATTCACACAGCTGAGCACAAATATGCGTTATGCTTGATACGAAAATTTGGACATTTGGTACATATAAATGTTGTCAAGGTCTTTTGGAATAGTTTTGTCAAGAGCTTAAAGACTCCAATACAACATAAAACAATACTCTATTGGAGTTATTGTACATACAGTACTTACACATGTCTCTGTGTAATAAAATTTTATAGTATACATAGATAATCGCATGTTTATAGTAGTAGTCGATTGCAGATCACTCCGCTCCTCATGCCTCAAATCAACGGTTGCAATGGGGAATGTGGGGGAAGAGGTACTGGAATAACATTATTTTCAGGGAAGTCTGGTTTTGGCATAGCTAACCCCTATTTAACTGGTATTTACGCCGCGTTCAATCCAACACGAGCTCTCCATGTTCAAACTCTTGAGATACGATTGGCCAGTAGCTGGTTACGCCACAAAGAATCATTACGACCGGAAAAGGTGCGCGACCGAGCATTTACTTATAAAAATGAAACAAGTTACTGCTGTTAGGAAGTGAACTCGGTACCTTCAGCATGAAAGGCACAAAGGCCTGCAGTTTTCAAAACCCGTAATTATACTTGGGAGATCCCTTCTATCATTACCTGTGCCGGACACAATCTGGGTAGGTGCAATCTTTTCACAGATTATTATTGAGTATTTTCTCAAATTATCATCTGAAATTATCATCTCTCATTGAAAAAAGTGTTGAGGTTTTCACAAAAATATTGTCTTTTTTGTACTTGTATGTAAAATATAAATATTATTTTAATAATACAAATACAACGTGTACAGAAAAACTGTTCAGGAAGGAAGTATATTTTTAGTTCCCTATGCAATGTTTATTAATGTTTTATATGCACACTCATTCATATATTGTCAAATAATGTCTAGAATAGGTAGTTTTAAAAATAATGACTAAACAAATACAGAACTTTGTTGTGGTATATTTTCATTTGTAAATAGTAGATTTCATTTGTAAATAGTAGATATATTTGTGTCTCAGTATAATTATTCTACAACAAATGGAGAATGAAAATCTACATCGGTTTGTCGCTATGATGCTTTTAAAAAGATTTTATGACCTGCAATAGTACGTACCCTAAAAAAAAAAATAATTTACTCACCTTGAAATACTTTTTTTCAGAAGATACATTTTTTGGAGCTATTGTAGTACGTTCACCTAAAAATTTAGTTTTTTCTGCGAATTTTTTAATTTTTATTGAATAGTGACTTTTGTAATCGGTTTGGTTTGGTTTGGGATCTCGGAAACTGTACAAGATATGACGCTTAAAGCGACATAATATCTCTTACCGTTTTCGAGATCCCAATGGTGAGCGTCAAATTTGAAACACCCGGTACAACATTTGAAGGATCGTACCAAAAAAATTCAAAAATTAAGGTTTTTCAAAACTTTGACAGTCCCTACATTGTCCACCGTACAATTGAGAACCTTTCATTAGGCTAAACTATTTCAATAACCTATATCTAAATTTTCAATTATTATAGAATTTTTTTAGCTCAAAGACATTCATTTACTATATGGACTACATACATATGCAATAAATGTATGAGCATATCTAGCTAAGAGATTAATTTTTGTGCGTTCACTAATATTTTCAATAAATATACTCCAAATTTAGCTTCAGAACTATAGGTCATGTACATTATTTGCCTTGCAATCTCTCGCTGGCAAATGATATAGTTTGTTTCAAACATACCCGAATGCTGTTGTTGTTGAGGCGAACTATTCGCGGCCATGATGGAACTATGGAATACGCTGGGTGGTATCAGCCTATTGGAAGTGGATGGTAACTCTACTGTTGTGAGAATATGTTGAGGCTGCTGATGATTATGGTTGTGGTGGAGGTTTTGTTTTGGAGAACGGGTACGTTTCTCTTTGGCAGATGAATTTTGTGTAACACCTGAAAAAAAAATGGCATCAAGTTGGTTGGTTCTGTACTTTCCGCGTAACTCTGGCTAAACAGACTGTCTATACGTCATGTATAGTATAGTCTAAGTCAACTATTTTACACTCTGGTATCTTTATTGTTTGCCGGCTATGAAAATCCGTATACCCTGACGTAAAGTCGTAGAGTAGAATGAATATCAGTGGAAAAAAAGCTGTTGCTTTGGCAAAAATTGAAATTATGGGTATGGAATACGCATGACGTTATAATATCTGAGTAAACTTTCTTACGTTATGGTAGGTTTACTATTCTTCAGCTATTGGAACCCTCACAGCTGGTTATGTAATGTAATGAATATGACTGGAGAAAAAGTATTGTTTTAAATTTTTTTGATATACTCGAGGACAACTTTCGTGCGCCCCGGTGTTATTTGCTTGAGGTAAAGGCACTAAAAATTAATGAGTTTCTTCATTCCTCAAAATATCTTCAAATTTGCAGATAACTGGTGAAAGTCTATTAGTTATTTCACACCTGAATAAGTACGGTCCTACTGTGTCTTCGCCCGAGAGCGAGCAGCGGCTAGTGAATATACACAAAATATTCTAACACAAACGTAGATATACGGAGTAAAATACTTGTGAAATATGCCTTATAGGCGCGTAAAAGTACGGGGGTCGGAAGTTTATAAATATACTGCCTCCAAAAAATTGCTGTACACCCTCCCCAATCCCCTACAATGCACCACCAACAAGTTTTTACCACTAAAATATTTATCTAAAATGATCGGGATCCTCTAAAACAAGATTTTTATTTTTCTCGTGTTTGTTCTTTTTCCTACCGCCACTGGACTGATGTTTTTAAACTTCAAAAATGTTTCATCTTTGGCATAGTAATAACCTTGTTTTCTTTTATATCGAAGCAGCCTAAATGCCGGAACACCGCGGCTGCTATGATGATCCCAAAGAAATTTTGCTCTGCCTAAGGTTAGTAGAACTGGGAAAAGCTTCCTCTTGTAGATTGTTCCACAATCTCGACACCGTCGGGACAAAGGAGCGGTCGTATCGGCCAGTTCTGGATGTACGAAGTTCTATTCAGTAGGTATTTATTTTTTTTCATTTATTGAAAACCATCACCATGGAAATCAAGCGTCACTGAAGGTCATTGAAGTTAAAATTTTGCTCACACACACATTATTGGGATCTCATCATGAGCCATAATAGGACTTTCTTTGCCTTTAGTATATTGTTGTTTTTGTATAGGAATTCTTTGTCAGGATTTGTTTCTCGATTATTTCTTTTAATTTATGTTGTACGTAAACCCATAACAGAGTTTTACTCCAGTTATCTTGTCTCATCTGATTCAATGCCCTATAGTTCAAGATTGTTCAACAAGTGATTTTCGTTTATTTTTTTCTGGACAAAATGGGCAACACTAAAGAATATTCCGAGGAGAATTGGTGTTCATAAATCCGGCAAAAGTATTCGAGAAACTTCAGAAGGTTTCGCTGTCATCTGTACACAAAATTATTAGGAAATTTAAGGCTCAAAGCACAACATCCAATAGCCGTCGTTCAGGGAGACCCAGAGTTACAACTTCCACTGAAGACTTAAGCATAATAGTGAAAGGTAAACGCAATAGACGCATGACTGCACCCGAAATAGCGTTAAGAGAAGGTTAGTCGAAGCTTGGCTAAGGGATGCATAGCAGTATGGAAACCACTCCTCAGGGCTACTAAGAAAAAAAAGAGACTGAATTGGGCCAAGCAACATCAAAATTGGACAGTTGCTGTCTGGAAGAAGATCCTCTGGAGCGATGAATCGAAATTTGAAGGTTTTGGTTCCAAGATTTGTCCGCCGTCGGCCTAACGAGAGAGCATTAGAATCATGCACCGTCCCTTCAGTCAAGCACGGTGGAGGCTCTATAAATGATTTGGGCTGTTTTGGTGGTTCCGCTCTGAGGGATATTGTGAGAGTACAGGGAATACCGAATAAAGGTTACAAAAGCCATACTACAAAATCATGTGCCTTCTGGAACTCGTCTTATTGGTCCGGGCTCTGTCTTTCAGCATGATAATGACCCCAAAAATACATCCAAGCTCTGTAAACAATTTTTGGAAGCAAAAAAATAACAAAATATTTTGAAAGTCATGCAATCGCCTCCCCAATCCCCGGATTTGAATCCAAAATCCAATAGAATTGCTGTGGGATGAACTGAGAATATTACAAGACGAATGGCGAAAAATAACCCCATCCACTTTAGAAAAATAAGTTGCGCGTTTACCCATCATTTGCCAGGCTGTAATTAAAAGAGAAGGAGGACATATTGATAAGTCAAAAATATGATTATTTTCATTATAAATAGTTGTATTTTGTCAAGAATTAAGAAAATAAATGTTTCATACTGATATTGTAATGATTTCTTTAATAACGTCCATCAGTTTCCTTGTTTTCTGGGTGTTCAAATATACTAAGTGACATATAAATCCGAACCAGTTCCAGTTTAAATGGTTTTACTTTAATAAAAGTTGGTGAATGTATTTATCTTACTGTAAATAACAAGTGAAAAAATTTTCAGCCTTATCAGTTGGACATTCCGGTTTTTATACTGCTTTTTTTTTAATTCACTAACGCTCTAAAAATGAATATTTCAGCCGCAGTAAAGAATCAACGTTGGCGGATTTTGGTTCTTGACGTCCTTTACGATCGGTTACGATGCCTAAAGTACGGAGACCTGTACGATTTCGTCAACTTAGTGAGTTTGATAGGGGCCGTATAGTGGGACTTCGGGAAGCTGGACTTTCTTTTCGGGCAATTGCAGTTAGAGTGCAAAGAAGTGTAGACACTGTGGTTAGGTGTTTGTCAGGCATGGCTTCGAGAAGGCCGTACGCAAAGAGCAAGTGGCACTGGACGAAGCCGTAGAACAACAGACCTTGAAGATCGCCGCCTAAGATTATTGGCCTTAAGGGACCGTTTCTCCACTACCAGGTCCATTGCAAATGAATGGTTTGCAGAACACAGAAGACCTATTGGCATGCGAAGTGTTTACCGACGAATGAGAAGTTTTGGCTTGTTTTCATACCGGCCACACTGGGTCCTCCCTTTAACTCGAGAACACCGACGTAATCGCCTTGAGTGGTGCAGACAACGGTCACTCTGGGATCAGGAATGGAACAGTACTGTCTTTAGTGACGAGTCCCGATTTTGTTTAGGCATGCACAATGGTCGTGCCAGGGTTAGAAGGCGACGTGGTGAAAGGAGGAATCCACAGTTTTTTGTTGAAAGACATGTTCATCACACTGTTGGAGTTATGGTTTGGGGTGCTATAGCTTATTGTTCCAGGTCACCTTTAATCTTCATCAGAGGCAACATGAACGCGCAGCGTTATATCCACGAAGTTCTAGAACCCCATCTTTTACCCTATCTTGACACCCTGGCAGATCCTACTTTCCAACAAGACAATGCCCAACCACATGTTACAAGAGTCACAATAGACTTCTTTCAACATAATGATGTCACATTGTTACCATGGCCACCAAGATCTCCCGACGTATCCCCAATTGAACACGTGTGGGATATGGTGGGTAGGAGATTGCTCAATTTGCAACGTCCTCCTCAGACTCTAGAAGCACTTCGAGAGGAGTTGGTGGTTGCCTGGAATGAGATACCACAGGAGGACATTGACCACCTGATCAAAAGCATGCCTAGGCGCGTTGGAGAATGCGTAGCACATCAGGGTGCATCCACACATTATTAAAGGTCAAAGGGCTTTAAAGCAGTGCAATCATTTTGAAATGTTTATCATTTACTTATTATGCTTCATTAAGTACTTATACAAAATTTTATTAAAATAAAACCATTTACACTGGGTGTTCGGATTTATATGTCACTTAGTATACTTTTGAACGGTAGTGTACAGTGTCATATAACATCAAAAAAAAAACTTTACTCATTCTCGAACATTTTCACAATTACAATACTTCCTCGCCAGTTAAAAAAATCAATGAGTCATGTTGTATTGTTAAGTTTCAAAATAGATATTTCACGCATACTAATGTTCTTAAAGTCGGGATTTTCCTAGCAACACATACAGTAAGATAACATAATTATCAGGATCAGAAAAAAATGCGATATCAAATCCAGCCTCTCTTCCAACGAATGATTACAACGAGTAGGTAAACCAAGCTACTTTTAGAAATGTTGTGGATAGATGAACTAGAGCAACTAAACAGCCCCGAAAGTTGCAAATTGAGGAAGAAGGTAACATGCGAGCTCTGTAAATTAGGTAATGAGACTGGCACCGTAGCGTTCGATCTGGCAACACTGGAAGCGCCAAGCTTCAGTACAAGTTTGAACTCGGTCGAGTCATTTGGTTGTCCGTGGCGATTTTTTTTTGTGAAACAATTTTTTTTATTGTGCTCTAAAAATAAGTAATATTGCTTCAGACTTGGGCACAGTGCAACGGAAACTCTTGCTAAACTTCAGCAGCCCTCTGGAAAGAGTGTTTTCATTAGAGTCCAGATTTTTCGGTGGTTTAATGCATTTTCAGAAGGGAGAGAGTCGATTGAAGAGGAATCACGAAGCGGAAGGTCTTCATCTTCAAGAACCGATGAAAATGTCGTCAGAATCCAGGATCTATCTTGTGAGTTCGGATCGTCGGTTGACTCACACCACCGTTCATCAGATTGAGTATTGGACGTGAGAAAAATCTGCGCAAAAAAGCTGCCAAGACCAAAAGGACATCAGGGATGAAAGGTGCCTTGACATTCTGGATTCGATTGAAAATGACACCCATTTTCTGGAACGTGTCATTACTGGTGACGAGTGTTGGGCGTTTGAGTCCGACTCAAAATCCTAGCGTCAGAGCATCGAGTGGCACACTTCTACCTCTTCGAGGCCCAAAAAGCAAGAAAGACGAAGTGGAAGATCAAATGCATACTGATTTGTTTTTTCGATATCCACGAAATCGTCCACAAAGAGTTTCTACCTCAAGGCGAAATTGTCAATCAACACTTTTACTGGGAGGTTCTTGAAAAACCTCGAAAAAGGGTCATTCGTGTGAGACCAAACATCAAGAACAAGTGTTGCATCACAATAATGCTACTTGTCACACCGCAATGTCAGTAAGCGAGCTTTTGGCCAGTAAAAACATTCCTGTGGCTCCTCAGCCTCCTTATTCGCTTGACTTGAATCCTTGTGACTTTTTTCTCCTCCCGAAGTTGAAAAATTACCTTAAGGGAACTCATTTTGGGACACTGGAAAACATTCAAACGGCTGTAACCAACCAGCTGAAGGCTATTCCAGTATCGGAGTTCCAGCTCTGCTATGAGCAGTGGAAGAACCGACTCCAGCTTCAGAAGGAAGTAATTTTGAGGGTGGCAATATAAAATTGTAATTATATTTGAATAAAAAAAAATAAAAAAACAATCCCTTCACTGAATGTACAGATCTCGTAGTAGTTTAAATCGAACGGCGACAACTTCAAGCAGTATTTGCGAACGAAAAATGTGACAGGGCAGTACCTGAAATTCTTTATCTAATGAATAGAATATTTAGATTAACTTTTATGCAAACGTCGACGTGTTGAATCTTCCCTTCAATAATATGTAAAAATTCTCGAGCACCCTAATTTACTCACCAACCGTCAGATACGACACCATATAACAATCATCATAGAACTGCCCAACAAACTCGTCCAACTCGCCCTGTACATCTCCAATCTTCACATCATCTCCGTCAATCTGCTCGTTATCACAGAGAAGCTTCTCCAGGGCGTACAACTCCCTTTTGGTCAATGTCCACAGCAACTCCCTGATCTTATGAAGGAGTTGTCGGAAAGGTCTGAACATTTCGCTCATTTCTTCTATTGAACAATCGATACTGAGGGGCCCATTGGGAAAGATGAGCAAGCCACTGACTATGGCCAGACGTGGAATCGTAAACATCAAGGCTGGATCGCAGTCGTCTACCATTTCCTTGAACAAAACAATATACTGGGTGTTACAAATGTGAATCCCACCATTGAGATCTCTGTAACGGTAAGAGGCACGAAGTCGATTAAATGGGAACAAAGTTGCGTATTTAGCTAACTAATAAAACGCCGCTTATAAAGTTTCGAAATTCAAAGTACTTCCGGAGAGAGACGGTAAAACCAGCATTTTCTCAAAGCGTTTTAATTTTTTCCTCACTTTGTAGTGGGGTTTCCAAATAAACTGCACATCAACAATGTAACTTATTGTCCTCTACAAGATGGCATAATTAGAATTTCAATATGACGTTTCATCTCTTATCCTCCAGCATCAACTCTTATTGACGAAATACTGGATTTTTGCGCAGATGAAGTTTTTAATTCTGATTTCAAAAATGTATGATATGTCTTGCACTGAATTTGCTAAACCTCACTTATTCCGAAAAAACAGCAGTTTTTGTATAGGCCTTGAAATTATCAGATTTTAAAAAAACCTAAAAAACGTCAAAAAACCACAAAATGCCATGTTGCAGACTAGGTAGTTCTTAGTGTGCAAATAGTTCATTCCAAGTTTGCTCGCTATGATCGCTGCGAGCGCCAGCATTAGCGCCCATCTATGGAGGTATGACTCGACGACAGGACATGCATTGTTGGTTGCAGAAAGCCGAGTAGTTTGTAGTGTTTATCTCTGAGAAGATGAGAAAGAAAGTTGGTTGAATAGCAAAATCGCATCTGGATGATTATGTGTATTGGTCTGCATGTGTATAAAATTAGTGGTATTTGCTATGTGAGAAAATTATTAATGAATATGCTACCAATGAAATATATCTATTAGCTGTGTTCGACGTTTTATTTATATGTTGTCCTGGTAGCATATTTTATCACCGGTTGTAATACGTCTCATATTTCTGAAATTCAGCAAACTTGCTTATGTAATTTCCAGAATGAATAAGAGAAAGCGGATGCGCAACTAATTTTTAATTTTGCACACATCTCAAGTAAGTGTAGTTGACACAAGAAACCAATGGAATTAATATCAACAAAGAGTTTTAGCACACAAGTCCTCACTATGCACCTAAGCATTGCCGTTTCCTTCCAGCTATAGTATACAACTTACAGCTTAGACCTCCGATAATGCCATCTCTGAAGCGTATGTTACGTCACTTCAAAAATAAACATTGATAGCTGAAGCATCATGACGTTTAGACAACAAGTACAGCTACAGAACGAATTCACAAGTGTACAACAGCTAGTGCGGAGTTAACATCTAAAACCTACGTTATATCATAAAATACCTACAAAATGTCAAAAAACCGACAAAATGTCACTTTTCAATATGCGTAATACCCGTGCTGACCTCAAATTAGTAACAGAGTTTAGAAGAATGAGAAGAGAAACAAATCGAGCAATGAACAATGTACAGAAAAGAATCAGGCTTTGCCTACAAAATAACGGACATTTTGAACATCAGTTATGATTTACCTCTGCATATTTATGATTATTATTGTTATTACCATCTATAAAATTTTATGTTCATCATTAACCACAACGTTTTATTTCCTCATAATTTTTATCCAACAAAAAATGCATGGCCAACTAAGAAAATACATCACTCAATGTAGGGCTGAAAAGCCCATTTAAATATACAAGATTCCAATATAGTGTCCATATGAAAAAACAAAGTTAATGATAGAAGACAAAAGAAGGAATATTGAATTGAAAATTTGACTACGCCATCGTGTAGAGGAGAAGTAGCAATAACAACATGCAATTCACTTTGAAATCCCATCTCAAATAACGCCAGGAAAAAATAAAAGTGATTTTGGTTTGCGAAAAATCAGATAATTTCAAGGCTTACCTACGATATTCTGCTTTTTTTGAAATAAGTAAAGTTTGACAATGTCCATGTATGAAGTATTATACATTTTTGAGATCAGAATTGAAAACTATTTATCTATGCAAAACATCCAATATGGCGTCCATAAGAAAAAATTAAGTTGATGCTGGAGGTCAAGAGACGAAAAGTCATATTGAAATTTTCTAATTATGTCATCTTGTACAGGAGAAAAAGTGGCAACGTTAATGTGCAATTCATTATGAAATTTCACTACAGATAAAGTCAGGAAGACTTTAAAACGATTTTTGGATAATTCGTTTTTTTCCGTTTCTCTCCAGAAGTACTTTGAATCTCGAAACTTTCTAAGCGGCATTTTGTTAATTACCTAAATACGCAAATTTTCCCCCATTTAAGCGACTTCGTATCTCTTACAATTTCCGAGATCCAATGGTGAGGGTCAAATTTCGAGTTCAAAATAAATTCTACTACGACATTATGTAGGTGAAGCAACTATCTGAAGGTGACCTTAAATTTGACCTTACCATTGACCAAGATCATTTAAGGTTAAAACCGTTTTTGCAAATGAGAGCCAATATTTTTGTCACCGATAAATTTTTATGTTCAGATAAGTCCTAGTTTTCCAAAAGCGTTCGAGTTTTAGAAGTCATGGTCAAGATCAAATATCTGATCGATAAAATAACCTCAAAAACCGTGAGTCCCAAAGACTCGGGCACGGGCTCAGAAAATTTCTTGGTTTTGAGTCAATTGGCTGGGTTTATAGCTTGCCTTGCCTGGTTAGATTACATAATCACTAATTACGCTTAAAGCTATGAGTGTACTTCACCTTGACTTAGACTTATTCTCGCATGATCAATCTGCGTAAATACTCATGGGTGATCCTCAAAAAATAACATTGAAATCGTTTTGAAACATGATGGATGGTGATTTTCGGGTTATTTCTAACCCTTTTTTCTACTTGCGCATGATTTCGTACGAAATTTAGTACAATAATTTCTTTACGCGTCAGACAGGATTGTAATTTGTAAGCAAATTGGGAACTAAATTCAGTAACGAATTTTATCACAAAATTTAAGAGACCACTTATAAATTAACACATACGTATAAATAAGAAATATTAACAAAGCTGGAGGCCTACAAACCTGAGTTAAGATTTTCATTTTGAGCGCACGCTGAAGTGTTTCAGAAAATAGAACACCAATCATCTCTTGAAGTTCATACTCTTGTGTCGACTTCACAGGAACCATTGCACTGACGTAGGCTAACTCGAATTCAGCGAACAGCCTAAAAAAATCGATAGAAATTTAGAAAAGGTGTTATCCCTAATTATGTGTCAGAGTATGTTAGATATAGTTCATAACAGACTTATAGTGCTTGTTTAGTAAGGCAGAACCTGCTAGCTTGTGGTGCGGGGCGCGGGAAGCAGTTGGGGTCAAGCAGTTCGAGTCGCATCATTTGTAGCACAGTAACAATCGCTACATCCAAAGCAATTACTAATGTTCTAGCCTCACATTTCTAACAGTTTGAAACCGACTAAGCATGTTAAGTGGAGAAAACATAATCAAGCAAGGGTAAAACCTAGTAGGGGATTATCGATCCGCTGTTTCAGCAATTTTTGGTTTGAAAACTTGTATCGGACTGTCGAAACAGTTCACAGGATTTTGGCCGTAGTTTCTGACATGCGCAGATCGCACAAGGTCTTGTTTTGTCCGAACAGTTTAGAGTCAGTACTGATCAAAAGAGTTATAATTTTAGACGTGCTAACTTTTTTCATTATATAATGCTTTGTTATTGATTGAGTGGGATTTTTTAAATAACGCAAGTGATACAGAGGACGCAATAAATTAATAGATTTTATAACAAACTTTCTGATTTATCTGATGTTCACGTTCCAATATATAAAAATTCCAAACACAAATATCCCTGTTGCTACTCCAGTGAAATTATAATATTAGACCATTTCCAGGAATTCAGCCGGCTTTGAGGAATATTTAAAATTAAAACTAAGGAGGCATATAACACATATCTTCAAAACATTCAAAATCATTCAATTGATGACCCTTAGTCTTTCTGGTCTTTCGTGCATAGGAAATACAACACTTCTAGGATTCCTAGTAAAATGTTTGATAGTATCGTCGACATTGGTTGTGAGGAAATATTAGTTGCCAGTAGAAAACTCGAAAATAAACTGACTGCTGATCAAATCCCATATTTTTTTTTGTTAAAGACTGTATCACTAAATTAATCCATCCTTTACTGGTTATCTTTGACTTAATCCTAAAAACAACTGTTTTTCCCGAAAAGTTTGCCCAATTCCGAATTCAAACAATTATCACTCCATTAGTGAATATAGAGCTATATCTTTACTTAATAATTTTGCAAATCTCTTGGAGATCGTACTGTACAACCGCATACGCCTGACCACGAAAAACATTGTTTCCATCGATCAACATGGTTTCATGAGGCAATGCTCAACCTTAACAAATTTAATGGTATTTAACCAATATTTGTGCAACAGATTGGGCAGCAGAAGACAGGTGGATGTGGTGTACACCGATTTCTCCA
Source organism: Acanthoscelides obtectus (assembly GCA_963669975.1). NCBI lineage: Eukaryota > Metazoa > Arthropoda > Insecta > Coleoptera > Chrysomelidae > Acanthoscelides > Acanthoscelides obtectus. The sequence goes on along the minus strand of CAVLJG010000001.1, from coordinate 49,869,088 downwards.
AGGCGTTTGATAAGGTCAATCATAGTATTTTGCTTCAAAAGCTTGAGTACATAGGCTTTAGCAACACTTATTTAGCTCTCTTAACATCTTATCTATGTGAAAGGATCAGTATGTTTTTTATAATGGCTTCACATCACGTTTATTTTTCAACTAGTGGTTTTCCACAGGGGTCAAATTTAGGACCGCTGTTATTTATAGTATTCGTTGTATCTTTGAACTGTTCTAAATTAATGTTCGTAGATGACCTGAAATTTTATTAATCCGTGTCTTGCTTGGAAGACTGTGTATATGTTCAAGGTCAGATAAATGTGTTACAAAGCTGGTGCATCAATAATCAACTCCATCTTGACATAAGTAAATGCAAAGTAGTAACTTTTTCTAGTAAGACCAACCCCTTGGTATACAATAGATTACTGTGTTCTTGAGCGTACTACTTTGATCAACAACTAACCTTCAATGGACATATTAATCAAACTATTAGGAGCGCTTATCGAACCTATGGTTTTGTTATCAGGAATTCTAAACATTTTAACACTTTACAGACTTCATACTTCAGCTTGGTTAGGTCTAAGCTCAGATATGGATCTCTGATATGGATTCCGATTTAGAAGCAATATATTGATGCTGTTGATAAACTTCAAAAGGAATTTATAAAATTTTCATGTTTTAGGATCGATGGCATGTATCCTACTAGAGGTACAGAATACAGTATTTTCCTCTATAAATTTGGCTTTTAGTCCTTAGAATAGCGCCGTAAGCAATCGGCAGTTATACTTTTATACAAATTGTTGCATAGTCTGTTAGAATGTCCAATACTTTCTCAAATACAGTTTCTGGTACCACGAATAGCTTCAAGATACAATGTTCCTTTCTTATGTCAAACAGCACAAACTGTCAAAAGCGCCTATTAACATGTGTGTGAATGCTAATAAAATAGCCAATGTATACGACATATTTTTTTGTAGCTTAGGTGTACTGAAGTGCAACCTGCGAGCACATTTGTGATTTTCTTACCTTTCTTACTTTTTTGTTATAGCTATATTTTTTCTTGATTTACGGAATTTTTATTTTTTTTTTTCAAAATACCTCATCGTGATTTCTTATTTTTAGTAGATTGCTCTGTAAATGGAGTTAAGCTGTTGGGCAATAAACGCTTATTATTATTATTATGGCTGCCTTATGGTTTGGGGTTATGGTTTTTGAATTGAGTTGGGGTGTGTGCGTCTTTCTTAGTTTGGTTGCAACTCTGATTAGTTCATATCAATTGGAAAAATTGAAACCAGATACCAGTTTTTAAGTAAATTCAGTGTGTACTAGTTTCTATTGTGTATACCTGTTTGTATTGCTTACAGAAATGTCAGATTCTTTTAGTTTAAGTTCAGAATCCTCCTGATTCTCACATATCCATTCGATTGATGCATAATCGAAAAAAATGTGCATTACATAAATGTACCGGTACCTCGTTACAATGAAAGTGATTTCATGGAAGATTTCAGGGTGACTAGCAAAGTGGCTGAATATATCTCAACTAAATACGAACACAGCATATTCTTCAAAAAGAGGACTGAAGGCAATGGGAAGCTTCCTGCTTATGAACACTCATCTTTTTGTTGTTCGCAGCACATGAAACATCATCTTTTTGTGATTTAGCAGATAGATTTGATATAATCATTAGTTGTTTATTCTATATAATAAAACGTTTAATCAAGTCATTGAACATTATATATATATATATATAATTCAAAGGCCTAACAATGAGGTTAGAAACATTGAATTTCATCTAAATGTCAAATGCGATGCCGTCACTGTCAACTCAAACGTATTTTAATAGAAAAAATGTGATCTAGCAGAATCAAATTGAAAACCGTTTGAAACTAGTATTTTGACAACGCATGCGCGTTGATGGAATTCACAACGTGGTATCCAACTGTTGGAAATGTGATGCAAGAACATTACTTATATGAAACTATTAGTGCTTTTCACGTTATTACACATTGCTCAAATGTATAATTTATACAGATGAACCCGCTTTCATCACTATTTAGATCATCATATAATAATAAAGAAGCGGAACAAATGTTAACAGACAGTATAAGTGTGTCGTGGAATATATCTCGGATTCGTGTTGAAGACCACATAAGCCACAGGAAATTGGGCTGTCCAAAATGATATCTAACCAGCTCCGTATAATTCAACGAATTTTGAATAATCACATTAACCAAATAGTCTAATTCCTATTGGCTCATTCAGATGGACAGACACGAGTAACATTGTTTGGACTTTTTGTATTGAAACCTACCCAAATTATTTCTTGTGTTCTATATAAATCCGAGAGACTACACATACTTTCAGGGACAGCCTGTATACTAAAAAAAGACCTCTGTTACCTGTCAAATATCTTAAGACTTTCCATCAACATTTCGGTGACTAGTTCATTGGAGTCCAACTTGATGGGTCCATTAGGCGTGTTGTTACGTAAGCAAGCGTCCCTTAACAGGTTCCTGACGTTCTCCAAGCTCTTGGTGACTGCTTTGGCCAATGGTCGCATTGCTGTGCTCTCTGATTCGCGGTTCATTATGGACGAACCAGCAGCCAGACACTGAAAAAAAATATCCAGGATGAAGAAATTTATTTATTAGTTGGGTTCGGGATCACTTGCTTTTTGGAAATGTTCCAGTTAATTTTTATAGTCGCCACTTAAGTGTTGACTGCGAATCAAGTGCTAAGGGGCCCTTATTTCGTGTACCAATCGCTCCAGTTTTTATGATGGAATTTTACGAAACTTTCTTGGTTCTAGTCTAGATTTCCCAAGGTCTGTTGCTGACTAGGTTTCAAATGTAGTTTCTAGTGGTAAAAAGGAATTGCCCATAAATTATTCTCCTGCATAGCTGCCACATAATCAAACTGATACTAATGAGATTGTGGTTCAACCTAAATTTGATGTCTCACCTATCAAAACTCGTAAAACCCTTTATTGTGAGAGGACACACACAAATGTATTTTTAAAAGCGCCCATATATGTAATGTGTAAACATTTTAATGCTATATATAATTATTGTGATATACAGGGTGTCCGCAAAGTTGGGGTTTTCCTTTTCAGAAACAACTACCCTTGAAATAACAAAGGTAATGTGTGGTGAAACGAGGGCCACCAAGTAAAAAAAAAATAAAGGAAAAAGTACTCACTCTCCAGTTGACGAGAAGTGCTAAGTACGTCTCTTCCCGAAATCAGACCTCTCCAACAGAAAATGAAATCAGCTGATGCGCTACCGAGCAGACGCAGGCAAACAAGGAAGGCAAAATGTTGCGTAAAAAGTCTAGGGTCTAGGTATTGCATCCCGTCCAATCGATTTGGGAGAATAAATGGTCCAATGAGCATACCACCGTTCACCATGCCAGCAGAAACAGTCACCGAATATGTTTGTTGAAAATGTGCCCGACGGACAGCGTGCGGATTTTCTACTGACCAAACATGAGTGTTGCGAAAGTTATTCACCCCATTACGCGTGAACGTAGATTCGTCTGTCATCAATATGCACTTCAAAAAGTCCGGATTATTGTCATGTTGATGCAACAACCACTCACAAAACCGCACTCTTGCTGGAAAATGGTCAGGTTGAAGGGCTTGTACACGTTGGACGTGAAACGGATACAGCCCCTCTTCACGCAGCGTTTGCCACACTTTAGTTTTTGATACTTGCACTTCTCTAGCCACGTCTCTAGTGCTTGTTGAGAGATTCTCGTCTACGCGATTACCTCTATACGCGTGACCGTAACCGTCGGTTGAGGTTGCATACTGACCTGACACACTGACTCCGACCCAGTTCTGTCGTCGGGTTGAGCTAGCGTCCTAGTACCAGTCGGGGATGTAGCGGCTACAGGACGGTATTCAGATATTTTTGATGTTGCAGAGCCCTTTATCTCGGTTCCCTTAAGACATTGGTGTATATGGTACTAAGAAAAATTGCTTATGTTTTCAAGATCTACACGTCGTGTAAAGGAAAACTCCAACTTTGCGGACACCCTGCATATGATGACAGTATGATCAGCATTCTGAGAGTAGCTAAGAATTACATAAACACGTTGTGATATTTTTCACTGAAGTGGGATATCTTTTTTGCTTCTTTTTTCTTTTTTCCGTTGGATACATTGAGTCACCTGATTTTTCCATGTTTTTTATTTTGGCTAATTTGATTTATCTTTATCTTAGAATTGTCCTGTAAATGGTTTCCTTAACTACTGGGTAATAAACGCTATTTATTTATTTATTATTTATTTACTTGCTGTCTCTTGCGATTTAGCGCTTGACACTCATATTTTATACAAAGAACAACATAGAAAATACAGCAAAGCAGTGGAGACAAACCAACATTTTTGATAGATACTGAAAAGGAGTAACCGAAACTTCACTTTGAGTCGTATCTACTTTCATTTTGGATCAAAAAACTCTTAGGAAAGTTTCGCGTTTTCTCATTTCACTGCTACGAGATTCTATCGAGGAAGCTCACCACACTCCAAAAGTTTATGAATAACAAATTAACTATTAATCACTTCCAAATATTTTTAATGCTTATATACAGGGTGACTTTGAAGTTGAGTCATTTATTTTAACAGTGAGTAGATCTGATCAAAAGAAATGTTTTTTTCCTTTACCATTTTTCTGGTAAAATTAAAGTAACAAAGTTATAGCCCTTTGGAAGTTTGAGTACCGCCCTGTCTCAATAATAATATTATGTGCTCGTGTTTGGCAACAACGGATATAATCCGCCTTATCGGTTCATCGCATCGGAAACAAAAAAGCGAAAGAATTTGGAACGATGTTTTTACAATTATTTTATTCAGTTGTATACAGTCAGTGCCAGTCGGTAACGCGTGAGTGAATAGTGGTGTCTGTTGCGTGGCTCAAACGAAATCAAAAATGGCACATGTTTACGAAAATGCTGAACTTGTGGACATGATTCTTATTTATGCGGCATCACGGATTTATGAGGATCGGTTTCCCAATCGAGTGCAACCAACCCCTCGTGCCTTTGTTAATGTAGTACAAAGGGCTCGTGAATCAGGTGACTTAAGACCTCACAGGGGAGGGCATGCCGGTGCTCCAAGACCGCACGATCAAATATAGGTCCGCACTGAAATACTTGTCGGGAGGATACTTTATAAAACAAGGTAACATTTTTTTTTAATTTTTTTTTTATTTTTACACACATATTTTGGTTTATCCTCCTTCTACAATCATCTGAAAATTAATGACTCAACTTCAAAGTCACCCTGTATATATACAGGGTGACTTCGAAGTTGAGTCATTTATTTTAACAGTGAGTAGATCTGATCAAAAGAATTGTTTTTTCCTTTAACATTTTTCTGGTAAAATTAAAGTAACAAAGTTATAGCCCTTTAGAAGTTTGAGTACCGCCCTGTCTCAATAATAATATGTGCTCGTGTTTGGCAACAACGGATATAATCCGCCTTATCAGTTCATCGCATCGGAAACAAAAAAGCGAAATAATTTGAAACGATGTTTTTACTACAATTATTATTCAGTTGTATTCAGTCAATGTGTCAGTCGGTAACGCATGAGTCAATAGTGGTGTTTGTTGCGTGGCTCAAACGAAATAAAAAATGGCACATGTTTACGAAAATGCTACACTTGTGGACATGATTCTTATTCTTAATCGAGTGCAACCAACCCCTCGTGCCTTTGTTAATGTAGTACAAATGGTTCGTGAATCAGGTGACTTAAGACCTCACAGGGGAGGGCATGCCGGTGCTCCAAGACCGCACGATCAAATACAGGTCCGCACTGAAATACTTGTCGGGAGGATACTTTATAAAACAAGGTAACATTTTTTTTTATTTTTACACACATATTTTGGTTTATTTTCCTTCTACAATCGTTATCTGAAAATTAATGACTCAACTTCAAAGTCACCCTGTATATATATATATATATATATAAATAGGAAAATAATAAACAAAATCCGCAAAAAGAAGGAAAGTGGATTCGAGCAGAAAATAATAGGTAACCCGGCAATACGTATTTCTACTTGTTAGCTTCCTCAGGCCCGAAATGGATGCACATATGCAACCACAAAAGTAGATACACATGTACATACATCCGGATACGGGTGTAACCTGAGGAAACGAAGATAAAGAGGAAAAAAGAGTACCGTTAATAAACGCTTACTTTCGTTTCCTTGCCGTAATTATACGTAATTTATCCCTTATTGACAATAAGTGAGCGGTTCACATCGAAATACATCACTTATTTGTGCCCTGCTATACGTAAATTAATACACAGTACGATTGGCTGCTTGAATATTTAGAAAGAAAAAATGAACGCCGATGTATTGGGTTATCATTTTCATAGGAATTGATAGGCAAATCTACCCAAAAGGATCCACTAAAACTACGTCATTTTGGCGACACTCGTAAACATGTATAGACTTTGCTAATCCTAACCTATTCAAATTAGTTGGTCCTGTGAGAAATGCTATAATGTGGAATCACTGATTCACGTATCCTAGCTGAATATAGCCAACCTGATGCTATATTCCGGTATCTAAAAAATGATCCAACATTAAATGCGATACCATAGAGTCGCCTGTTTGTCACAGTTGTTTATCTATTTACTATGTATACTTTGTACCAACTTTTACAAATTATACATATTAAATAGCGAAACTGCTGTGACAAATTCTCATAGATGACGCTACGGTACCTCACTGTATCTCAGACAATTTTTTGACGCGTGAATGTAGTATTAGGTTGGCTATGTTATAGTAGAATACCGATTTCACAATCTGGAATAATGACACAAAATAAGTTTACCATGTATACAAATAAGTATACGTGCTAAAATCTGTAGGAATAATTATCAACATCGCAACTTTTTATCATACTGAACATTGATCTTGACACGCTCCATTTTACTACAATCTATATATCATTTTTTATGTACCTTGACACATAACTATTAATAAGAAAAAAATAAAACTTATCAGCAAAGTATAATCACAGGAAAAGATAACTTATGTTAGATATCAGCTGTGTTATTGCTATTTTTCCACGTTTAATCCAGCCATAAATAGTCAATTTTATCATTTTATCAATATACAACTGTTACTACTAACACTACTTATACCAAGCATCACAGAGAGCCTAAGCGTTCGAGCATTACCTTAAGAATGTCCATTGGTATTCTACCTGAAGATATCTAACATATAATTGCAGCTATGCGCTTTACGCAGTGGTCGATTCTGATGTAGTAGATGGCGCTATGCGCTGTCCTATTTCGATACTAGTACCATCTATGGGATAGTGTAGCAGAACACAAAAATGAATTTTGAAATCTATTTTGAAAATGGTTGTATAAACCTACTGTCTTATAGATGGCGCTAGGATCTGCAGGCCCTTTTTTGGTTTCTCTAATGCTTATTTTAATTGGGTATCTTCAAGTGGAATATGTTAATCAATACCTGAAATGTACTTTTTATGCTCTGCTGTCTCCTTTTTCAATACACGCGCCTCTGGATATAACCTGCGTCTGTATCTGACCGATGGATGCCTGTGTTTCGTTGTCAATGGCAATATTGATAGATGGTTGGTACTGCCAGTAGAATATTGGGAAATTTACATATCGCAACGTTGTGAAGTGGGTGGGAATTATGAACTAATATTGTATAGACCTGTTTAACTGACTGGATCCTTTTTTTATTATACATGTTCCTAGTTAACTTTTGGATCAGAGGAGTCAATGCAACACCTGAAACTTGTCCTATGGTTTTCATGCTGATTATCTTCCATGTTCTGAACGGTCCTGCGAAAGGGAAAGCGATCCTGGGCTCTGCTGGTTTTGCGTGGTGCCGTTTTAAAATTGTAATGACTTCGCTCAATCATAAGCATGTTACAGGAGCGTTTAGACTATTGTAGTAACACACTGTATAAAGATGTGAAAATGAAAGAAAAAATAGCGTCAAGTAAGTTGACTCTGAACTTCCCACGCAACGCTGTCATCAGCTCGTAATGGACTATGTTCGGCACAAGTTAGCCCTTTTGAGGAAAAAGTTGGTTACGAACACGTATGACAAAAAATTAAATGACCTTCCCTCTCCCCCTGGGAGAAATTCCTGCGGGCGCACATGATTGTTGCTAAGACTAATCCCGCTTGGATGACGATGCCGACGTTCAGCCCACAACAGCACGTCAGACCACAGCGCACATATCGACACGCGACTGTTGGAAATAGTTTTAAAGATAAATGATGAGTGAAATATGTCTAAAAGGTGCGTAGACTAACGGCGGTTGCAGGCGTATAAATGAACAATAAAAAATTAAGATATACGGTCCCCCACCCGCCGCAACCCCTAGCCGACAATTTTTAACCCCTACAACATTTTTCCGAAAATGATCAGGAGCCTATGAAACGTCAAACAACAAAAATTGGGTGATTTTTATTTAATTCGTTTTTTAGCCTTTTTACCCGCCGTCATTGGACGATTTTCAAAAAAAAAAAAGTTTTACCATCCTTGGCATAGTAGTAACCTTTCGTGAAAATTTTATACAAATCAGAGCGGTACTTCCCATGTTATAGACGGGCCAAGGATTAGCGGACAGACGAATCTACGGAAATGACGGTTTTGTGTGATGTACCTGTACATGACATATAACATCAAAAAACATAAAATATTACATTTTAGAAATTCTTCACAATTACAATACTTCCTCGGTAGTACGCATGGAAAATAAAATAAACGAAGTGTCACTGGAAGACAGATAAATAAAAAAATTGTCAGAATTATCAATTGTACCTAAAAAAATTCCACCATTTTTGTCTGAAAGGCCGTCTTCTGTATAGTTCATTTCACGGTTTTTGGCGGGTTTTATACCTCCATGTCCCTCATACATACATATGCAATCTGCCTCTGTGCGCGAACGTTTGCTTGTGTAAGCTCAGACGTACGTTCTTTAGATTCGTCTCGCCACCTCGAACGTTTTCTCGGCAACGTAAGGGTATTCCTAAGGCCCGTATCGTCAGTCGTCCCTACAATTGTAGGGCGCGTGTATGGCCTCTTGACTGTCATACTCTTTTCTCTCCTTCAAAAATTTCTAGATTACACTCGTCCCGTGTCAGCTTCAGCGCTCTCCTATTGTTAAGATATGTTTTCCTTTTAAATTGTAGGAAATTTCAGGCTGTTAAAACATGATAAAACTCAAAAGCAAGCACAATTTGATGCAAATAGATGTTTGTGACATAACCTCAAAATAGAGCGCTGACACGGAGAAGTAGAAAACTATGACAATCAAGGAGGCCATATACGCGCCGTACAATTGTAGGGACGACTGACGATACGGGCCTTATATATGCTTGTCACTGTCAGTGTGACAACCCACCTGGGCGTACCGTTTTGGGTTTACCTTTCAATGATACTCATAATATAAAACAAAGCAGTTTTTGCCAAAATTATTCGAGTATTTGAGAATGAGAATGAAAGCGATGGTCATTGATAAATCGTTTTATGTATATAAGAGCAGCTGTGTTTAAAATCGGTTTGTCTAGTGTGCAATTTTCCTATGGAGTTTCAGCTCCGCAAATGGTTCAGTTGGTCGGATCGTTGGTTGTTTGGACGCAACCACGAAAACCGTGAAAAGAACTATAATCCGAACTTCAAGCATATGTAATTTCCTTTAGCGGCCAGACAAACATGGAGAATTATAATATGTGCTGATGACGGAGTTGCTTAAGAAGTGCAGAGTCAACCTATTTAATGCCATTTTTTTATTGACAAATTCCTAGAATTTAACTACCACATCACATATATGCACCACTTTCTATATTATAATTTGCGAATTTCGGAATAAGCTAAAAAGAAAATTGTTACTCAATGGAATATATGAAGGTACCTTGAACTGTATATTCCTAGACATGTATGTATGTAGTTTCACATTAAATACAGTTTGATATTTTAGTATAGTTTTCGTTCTGGTTTTCACAAAAAATCATATCTTAATTTGATAGACTCGATACGGACCACACATTCGATTATCATTTTTTTTGCCGCGAAAGAAGATCAGCCTAAATACAGAAGTACCAAGACTGATCATAATATATTTTCAATAGTTTTATTCGTCCTGTAAGAGTATTAAACCTTAATTTTCTAGAGCAGTATAAAACAATGTCTAATCCGTGTCCCTCATGCTTCGACGTTAAGTGAAACGAATGGAAAAAATACCAGAACCAAAGCGTGTATCGTACACAGGGAAAATTCAGTTTAGTGAAATCGAGTAAGCTTCGTCTGTTGATTGGATAATTTCCTTTATATACGTACTTCAAACGACAATTTGATGAAAAATCTAGTCAAAAGCATTGATAAACGTATTCTTCAAAAATATAATATATTTTATAGGGTAAAAGGAGGAGAGATGGACCAGGAGGATAGACCGTCCACCGAAAATATCGGGCCAGGTTTGGCAACAAGGCAAAACTAACCTACTCTGTGTTGTTTCCTAACGTCAGTTGTGTCTGAGACGGCCACTAGAGGGCATCATCGCGAGCCTACGCGAATGTTATTTACGATAATTGAATTTACCACGTGTTAAAATTTTATCAGAGTTTTGAAAACCTGTTTTTTATAAGAATCAGGTAAGTTTATCCGATTTTTTGTTGATTCACTATTTAGATATATTTATATATACAAGGTATACTATAGAGTGCCAATTGTAGCTTTAATCTGCATATTTTAGATTTTAGATGCTAGGGACTAGTCCATCTACCCTCCTATTTGAGGATAGATGGACCACTTAAAAGGAGGAGAGTTAACAGGTATATTTTGTTTTAGAATTATGCCCAATAAATACATCCGTAAACAAAGCACACCAAAAAGGGGTTCTTGGTCCCCTAGGGCTTTAAGTGATGCAGTAGATGCTGTGAAGAATGGCGATATGGGCATCAATGAAGCCGCCAAAGCATTTGGGATACGAAAAACAACTTTCAAGCGTCGGTTAAAAGCAAACAACACTGATAAGAATGATCGATTGGGCCCGGATTGTTCTTTGGGCTCGAATGCCGAACTTAAAATTGTTAATCACATCAAGAAACTGCAAAAGGCAGGATTTGCACCCACCAGAACTGAAGTAAAAATCATGGCGTTTAATTTAGCTCAGCGAATGGGGATCCCAAATAAATTTAATCAAAAAGAAGGTAAATTTTAAAAATATGAAACACACATTGTTGTTACTAGTTATCGATTTTTTTAGGTAAAGCTGGCCAAAAATGGTTAGAACTATTTTTAAAGCGAAATCGGAAAACACCTCAATTGCGCGAGCTTTGGGAATGTCCAGAGAAACCGTTGGTAATTACTTTTCTGATCTCGAGAGAATCATGACTGAACATAACTTTTATGATAAACCCGGGCATATATTTAATACAGACGAAACAGGATTACAGCTGAATGCCAGAGCTGGTCAGGTACTAGCCAAAAAAGGCTCAAAAAGCGTTCCTAGTGTAAGCCCTGGGGAAAAAGGTGAAACAATCAGCGTTATAGCATGTTGTAGTGCAGAAGGGATTTTCTTGGCCCCGTATTGTATTTTCAAAGGAAAAAATAGAAAAAAGGACTGGTTAGAAGGTATGCCACCGGGTTCTAAGATTAGAATTACAGAAAAATCAGCTTACGTTAACAGCGACATTTTTTTAGAGTGGTTACGCACCCATTTTCTACCAAGAAAGCCCCCAGGTAAAACTTTATTGATATTAGATGGCCACACGTCCCATACAACCAACCTGGATCTACTAGAATTTGAAGAACAAAATGAAATAATTTTGTTTTGTTTACCAGCCCATACAACGCACTATCTACAGCCTCTCGATCGTGCCTTTTTTAAAACTCTTAAAAGCAACTTCTACGCTGAATGCCGTTTTATGGTTCAAAATAACCCAAACAGGGTCCTAAATCGCCTTCAATTTGGTAAGCTGTTAGGTCGAGCATGGGGAAACTCAGCAACTGTTCAAAATGCGACTTCATCATTTAAATCCACGGGAATTTATCCATTTAATCCATTAGTTATCCCGGAATATGCTTTTTTGACACAGACACCCGTCCAAACGCCTCAAACAGAAACATCGCAGATGAACAATTTGTCAGTTAGATCAGAATCTCCTCAACCAGGCCCCTCCGGAATTCAAAATCCAAAAGCTTCACCTGTTAGCCCTAACAAGTCGTCAATTCCTCATGAAGTTATAACTCCTGGAAAGGCTCTTAAAGAAATAATGCCCGTGCCTGTTTTATCTGCAGCAGTAAAAAGAGTCCGCAAAAAAATATCCGGTGAGATTACATCTGAAGAATTTATTAAAAATAAGAAAGATGCACAAATCAAGAAGAGCTCAAAACCTGTGAAAAAAACAAAAAATAAGAGAAAGCTGAGCGAATCGTCAGTCTCTGAAGATGATGTTACTCTTGATGACAGTTCTAGTGGTGATGAAGGCTTCAGCGATTTAGAAAATGAGTGTGTCAGACGCAAGGAGGATTATCGCCAAACATGTAAACAAGATGACTGGTTACAATGTATTTTTTGTAAGCGTTGGTTACATGAAACTTGTACTGGCTTCGTTAACCTTTGTAATAAGTGTGGAAAGTCTGTAGCTACCAAAAAGAAGAAATCTTAGCATGGTCCATCTCTCCTACCCCTAGTGGTCCATCTCACCGCCACAGGGTAGGATAGATGGACCAATGACATACCTCTCATTATATATTTTTTTTAGCTCTATGAATTGATATTTTTTGTTTTTATCTATACCAAAAGAAATACCAATGTTAAGTTATGCTATATATATTTTTTTAGTTTTGTTGTTTTTTTATTAAAGGAGCACGCCTAAGTGTTTTAAAATGTGGTCCATCTCTCCTCCTTTTACCCTACTGTATTTTGGCATTCAGATACAATTCTCATTCTCATTGTTACAGCTATGTTTCCAAGTCGCATGTTTCCAGGCAGCACCGGTGGCCGCAGTAGTAGACTCTTTGGTCTCCTGATCAGTCGCCGTGCGCTGTGCGGGTTCGAGTCCCGTCCCAGGAGAAATTTTTCTCTTGGCTATGGATGTTGTGATTGTCCGTAGGTGGTAGATGGTCTCTGACTGTCGAACGTGGAGGTACCACCCGGCGGATCTCGTAGGCGGAGCCAGAATGTGTGCATGTTGCATGCACACGTGTTCCCTCGCCAGAGTCCGTGTGGCGTTCCCCCTTTCCCCTGTATCCCCCTATAGCCCCACGGTACCCAATGGGTGTTTAGGCCTTAGGCCTTCATGGTAGTTGGAATATAAAAAAAAAGGTTCTCTTGGAATAAAAATATAAATATAAAATAAAATGTTTGTTCTCAAACATGACAAACTACCTTCTAAGAAAACATCAGGTGGCATCAATAGACATCGCGATAATGTGAATACATTTTTTGATGACTTATCGACTTACCTCAGCTCCAAACCATAGCTGTCCTGCAAGGTTATCTTGAAGAACATCTTCAGGAAACTTTACCCTGAAATCCCTGTTAGCCCTTTCGTCTCCTATCAGCACATCCATGATCGAGTTTGTTATAGTTAGTACCCTGCAAAGATTATTTATCATATTAAATTTAGATTCATTCGGTTCCCAAATGCAACTGATGAATTTTTAATCAGATAATTGAGATTTTTAGAATTGTTACAACAAATAGGAATGAATAGATATAAAAAACAATAAATGTCACCATCGATGGGAATCGAACCCACGACCTTTCTATTGCATCACCTGTTGTATCAAGCGCTCTAGGTAGTCCCCCAAGGTTGTTTTAGTAATATGTTTATACTTTTTAGATTTAAAAAAATGACAAATAGTATCGTACCTATCCTGGGCTAGTCTAAGTCTGGTAACCAAGAGGGTACATCGTTCAGGGTCCTTTCTTCCATCGAAGCTGTCTAGTTCGCCTGCTATCGCATTCAGGTTTTCGTCAGCGTGAAAGAATTGCGCTAGCAGGGAGGTGTCATCTTTCTGCAACAACAAAAAAAAAAATACGACAAGTAGGTTGATTCCGTACTTCTCACGCAACGCTGTCATCAGTTCATGATGTTCGGCTAAAGTCATCGTTATTTATTAACATCTCTGATATCTGATAGCGTTAGTTTTTGATATCAGTGATTCATGTGATCACGAATTTTTACAAACAATGGGTGAGTTCTTCCGTTGTAGGGTACAGATCGTTTGCGGAATGATTTCTTGCATTTTAAACAAACAAACAACGTTTACTGAAGGGCGCGACTAATTTCCAGTTATTTGTGATCTCTTCTAGTTTTTTGGAAAGTTTTTTAAAAAATTCAAAATGGCCTGGGGTGAAAGAGTTCAGCCACGTAGCTGCAGGAAATCTTACCCGGGAGTCAACGTAATTTTAACGGAGTAATAACCAGTTGGATCCGCACGTGATGATGTCCATTGAAAACAACTCTGTAGATCGCGAGAGACGGGCTAGCACTAGCAAACTCTTTCTGATACAATATGCCTCTATAATGATGGTTCAAAATTTTATTTTTAGGAAATCTGAGTCTTTGCTGTTCAGAATATCGATGACTCTTCTCTAACGAAGTGAATGTTAGAGAGACCCGCCCTAACAGTGTCGAACTTCGTAGATCCAGAACTGGCCGATACGACCGCTCCGTTGTTCCTAGTGTATCGAGATTGTGGAACAATCTACTAACCATTTAGGCTTCTGCCTGTGTGACTGCAGTTTTATTTCAATGCAAATCTTTATGATTTATGCTGCAGCAGATCCTTAGAAGTTCGAATAAAGCACAAAAGTTTTTTTAATAATTCAGTACATTATATATATATAACAAAACGTGGGAAAATAATAGGCAAAATCCGCAAAAAGAAGGAAAGTGGATACGAGCAGAAAATAGGATAGGTAACCCTACCCTAGCATATGTGCATTCATTTTGGGCCTGATGAAGCCAACCAGCAGAAATACGTATCGCTCGGGTTACCATCCTATTTTCTGCTGGAATCCAGTTTCCTCCTTTTTGCGGATTTTGCCCATTATTTTCCTACTTTTTGTTATATTCCTTTCCCCGCATGATCATTTTCTCTTTGTAGATCCTTTAGGCTTGAAATACCACAGCAAGTGGCTATAACCGGCCGCGTGGTTGTGGTTAGATGTCTCCTTGAAAATTCAATTCATTTAAATTCGCAGTACATTTCCTATCATGAGACAAATTTTTTAGTTTGATTTTATTCAAAAATGGCACAATTTATCGATATTCAATAAGAGTACCTTTTTTATGTAGAAAAGCCTAAATTTTCAAATTCTAAAATTGAATTTCAAAAATAGAATCACACAAAAATTTTGGGGCTAAAATAACCTGAGTCCGTCCCTGTTACATACGCTTCCAAATAAAACTGTCTAAAATTGTTAATATTTTTAAATCCAGCATAAAAAACTAGGCTAGAATACCAAATTTTATGTCTTTATCTCGACACGTTTCGGAAATATAAAGGAAAAACCATCTTCAGGGGAGCTGCTTTAAAAGACCGTAGCGCCCTTAGGGGACGTTTGTCGACCTATGTTTATATAAACTTTTCTTCCTATTTTAAGCTCTAGAAACCGTTGGTAGAATATTGCACACTTTTTTCGGGACACCCTGTATATATGTATATATAGTGAGAGAGAAAATAACCATGATAATGATTTTTTGTTATATATATATATATATATATAAAAATATTCATTATTAGAGCAATTTTGAAATCAAGACAAAATACTATCAAATGATGATTTTAGCATAATAGAGTGACCATGTAAAAAATAACAGAGTATTTTATCCTTCCAATTGATTTCTGATGATCGATTTTGTTGATCACAATGATTTTAAATAAATATATTATACCGCATATTTCAAATAGGACTCTCACCATTGGGATCTCGGAGAATACAAACGAAATGGGGCAAAGTTGTGCATTTAGGAAACTACGAAAATGGTACTTAGAAGGTTTTACACTGCCAAGTATTACCGAGGGTAGGCGAAAGAAACTGAATTTTCTCAAAATAGTTTTTATTCTTTCCTGACTTTATTTGACATTGGATTTAAAAATTAAAAGTACATTAACACATACATATTTAAAATTTCAACATAACCTTCCACCTCTTGTAATCAATCATCAACTTTGTATTTTCTTATGGATGCCCAATTAGATTTATGCACAGTTGGATAGGGTTTTTAATTCTGATTTCACAAATGTACTATTTGTTAGACAATGACATTGCCAAACCTTAGTTATTTCAGAAAAACAGAAATTCCTAAGTAGGCATTGAAATTATCAGGTAGTCATTTGTTTCATAATATCATCAGTCAAGCATTCTTTCAATTCTTGTGACCAAGGCAAAATTGAACACCCCCTATCTCCGATTTCAATGTTGTGATTTTGAGAAATTGTACATAATATGAGATGGATTGGTATTATAAAACCTCAAATATCTAAAGGTACTATTGCATACATTGAAAAGGGTATTAATATATGTAACTGATATAAACATTTTGGAGTAAGTAAAAGCCTCGACCATGTTGCAGCTTCCTAAACATATTGAATATCTCTCGTATCTAAGCCGATGCATACATAGTGAATTCAAATACTATTAATCTACGGTTGATGTGGTATGTTGAGCGCCTGCATCGTGCTAAAATATCGCTTACTATAGTCGCAAAATGGACAACCTGATTCTTGATCTCCAAATGATCGGACTATTAATTTTGTTCCATTTTCGATTGAGAATATTCCAAACTCCTACAACATTACAGTAAATTGATTACTTACTTTTACGATAAAAACTTATCATGAAACAAGAAAATTTAGATTGATGGCTACTGTTACAGTTCACTGGTCCAGTTATTTCTCAGCAGTTGTGCGTTCTTAAGAAATCGATAGTAAGGAGGCATGTCCGAAAATAGCTCAGCTGTTTCTCAATTTGAATTGTTAGCACTGTCTCATCAGACAATACGGTCTAAATATAACCAGTGACAATGAAAATAGCAAGTATCTAAAACAGATGCAAAAAAGTACCGTAATATCATCACAATTCTGAAACCATTGGGTAACGTGTTCTTCAAGAAAATGGCCAACCATATACTGCAATTATTCTACGAATTGCGTATTTTTCTTTACTCGAATGTCTATTTCCGTTAATCTACTAGTAAAGAAATCGAGTGATTCTTGCTAGAACAATATAAATTATGTATGCCAAGGACTTCTTAACAGTCGAATGATAGATCTGAGGTTTTTAACTAATAGATTATACAGTAGGCGGTATAGATTGTGATTTATTTTCACTTTTTCAGGGTTACACTTGTTAGTTCCGTGCAATATTTTAACATTTGACCTCAGCTTTACCACTGACGAACAAATTGTGACATTGTTAAACTGATTTTGTGCAGTTTTCTTCAATTCTTCCTCGCAGAGCCTGACCACATATTGCTTCTTGACAAACTTTGACCTCCCACGTCTACGAGCGGGGAAGTATTGTTATCACGAAAAACTGAATACGAAATTTTGTTTTTTGGATGTTATGGCATGTATGTACATCACGAAAAACCATGTCACTCATTTCCATCGGTCTGTCTGCCCGCTAATCCTTGGACCGTCTCGGATTTGGATGAAACAAGATTACTAATATACTAGGGACGAAAAAGCTTTGTGGTTTTTAATAATCTGTACAGAGGCGGCGGATAAAAATCCCACGAATGATTTTTTTTTTTAAATGCGTAAAGTAAGTTGACTCTGTGCTTCCCACGCTACGCTGCCGTCAGTTCGTAAAAGATTATGTTTGGCACAAGTTAGCATTTCTGAGAAAAAGGTTAGCTACAAACATGTAGAACAAAAAAATAACTGACCTTCCTCCTTCCCTTGCAGGTGCACATGATCGCTGCTATGACCAATCCCGCGTAAATGACAATATTGGCCATCATCATGCACAGTGCATACAGCCTACAGCAGTGCGGAAGCGATTGCCGACTGTGACGTATGACCACCGACGACGACGCTTGTCCATCGGGGGACGACGTCGCACGTATCGACACCCGACTGTAGGAGATATTTTTGAGTTTTAAGGGTATATGTATAAGTATACCAACGTAAAAAATTGATATATACCCTCCCCTATCCCCACAACTCCAAACGAAGTTTGAGTGATTTTGTTTTTTTTTATTTTGGCCTTTTTCGCTGCCTACACTGGTCCGATTTTTAAAACCTTTTGAGTTTCTGGCAAAGTAATAACATTTCATCGAAATCAGAGCGGTACTTCTCAAGTTTAAGCGGTTATAAGGTTAGCGGACAGACCGACATACAGACAGACCGATGGAAATGGATAACATGGTTTATCGTGATGCACACAAACATGTCATATAACATCCAAAAAAGATAATATTTCATTTTCAGAAATTTTCGCGACTTTCCCCGCCAGAAGGCGAGGGAAGTAAAATGCTCAAACTTAGCTTTTGTCGTTTTGGCGGATCCTGATCATTTTTGAAAAAAAATTAATGGGTAAAAAATTGAGTGGTTGGGAATTGTAGGTGGTGGGGTTTGGGTGAATCGCAATTTATCGATGATATAATAGTAAATACTTCAGATCCCGGTATCTCTACACACAGCAACTTTTATAAGTCACAATTTAGCCAAATATTGCCCAATTAAGGAGAAAAAAATATTGTTTAATTTTTTGTATGAAAAAAGCACATTTTTTGCCCTTTGACAGCACACTAATTACGGATCGAAACTGAGACACATGATACAATCTAGAGAGCATTACTGTCGTCATTTCGTTCACTAACACCTACTGCAAAATTCTGCAACCTAAAAAGATCAAGACGTTTTAATTTTTCATTTTTCAATAAAATAATAACTTAGGGTCGAACGGCAAATAATCGATCTATTTTTTCCTATATTGATATTACAAACACGTTTTTATATAACTCTGTTTTGTAATATATGTATTTGAAGAGAAAAAATATTAACGGATTTTTTTGTACGGAAAATTCACATGTTTACCATTTGAGAGCGCACTTTTAAAAGTCTGCGACCTAAAAAGATAATGGCATTTTATTTATTTTTTAAAGAACAACGATGTCTTATTAAGAACTATGTAACTCGTAAAATTACCAGTGAACTAGGATAATATTTACCTACATATATTTCCTTTCTGTTCTAAAGCGATTACTCATATCGTTAACTATTCGCTTGAAAAGGATTGGTCCCAAAAATTTGGAAAGCCGAATTTGTTAGACCTTTTGCTGAAATTGGCCCATAGTATTCTTCCAGTGTTTTCGCAAGTATTAGAAAAAATTGTATATGAACAATTGATACAGCACGTAACCTACGCAGACGGGCTTTCGAAAAAATCACAGCACCGTAACAACTCCGCTCGATGTTTGTAACGACTTTGTGAGGGCAATAAATAACTCTAACGTCACTACTGCTGACATAAGTAAGGCCTTTGAACCACGAATTAGTTTGTGCAAATCGGTGGCATCTTATCAGAAAAGGGTAGGTACTATCTCTATTCTAAGGTAAAAATCGGTGACATCTTATCAGAGAAGGGTACTATCTCTATTCATGGACCTATTCTGTTTACTCTATTTGTAACGGATCTAGGTTAAGTCTCTGAATAATGCAAATTACATACCAACACCGATGATACACAGAGTTATTTATCTTACAACCCTGATATGTACACCGAAGCGAATGCGATGCTGTCTAAGGATTTAAATAGCATATGTGTTTGGTATACAAACATGGCTCAGCTCTAGAAAGTCGGCTAACATAACTATTAAATCCAAATTCAGCAAATTCAATAGTGAACCAATAAAGCTGCGTATTTTAGGTGATGAACTTTGCCACAAGACATCGGTTCGCAACTTGGGCATCACATTTGATGAGAACCTGTACTTCCAGGATCATGTCACCAAAGCTGTTCAAGGTTCATATGCTAAGTTAAAATCAATTTATAGCTATAAGAATGTATTGACCAAGCAGACTAAGGTTAAGTTGTGTAACCCCCTTATCCTCAGTAAAGTTGAATATGGGGCCCTTGTCTATGGTCCACTCTAACACAGAGCGAGGAATACATTAAAAAGTGTAAAACAGCTGCACTTTAAGTATTCAAAGGCGGGAGAGGGTATCTGAGCATATTAAAAATATTTAATGGCTTACTATGCGACAAAGATGGATACTGCATCTATTATCATTGATAAACAGTATTTGAAGAACAAGTTTACCATTAGATTTGATCATCACTCAGCAAATCTGCGTATTGTAGGTAATACTCTTGACTTGCCTCGGGACCGAAGAACCCAATTCAGAAAACGTTTCTCATTTTTGACACCCGATTTTTACAATAAAGTCAATAAAGTACCTGTACCTTTGAAAACTGTGTCCAGCTATAAAAGAAAAATTAAGCTCCTCGTATTTGATGACATGTAACACGTATTTTTATGTACTTTTATTTTTATATTTGTTTATTTGTGGATGTTTTCTCACTTGCCTCTTTTCATTTGTATTTGTTTTGTATACGAGTATGTTTGCTTCTAATTTATATATCTTCCTCCAGCTATTATCTTTTAATGTTATTTCTTAGCATGGTTTTTGATCTTGTTACGCACTGTGCACGTTTCTTGTTTGATCATTATTCGATGCAAAGGCTGTGCAATTTTTTTTTGTATTTGCATGTACTTGTATTTTTTAAGCGCTGGTGGTTCTAAAAAACAGCTTTTGCTGAGGTAACCCGCTAGGTAAAATAAAGGCCATTTATTATAATCATTGTTATTATTAATGCTATTATTATTATTACATCCACGGGTGCATTTTCAACGCTAAATATTAATTCAGCAAGATCATGGGTATTTTTATCATTTAACTTTTATAATGAATTTTGTAATGACTCTCTGAAATGCATACTTAGTCTAAATATACAGGGTGTCCGCAAAGTTGGGGTTTTCCTTTTCAGAAACAACTACCCTTGAAATAACAAAGGTAATGTGTAGTGAAACGAGGGCGATCAAGTAAAAAAAATAAAGGAAAAAGTACTCACTCTCCAGTTGACGAGAAGGGCTAAGTACGTCTCTGCCCGAAATCATACCACTCCAACAGAAAATGAAATCCCACGAACAGAGGTAACAAATATGACGGCGTTGCCGCGTTTTCAGTTGTTAGGTAAACGTACTTTATAGGTATTGTTCGAAGTTATCGCCGTTTGATTCAAAAACACAGGTGCGTGCACGACGTAGCCAAGCATCGGAGCAGGCTTTGAGAATGGAGTCCCTCCCCCGAATGAAAGCACCAGCTTGTTCAATTCTGAGACGAAGTTCGTCAACCGTATGCACTTCAGTTTTGTACACTAAGCGTTTCATTTCTCCCCAAAGAAAAAAGTCACATGGTGTTAAGTCTGGAGATCGCGGAGGCCACGCTACGGGTCCATTACGTCCGATCCACCTATTCGGAAATAATTCATTCAAAAACTCACGCACTTCGCGTCTAAAATGGGGCGGTGCACCATCGTGCAGAAACCACATTGATTGTCTTACACTTAATGGCACATCTTCTAACAAGGAAGGCAAAATGTTGCGTAAAAAGTCTAGGTATTGCATCCCGTCCAATCGATTTGGGAGAATAAATGGTCCAATGAGCATACCGTTCACCATGCCAGCCCAAACATTCACCGAAAATGTTTGTTGAAAATGTGCCCGACGGACAGCGTGCGGATTTTCTACTGACCAAACATGAGTGTTGCGAAAGTTATTCACCCCATTACGAGTGAACGTAGATTCGTCTGTCACCAATATGCACTTCAAAAAGTCCGGATTATTGTCATGTTGATGCAACAACCACTCACAAAACCGCACTCTTGCTGGAAAATCGTCAGGTTGAAGGGCTTGTACACGTTGGACGTGAAACGGATACAGCCCCTCTTCACGCTGCGTTTGCCACACTTTAGTTTTTGATACTTGCACTTCTCTAGCCACGTCTCTAGTGGTTGTTGAGGGATTCTCGTCTACGCGATTACCTTTACACGCGTGACCGTAACCGTCGGTTGAAGGTTGCATACTGACCTGACACACTGACCCCGACCCAGTTCTGTCGTTGGGTTGAGCCAGTGACCTTGTACCACTCGGTGATGTCGCGGGTCGCGGCTACAGGACGGTATTCAGATATTTTTGATGTTGCAGAGCCCTTTATCTCGGTTCCCTTAAGACATTGGTGTATATGGTACTAAGAAAAATTGCTTATGTTTTCAAGATCTACACGTCGTGTAAAGGAAAACCCCAACTTTGCGGACACCCTGTATAGTTATTTGTATCTTTACCTATATTTAACTCGATTATCAAACCTGTATTGCCTTTAGTTTTGTTATTGCGGTTAAAAAAATCAAAGTGCCTGTATACTTTAAGATCACAGCATCGATTAACTTATCCACCTGGTCGCAGAAAATGTTGAAAGTATGGCCCTCCACAATGTATCATGAGTCTCACTTCGGATATAGTAAAAATGTGCTTTTTTCCATCTAAAAACTTTTTTCAAAAGTAGACCATATTGTACAATATGTTATAAAAGTTGTTTGAGACCCATAAGCTGTCTATAAAAAAAAATAGATAGATTCCTTGCCTTATTTTTCAATTTTTTTTTTAATTGCCCTTATTTTTTAAAGGTCGCATACTTTTGTAATAAATGTTTATGAAGAAAATGTCGACAGTAATGCCACTGTATCCATACAACAAATTTTGTGTATTTTGTTTTCTTCAAAATTAGAGCATATTTTACAAAATTGTGAACCATAAAAGTTGTTTGTTATAGCATAAGCTAAATACAGAAAAAAATTGACGTGGAATCTTGGACTTTCGACCGTAAGTTATGATTTACAAAAAAAATTAAAGCATATTTATGTTGATGATGACAGTAATGCTCTCTGCACAGTATCATGTGTCTCGCTTCAGATTCGTGCGCTGTCAAATGGTAAAAATGTGCTTTTATCTATACAAAAAAGTAAACAATATTTTTGTCTTCAAAGTTAAGCTATATTTGACAAAACTGTGACCTACAGGTGGGTGGTTATCTGAAATTTGGTTAACTTGGAGTTAGCATGAATTTTCACAATATTAAAAAATATATATCCTATATCTGAAACTACTAAGCGATATTTTATAATCTATTTAGTTCGGTCACCAATTTTGATAAATATCATAATATTCTTTATTTCAATAAATTGACATTTTTTTCTCCAAATATCAGGCCCTAGCCATGTAAGATCTCCCAAATTTAGTATTCACGTCACTATAATCTTATTGTATTAAATAATAATTTGATGAAACTCTATTTAAATTTGTTTACTATTACATTGCTTACATTGTCATTATGATTTAATGTATAAAATAATTTTGTTTGATGACATTATTTCAAGTCAAAAAGTGTAAGCGATAAAAAATATCAGGCCCTAGTCATTTACGAAAGTCAAAAATACGCGGCGTCCAAACATATGACTTATTCATAACTCACTCAATACGGTAGCATCGGTGTGTAGTTGGTTGCAAACACGAGCCAAGCCGCGGCAGCAATTTTGCTATTAGTGTGGTAACCGACTTTGCTGCGGAAATACGTGCTGTGCCAGTCAAACTCTCAGGCCCTAGGTAAGTCGTTTTAAACATATATAATTACTCATTGATCTCATTACTTATTGAATGTATGAGCTAGGTCTGCTTTGTTATTTTGACCCCCTATTGGTTTTATAGTGATTTAAAATAATAGCTTTCATTTGATTTTGCTTCGTTTCGTCAGTCCCTAGACCGTCAGGCCCTAGTCGTAATGATGATCATACTGTGTGATGCATAGTTTTAATCATAATACCAATGTATTTGTTGCAGAATATGGCGCCTGTAAAGAAAAAAACATTGTCTAAAGAGGAAATTGCAAAAAAAAGTCTGAACAGGTAAAGAGGCGATTGGAAAAAATTAAAAATGATCCTACTTTGCTGGCGGAGTACAAAGAAAAGGAACGACTAAAATATCTAAAGAAAAAGGAAAAAGGACAACGGAAGTGTGTAAAAGACATGACTCCCCGTGAGCACAGAAAGGCAAGAAAAAATTGGGTAGCCTATTCATCTGATTATAGAAAAAAACAAAAGATTCGTGACAATACAGATAAATACGTGGACCAAAATACGCCGCCATCATCGGAAGATGAAATTATTCCTGAGGCTTCTTTATTAAATAATGAAAGAGAAGCTGAAGCTAGAAGGAGGAGTATAGTTCAACGGAGAAAAAGAAATAGTATGTTGAAGAGGAAGGACTTACTCATTGAATATTTAAAGAAGAAACTTGCCAGCGAACAACAAAGAAACAGAAGACTGAAACATAGAATGATACAAAAGAAGCAAGCACTGACACCAGAAAGTAAAATTGTAGAAATGGCCAACGACCCTAATCAAAAAGCAGAATTGATAAAAAAGCGTTATTTGGCGATATTATTCAAAGGCAAATTTTAGATAAAGAGATTCAGAAACCCAAAACAAAAACCTGCTTAAAAACGATTTTGTCAAGTTCAATGACACATAAATATAAAATATGGAGACTTGGAAACACAGCCATTACATATAAAAAGATGGGATTTAATCGTACAAAATATGAAGCTATGCGAAAAAAAAGAGAGTTGAAGAAATCATACACAAGTTTTATGAAGATGACAATAATAGTCGTTGTGCGGCAGGAAAAAAAGAGTGCATCACTCGCAGAAAAATTAAAAAACAAAAAAGATATTTGCTGGATTCCTTGAAGAACTTGCATCAAAAATTTCACAATACGAGTTTGATGAAAATTGGGTATAATTATTTTTGCAAATTGCGTCCATTTTGGGTTGTTGTGCCTAAGCTTACAGACCGTGATAACTGTGCTTGTGTTATTCATGAAAACATCAATTTGAAGTTAGGTGCCTTAAAAAATGCAAACGTTCTTGACTTTGCCACATATCAAACTGCACTGGAAACAATTTGCTGTGATAGTTACTAGGAAAAATGCTTAGCGAGAACTTGCCAGGACTGCTCATTGAAAATTTTACCATATAAGGAGTTTGATAATAGTAAGGACATGGCAGCCAAACAATGGAAGCATAGCAAGGAATTGATTAAGGACATTAAAACTAAACAGGATAGATACGTCACAAAGTATAAGAAAGAGATATGCAATTCAAAACCTCGTGATTTAGTTATGCAATTAGAAGAGAGTGATCTTACAAAATTATTCCAACATGAACAGAACATCGTTCATCAATATAAAACTATTAAATCTTTGAAAGAGTCACTTACAGAAAAGGATGCAGTAATTCACATGGACTTCTCAGAAAACTACACAACTAAATGCAACCAAGAAATTCAGTCGTATCATTTTGGCGGCTCCAGGACTCAAATTTCTTTGCATACAGTGGTGCTTTACACAAAGGATAAAGTAACATCCCATTGCACTGTGTCTTTAAATTTATCTCACAACGCTGGAGCCATTTGCGCACATTTACAGCCTATCCTCTTAGGATTGCCATCATCTGTAGAAAACCTGCATTTTTTGAGTGACGGTCCTATAACCCAATATAGAAATAAAACAATGTTTTATATTTTGGGTTGCAGAATCCAAGATTTCTATCCACTGGCTATAAAATATACGTGGAATTTCCATGAGGCGGGACATGGGAAAGGGGCACCTGATGGAATTGGAGCTACATGCAAACGCTCTGCAGACCAACTCATAGCTCAGAGAGGTGACATTACGAACTTGTACGAATTTGTAGCTGTGCTTCGAGAAAGGTGTCCAAATATAAATATCTCTGTTATCGAAGATGTCGACATAGAAAAAGTTAACAAAATGATCAAGGAACATGAGAAAGAGCAGAAACCGGTTAAAGGAACTCTCTTGGTGCATCAAGTCTCGGGTCATATTTATAACCCCAATAAACTTGTCTTGAAGTCGCTAACTTGCTTCTGTGATAATGACGGTTGTGACCATTATAGGTTGGGGACTATTACGTACCAAACCAATACACAGCGGCTTCAAGTTTCAGATATTTTCACAGATTCTGAAGATGATATGCCGTTAGCAAGTATGAGCTACATTGCACAAGAAAAGTCAAAAACGAGCTACGGCGGTGGCGATTATGTTCTAGTTAAGCTAATAATGAGGGGAAAAGAATACCGATACGCCGCAGTTTGCTCAAAATATGATGACGAAGATGGAGAACTGACAGTTACATTTCTTAAAGTTTGCAATAAAGATGGCACAGAATTTAAAATAAATGATAATGATATCGCCGACGTACCTTACGAAGACGTTATAGAAAAACTGCCAGTTCCTAATATAATCGTCAAGAGAAATACAGTCCTTCACAAATTTAAAAAACCCGTTAATGTTTACGAGAAGTAAAACAAATAGTGAAACAAATAAATAAGAGGTACTAGATAGTTTAAGTGCGAAATATTTGTGATCTCATAATAATTAATGAAAGTCTGAATGTTGTGTTCAAATTATAATTTGGTAACTCAAAACTTCAGAAAGCTGATTATTTAAAATAATTGTTAATTTTTAAAGGACTATTAGTTTGTAAGTATTAAACTCAAAGTATATTTTGATTGTTGAGAAATATTGATAGATTATTTTCAAGTGTATAATTAAGAAAATAAATCCTGTACTGTGATTATAAATCATAGAATTTGTGAACTTAAGAGATTATTTTGTTGTTACGGTTGATTTTGCAATAAAAAATGTGATTTGACATAATAACCGTGTTTGGTGTCAGTCCCTATCACTTGTCGTCAGTACCTAGAACACTGATTTTAAAAAATCATAAATTTCTCTGAAAATATCAAGTAAAGTGACTGGCCCTTTTAGATGCAGCAAAGTAGATGTTATACCTACAGCATAGAATATAAGCTGTTCTGATTTTTAACTAAAAACACCACCTTCAAAATTACATCAGAAGTTAACCAAATTTCAGATAACCACCCAGGTATAAAAGTTGTTTGTAATAGCATAAACTAAAATAATTGGAACTAATCTTTGCCTTTCGACCCAAGTTATTTTTCAAAAAATATATTTTTTAATTGCCCTTGTCTTTTAAGACCGCAAACTTTTACAATAGATGTTTATGAAAAAAACATGTAGACAGTATTGCCCTCTACAATGTGTCACGTCACTTCGAATTCGTGTTTAGTGTGCTGACAAATAGTAAAAACGTTTTTTGCATAAAAAAAGTTAAACAATATTTTTTTCTTCAAAATTATGCCATATTTTACCAAATTCTGACCCATAAAAGTAGTTTGTTATAGCATAAGCTGTTTAAAAAATTAGATCGATTGTTTGATTTTCGACCCTATAAGTTAATGATTTCTTGATTTGGGCAGGGAAAGGATATCTATGGACTAATTGTATGGACCTGTTTGACGGACAGAACTCGTTTAATTTCCTTTAAGTATACATGTTCGTAACTAACTTTTTTCTCAGGGGGTCCAACTTGAACATGCTGCTTTCGTTCCTCCAATCAAGACAGCCAACCATTGACAGCTGTTTCGTGCTTTTTGGAAACTCATCAGCATGGTCTAGGCTTGGTCTCTGAGACAACAAATGAAAGCATAGCAACTATCATCTGTCATAATGTCTATGGCACTGTCTTATTTCGATAGAGTCCAACTTGTGCTAAACATAATCGTCTATATAACGGCGTTGCGTAGCAAGTGCAGAATCAACCTACTTGACGCCATTTTTTTGTAATTCGGAATTTACAAAAATCACACATGAAAATGAAAACAGAACTTAAAACCTGTAGGTTGTCCCACAGCTGGTAAGCTTTTGGGGCACAACGCGAAAGATCAGACGATTTAGTTCAGTATTAAAAAAGAATTGGCAGTTTGAAATATAATATTTATTTTTGACCTCAAGTTCCCAAAAAATTAGTCAAGAAGTAACAGTTATGAAACTTTAGCAGCGATAGGAGGACTTTCACTGGTGTCACTTAGTTAGGTGCACATAAACCAATTTTTGGTATGCTTGAAGAGTACAAGTGATTTAAAAGTGAAATCAATTTAAAAGTGAAATGTTCACTTGGTTCAAAACTTATATGCTAAGCTGCAAATTACGACCCATGAAGGAAAAATTAATCCATGAATGTATGTTTTATAATTTTACCTCAGTTAATACTTCCTGAATTAGCCTAATCATATTAGCAAAAAAAATGTTTTCTTCGCAACAAAAGGAGATAGACACATCCCATTTGTTTCAAAATGTGTATAATAGCGTATGTTTTTCGAATATCGTAGCGCATATGTCTAATTACTCACAAATACGAAATGTTTGAATTTGTTTAGAAGAAAACAACGTAAAACTTTCTTTTTCGCACAAAAATAACATTTATCTTCCGGAATGGTTTGTCATTCATATCGGCAAGGTAAACTCGTGTATTTTGTTATAAAATGCCCATTGAACGAACACTGTATATTGCTCAATAAACAAGTAGTGATGGCCGGAAAACAGGTGTTTTTGGATAAACAATTACAAATTCTCAAAAACTACTTGACCAATCTACTCTAATTTTATTGTGCTTATTAAGAAGTACGAATCCTATGAATTTGAAGAATTTCAAGTATCTGCGTGAAGTATTGTTGTGATTACCAAGTGCTAAAACCTGCATTTTGCCTCGGTTTTCGGCCATAACTTTTTTGCTATTAGTCGGTTCTTTTTACGTGTGGTCTCAATTTGTAGGTCTCATAAATGCCTAAAAATCTTATTTGAAGAGTTTTTTCGCTCCTGCCAACACGTTCGATTGAATCCCAAAAAATGCGTTTTCTTATTATTTGTTGTCTAATAAAAAGTTTACCCACAAAAATTGGTGTACCCATTTTATGCGTCCATATTTTAAATATCCACTTGAACAACCTGCAGCAATAAAACCGGACTTTACAATTATTTCTCAAACCAGGGGTATTTTCGTCTAATATGGTTACGACTATTAGGTAGGTGGTCAATGGCCTACTATAACAAATAAGCAGTTATTGTTCCCTTATTTACTGGATAAATGAAATAAATTTTGTATTTTATCTAACTTATGAAACATTTTTTTATTGGAGAGTTGGTCATTATTTATTCAATTCAAGTTTTAATGAACTACTCTGAATGGCCCTGCAAATAGAAATTCTTTGTTTAGTACTATAGCAAATACACAAATTAATTCAGAATAAAGAAATTTAAAGAAAATAATAGTTTAATTACTTGAAAAAGTCAATTTTGTTGTGAGCTCGTATTATAATTTTAAAGTCGACGACCCAAGTCAACAAAGCTAGGCAAAATAATGACGCGAGCTACTCCCTACCGCGCCCTGGGTCCGCTGTGTGCTAATGTGAGTAGAAGGAATTTGTCATCGTATGACAATAATTACGAGCTTTTCAGAATTGAATTTCCAAAGAGAAAGGCCTCCCATGGTCCACCTACCTTAGTCTATCATTTTGTACGAGGTCATACAACGATAACTCCCGCTAATATCTACCTTTGCGATGATATCATCAGGAAATCGCCTAAACAGGAAAATTAATTTTCATTTACTGTTACTAATGAACTTGATTGGAATCGCATCGTGTGTTTATATTGAGTGCTATTTCCTGTTCTAACGCACATAATTGCTTGAACAGTTCCTTAAAAGATGTAAAATTGCACGCACACAGCACACTATACTGAAGTTAATCAGCATAATATTGGCACAGAATAGCTAATGGTCAATGTAACATCATCTGAAACTCATCCTCTGATTTTCATGGTGATATAGGGCTCACACGCCTACAATATTTTTAAATTCTATTCTAAGAGATTATTATTTTTACAAATTTAAATTAACCATTGATTAACGTATTCTACCTGAAGATAGCCAACCTAATACAATATTCGCACGTCCAAAAAAATATGAGATACCGTGGCGTAATCTGTGAGGATTATAATAGAATAGGATAATTTGCTCATATATAGTAGAGCACAGCGCCATCTATGAGACACTAATATTTTCAAAGTAGATTTCTAATTATCGTGTAGAGGAGAAAAATAGCTGTGACAAATTCTGATACATGACGCTACTGTATCTCATTTCATCTCGGATATTTTTCGGACGCGCGAATATAGTATTAAGTTGGCTTCAAGATAAATACGTTAGTCAATGACTAAACGTTATTACTTCTCCCTTTAAACTTATCTCTATCATATCCTTCAACTGGTCTTTCCTCTTTAATGGACACTCTCGGATCTCCGATGTCAGCTCCGCTATTAAAGTTCAACAAGTAGCGTGTGACGTCACCGTGTTTCCGCGGAAACATTTCCACTCGTTATTTTCCATGCTACTGTGAACTCGGATCGCGTCATTGGATGGATCTACGTCATCACGACGAGATTTCACAGCCATCAAGCCATCTCAGAGGCTTTAGGAGCTTAAAGAGCTGCCCACACGCGTTATACGAGAGAAAAATGTTTGGAAACTGCTGTGGTAAAAAATCGCAAGTCGACCAAAAAAACCCAATCAATGTGAAGTTCCTAGTAGGAAGACCTACTAATTGAGATTTAAAGCTAAAAATTTGCTGCGCAGACACTTTTTCGTATCCATTCTGGAAATTACATATACAAATTTGCTGAATTTCAAAAATGAGCGAGATAAGAAATAATTATATTCACTGTACACTGTCGAATTACAAGCTAACAGTAATTACACACAACGCGGGCGCGGTGATGATTTCCCGTAATTCTCCTCAGTTTTTGTAATTTATAACTTTGAACATAACCTCTATTCAGAAAGCACAACATACAAATAACCCATCGGGCACAGCTAATAGATTTACTTCATTGGCAGCATATTCAGTAATGATTTTCTCATACAGCAAATATCACTGATTTTATACACATTCAGACCAATACACATAATAATCCAGAAGCGATCTTGCTATTCAACCAACTTTCTTCTCAGAGATAAAAACTACAGACGCGGACCACTCGGCCTCACTAAACATATACAACCAATAATGCATGCAGTTTAGTTGAGTGATTCCTCCATATATAGACGTTCACAACGATCTTAGTGAGCAAACGTGGAATGACTGTTTGGTCCCTAAAAACTACCTAGTCTGCAAGATGACATCTTATAGGTTTTTTTGTCGTTTTGTAGATTTTATTAGATAATACCCGTGCCGAGCTGCTTTCCAGTGACCCTGTTGAGTTACTCTGAGTAACTCGGAGTAACTTGGAGTAACTCAGTAGTGTTCTGCACCAATACCGCACGTTGTATTTTCATTCATTTGTTTCGGGAGCGAATCACTCTCAAACCAAAAACCACTGGAAAGCAGATCTGAATTACATTTTGACAACAGTATCTGCATTATCGGTAGAACCATCTAATACTTTTCCACACCCTTATACTCGTATTATGTTTCTGGATTCATATGGACCAACGAATATGGACCTATCAACAATGTATATTAATTAGCTTGATCATTCACCTCGGAATTCTGAGTAAATGTAGACTGAAGAGTAGACGAGAATGACGACATGGGGCTCGCTAAGGTTTTAGCAGGGGTCTCGCACTTTATTTTTGTTTTTATCTCAGGTCATTCACCCATATCGGTCGATGTTTCATCTCGTTCACAATATATTTACATACTAGTACGTAAACTGACGTAGGCAGGTGAATTTTTATATAAATCATTTCAAGTGTGTTATAAACCGTTAAAATCGTGAATTAATAAAACGTCATGATTTTTATTAATTACGAAACTTCCACGGGTTAAAGGTTAACCCATGCGTATAGCCGGATGCCTGCTAAGGCCCGTATCGCCAGTCGTCCCTACAATTGTAGGCCTCCTTGATTGTCATCCTCCTTTCTCTCCTTCAAAAATATCTAGATTACACTTGTCCCGTGACAGCGTCAGCGCTCTCCTATTGTGAAGATATGTTTTCTTTTTAAATTGTAGGAAATTTCAGGCTGATAAAACATGATATAACTCAAAAGCAAGCACAATTTGATGCAAATAGATGTTTGTGACATAACCTCAAAATAGAGTTCTGACACGGAGAAGCAGAAAACTATGACAATCAAGGAGGCCATAAAGGCGCCCTACAATTGTAGGGACGACTGACGATACGGGCCTAAGTGTCCTCGCCCCATTAACGCCCAAGTGTCCTAAAACCCTCTTTTTACCTGCTGTTACCTTGAAATTAGGCAAAACATATACCAGATGAAAACAACCTGAAAGCAATAACCATAAATAGACTGACGTTCTTAAAGGGATCGATAACATGGTCAAAATCCTGGAGTATCAGAAAACTCGGATGATTTTTTATTAAATTGCTGGATTTCTGTACAATTTCTGTACTAAATGCAACGTTTCACTATTACGAAGCACGAGAAAAAACATTTACCTCTTTTTAATATGCAATTAGTAAAGAACTTAAATTTGAAGTTGGCCATGACCGCAAGTTCTTGCCAAACCGAAACTCAAGGGCAAGAGCATATTCAAGAGAATCCTGATGACACAATCAGGCGCTTGTCACAAACTAATTAAGAAGGGAAATAATGAACAGCAGTGTAAGCACAGAATGCACATTTGTTTTAAGTTTTCAAACAAAAACCAATGTGGTATCTCTTTCCCCTTTCCTCATTTTTTCCTGCAAGTCTCAGGCCTTACCATTGCCCCCTGGATCTGCGCCTGATGTTAATTGATAAAATTTCCTGCACAATAAGATGATTTGTAATCAAGCATAAATACATTCAAATACAAAACATTTAACAAATTGCATTTTTTCATCCCAGACATATGTAGTCTATACTTGTATATCAGACGAAACTTGACACCTGGAGTGCCCGGGAGTCTTTGACGGGGTTGCCATGGTGGGGAATTTTCTCCCAAATTTGGGAGTTTTTTTTATATAATGTTCTGGGGAATATCACACGTTTCGCGGATAGAAAGCATCCTCCCGCTCTTTGATCCAAGCCTACCCCTTTCCATTAATTAACTGTGTTTTGGGGGATCAATTCAGATATTTTTGTGCTTGTTATGGGGAAGTTCTGTCGCATCAAAATGTCAACGCAGTGCCTTGTGACAGGTCCGCCATATGAACACTTTCCCAATAGTCTAACATCGGCACGGGTATCATGTAAAAACCTATAAAACGTCAAAAAAAACCTATAAGATGTCATCTTGCAACCTAGGTAGTTTTTAGGGCGCAAACAGTCGTTCCATGTTTGCTCACTAGGATCGTTGTGAACGTCCATCTATGGAGGAATCACTCAACTAAACTACACGCATTATTGGTTGCATGTGTTTTATGAGGCCGAGTGGTCCTAGTCTGTAGTTTTTATCTCTGAAAAGAAAGTTGGTTGAATAGCAAGATCGCTTCTGGATGATTATGTGTATTGGTATGCATGTGTATAAAATCAGTGATATTTGCTGTGTGAGAAAATCATTACTGAATATGCTGCCAATGAAGTATATATATTGGCTGTGCCCGACGGGTTATTTTTATGTTGTGCTTTCTCTGAAGAGAGGTTATGTTCAAAGTTATAAATTACGAAAAACTGAGGAGAATTACGGGAAATCATCACCGCGTCCGCGTTGTGTGTAATTACTGGTAGCATATACATTACATTCCACAGTGCTCAGCGAATATAATTATTTCTTATCTCTCTCATTTTTGAAATTCAGCAAATTTGTCTAGGTAATTTCCAGACTGGATAAGAAAAAGTGACTGCGCAACTAATTTCTAGCTTTGAATCTCAATTAAGTGTATGTGAGACAACAACCTAATGTCATTATCATCAACACATACCACTTACAGCTTAGACTTCCAGTAATGCCATATCAGAAGCAGATTTTACATCACATCAGAACCAAAGATTGATAACAAGTCTCATGACGTTTAGACAACACGCACAACTAAGTGCTAGGCTAACATCTTGTAGAAAAACCTACATAATGTCAACAAAAACCAGCATAATGTAAAAAAAATCGGCATAATGTCACTTTTCAAGATACGTGATACCTCTGCCGGCCTCTTGAACCTGCAGTATCTGTTTTTTATAAAACTTCATTTATATCAGTCGTACATTCAAGCGGCCGGATCTCGTACTATAACTTCAGATTCCCTACGTATATGCGGTAGATGGTACTCGCTTCGATCACCACGCCCTCAGTCAGACGTCAAGTTTGGGGTCGTTTTTTTTTTCTTGTTTAGTTGGTTCTCCTGGTATATAGGCTCCATCCATATGTTTTTTGTCAATAAGCAAAGATGATATTTAATTTTATAGTAGCTGACCTTGACTGCATTTATTCTTATATATCCCATCAAGACAGTCTTCAAAATCGGAGCAAGCTCTGTTGTATTTACTAACAAAATATTTACTGGACATAGGTGGTATGCATAATAATGTTTTAAGAGCAAATCATGTTACCTTGTAACATATTATTTGACTTGGTAGCGACTGGAACCGAGAATTCGGCGGTCCAAGATTCAAAAAGCTTGTTTTATTAACCACTAGATATACGATAACTAACTTACCTAACTTTTAATAAAGAAAAATGTCGTTAAGTAGATTGACTCATGACTCTATACTTCCCACGCCTTCCAGTACAATTTTCCATGTAGTGTATTGGAATCAAAAATACGTAAGTTTTGTCAGAACCATTAGTGCACTATTTGGGCTTTTCATGAAAAAAAGTTTCCTCATCTTGCAGCAATGAACGTGTCCGTACACGCTAGTCTCATTTCTTTGGAGCTCTGGTGTATAACAATGTTGAAACAAAATGTCCAGACGAATAAACGAAAGCATCACAATAATTTTTCTGGTGCGATAGATGGCGCTTCGCGCTATCCCATGCTTTCTTAACAATGTTTGTTAACTTTTGTTAACTGATTATAATAGCTCTTGATACGTACTTGTATACGATATAATATTACCTCACGAAATCAAGTAACCTCTTTAGATTGCAGTTCAAGCATAATGCTTTTATATATGAATATCGCGCCCGCCGCCGTGTGCTACCTGCTTTTATAAGTCCGTCGAACCCACTAGCAAGGATGCAACTTTTATGACCCCGTGGCGCACGAACTGCGACCGGTACGTACGTGATCCGTTTTGAGGGCAAACATCCGAGAAAATCCATGATGTGTGAAATATTTCTAATAGGTGCGTGTAATTATCGGGGTTAGAAGTGAATTAATGAACTAATCTCAAAATATTTCGATGACTTTACGTCAGGAATTCTTAGCACTCGAGAGGTACATCACTTTTTTTTATGGCCTCCTTGCTGTGTCATAGCTTTTCTCTACTTCAGAAAGACCGGGGTATTTCTAGATTTCACCTGCTCCGTGTCAGCGTTAGCATTCTCCTATTGTGAAGTTATGTTTTCTTTTGGAACTGTAAGAGATTTTAGGCTGATAAAACATGATATAAATCAAAAGCATGAACAATTTGATGGAAATAGATATTTGTAACATAAGCTCAAAATAGAGCGCTGACACAGAACAGTAGAAAACTATGAAAATCAAGGAGGCCACAATTGTAGGAACGACTGACGATACGGCCCTTAGGTGTGAAAGCATGCGGACATTTTAAGACACCTCGATCGACTGGTCCTTATCTACCACCTTCTTTTTGAGTGTTAATGATGTTAAATAGACTTGTACCGCCACCCGGCAATCGGTACTGAATTATTCCTTAACGCGTGTACAACCACTTGACCGGGAATAACTTGTATAAACTTGCAAAAACTCCCGGAACAAGCTTTTCCACGATCCCGTTCAGTAGGGCAAAAATGTCATCGAAATCCGAGCAGTACTTTTTAGACGGGCCAAGGATTTACGGATAGACTAACGCAAGTGAGTGACATAGTTTTTCGTGATGTACATGTCATATAACATGTGAAAAACTTATCTCACTTTAGAAATTTTTCGCGAGAAGTAAAAATAGATTCCAGACTAGGCATATTAAATGAGTTTATGTATTGACGCATTGGTGAAAATACTCTATCTGAAGACGGCGAACCATGTAGTGTACTTTGGCGTCCAACAGTTCTAGATTAAATGAGATACCAAGCCGCCATCTATGAGAATTTGTCACAGTAATGTTGCTTCCCTCCAAATAATTAGAAATCTACTTTGAAAAGGTTAGTGTCCTACAGATCGTGATGTATGTAAGTAAATATACGCTCATATATACTCAGTCAGTTGAATTGCTAATTCTTAGTAAAATCTTAGTAACCATAAAATCTTTGGTTCCAAATGACTTTGAGCCTTGGTTAACGGACTATACATGAAGTTGGTTAAGAGATGCCGC
The DNA here is from genome assembly GCA_963669975.1 of Acanthoscelides obtectus. NCBI lineage: Eukaryota > Metazoa > Arthropoda > Insecta > Coleoptera > Chrysomelidae > Acanthoscelides > Acanthoscelides obtectus. The sequence continues at coordinate 49,832,705 of CAVLJG010000001.1, read as the reverse complement.
TAGGATCTTCAATCCCCTTTTGACCAATTTAGTGACTATTTTAATTGGTTATCTTCAGGTATGACACATTCAATGCCTGTGAATGAAGATTCTAGCGCCATCTGTGAGACAGTAGTAGAGTCAAACACTCTAACTAATCCAAGTAGATTTCCAAATTCATCAGAGATGCTGCTAGTACCTTTTGGGTCCCTTTTTAGGCGTCAGAATTCAGTACCTATATGGTTGGCTATCTTCAGCAAACATAAAGCGGTCAAGCAGTACAGCGCTTTTATGCTAGATAGCAGTAGCTATGAGACAGCAGTTTTCACTTGGCTGTCGGATTTGATGGTTTCTTGAAAGAATGTTGCGGACTGTCACAGCTATTCCAAAGCTACTGTGATTAACTATAAAAGAGATGCACGTCTGAACCGATTTAAGTTGGCTGAACGCTCCCAAAGATCGGACAGAGGATCTGACACCATTATGATAAATTGTAGATGTTGAATATGAGTCATTGCAAAGCAAGCTATTATAGGAAGTACATTGTTTTGTTTATACGTCCTAGTGTTAATTTGATTTTGAACAGAAAATCTATACGATCTTGAAGGTATTTGCAAAAAATTCAACTAAAATATGCATTTGATGACTTATGGCTTGTTTTATCTTTATGGGCCTTCAAGGCCACAGGCACTTGACAAAATTTTAGATTTTTCCCTAGAAGCATATTGTTTGATGTCCACGTATTTACTATGCCGAAAAAAATTTGTCATCAAGACGGCAATTACTTGTTAAATATGGAGCAATTAATTATAGATTACCCAAAACCATTTAATTGAACTAATATTTAGCTCAATAAAATGGCTTATACAGGGTGGCCCATAAGTCCTTTGAGCTCGAAAAAAAGGAATAAAACCAAACTAGTTACATTATGAAGAATTATTATATTTTGTTATCATCTTTATTGAATGGGAATTATGTTTTAAAAATCACATCGTCTAAATGCAATCCATTACGATCACGGCACTCATATAAACGACGTCTAAAATTGTCGACGACTGCGCGGCAAGTCAACACTGTAATGCTTGCCATTTCTCTTCGGATATATTCTTTCAGGACATCAACTGATCGCGGAGTGGTGTCGTACACTTTACTCTTGAGGTAGCCCCATAAAAAGAAGTCCATTGGGGTCAAATCTGGACTACGTGGTGGCCAGGAAATGTCTCCTCTTCGAGAAATTACTTTGCTGGGAAAAAGTTGACAGACGACGGGCGTAGAAGTGTTGGAGGTGTGGGCAGTTGCTCCGTCCTGTTGAAACCAGGTCTGCGTATTATAGCCTGGAAAATTCTGCAACGCTGGTGTCAAAAACTCTTCTATCATTGCTACATACCGCTCCGAAGTAACAGACTGTGCCACAATGTTGATGTTTTCTTCAATACGAGTTGTCCTTGGTCGACCCCACCGCTGTTTATCTAACGTCGAACCAGTCTCTTCGAACTTAGCACCCCGGTTCTTAATCGTTTGAGCTGTTGGACACTTTGTAAAATTGTGTAAATTGTGGTATTCTCGATATTTACGCCGCGCAATGGTTGCCGAATCATTATTTTGATAAAACGCGCGCACACAAAAAGCACGATCCGCTCCAGTGAAACACTCCATGACGACTGAATTCCCAGACACTGAAGATACTGCCCCCACCTCGCCCGCGCCGCTTACGCTCACCCGTTAAATTTTATTCAAATTTGAAATTTCAAAGGACTTATCGACCACCCTGTATAATATGCAAACAGAGAAGTCCTGAGAAAATATTAAAAAAGCGTTAGTTATATCCAAAATTCTATATTGTTTGTTTGTTGTTTATTTTCCATGTTTAGATCAACCCACTGCAAAACGACTACAAAAAATCCAAAATAATTGTTGCTGTTTGATGAATAATTTAAAAAAATATGACCATTCTTGAAAGATCACCTCCTGCATAAATAAGTGTATTTCTTTGTGTGTGGATGTGCTTGAGGATGTAATTTCAAGTTTAAATGTATTCACATAATTTTACTACTATACTTTATTTCTGATATTTGGGTCAAGTGGAAGAATAGCTACATGAGTTAAATTCACCCTTTATAATGTCATTATAAATGAAGACGATTATTATTATTATTTTAAGATCAGATGGGAACTTGCTTTATTATCCAAGAATTATGTCGGATATCCGATACACAGTAAGTAACTGAAAATTCATATAACTGCGGGTTTAGGAAGTTGCAAAAAAACATATCAATTAATGAAAACATAACTGTAATATTTTTTATGTTTATGCAGCTGGATGTACAAAGTTCGACACAGTTAGGATGGGAGTCAGTACCCTGGCGCCATCATATAGAAGAGCTCTGAAGAGCAAAGCCCATTGATATAGCGATAGAAGACAACCAATAATGATGCAGATTATCTTAGGTTTTCGGAAAAACGTATTCTACATTCGTACAATAAAAGAAAAGCCATTTAAATCCACCGATAGCACCTGACCATAATATATACCCTATTTCACGAGTATCAATCACAGTAGAATGGCAGCTGGTTATGTATTAATATTTAAAAATTCTTCATATCGGCAAAGGACACATAATTCTAACGGATCCGTCAATGCCAGGTAGACACAGCCATATTTTGTTTTGGTTCTTTGTACGCTATTGATTCATTTTGTACTTGCTAGAAGCTCTTTTATTTAGAAACGTTCATTTGCATACAAAAAACAAAACGCAACGAACAATTTTTTGCTAGATTTACATCCGATTATTATAGCCAACGATGCAGACTAACAAAAATGTCACTGCTGATCAGCTGTTCACCTCAGTATACGTCAAAGCGTGATGGGTACTGGTGAAATAGGGTATATTTTATTTGAGATGTCGACAGTAGAAAATGAAGGTTATTTTATTCACCTCTGCAGCTTCAGTATTGGAAAAAGATACTTTGTCATCGGCGTGGGAGAAGTTTGAGGTTGTCTGTGAAGGAAGCATCACCAGCCAGTCAATATTGTTTCTCTGAACCGTCCCAGAATGGAGAGTTTCATCTAGTCGGTGCTTTTCAAAAATGTACTCTCCACATTTTTCGAATGTATTAAGTTAGCAAGTTGAAATTCTGTGTTACCAAAATATTTAGGATTTACCGTGGCATTACCATGCAGAATGCACTTGAAATGTCAGTGGAAATCATGGAAAAACCGTATCGTTGAACAAATAAGGCAATCTTTTTCTAAACACAACACACGTCATCTTGGTATAGTGTACACAGTTGTTTGTCACAGACCAATAACTATGTCTGATTTGATGAGTAATTCATGGGAAAATACGGAATATGGACATCGAGCCTACACGTGAAACCCACAGTTTAATCATGATGAGAGAATTAGAACCTTAACAATATCGCCTACTTGGTTAATAACAATTGAATTTAAAATCTAGAGTAAATAAGACTATTGAAGATAGTAACAAATATTTTTTACCACTTTAGATCAAGGAAAATGAATAATAGAAGGAAAACATTCCGAGGTTCATAGAAAACTTGAAATAGTCGTATTTTCAAGTGCTCAATTAATATTTGCAAAACGCTATCGGTTCAAGAAGTTTTTTCTGTTGTTTCTGTGTGTTATAAACCGGTAAAATAAACTAATAAAATTGTCAGTTCTTTCAATAATTAATAAGCCCTGAAGGTCAACCATGCAAACTGCTGGTTGCCGAGTGTCTCCTTCGTCTCGTCACCCCGTCTGCAAAGGAAACAGACACATACCAGACCTAAACAATTTAAAAAACAACCATAACAACCACAACACATTATATGATCTGACAACACTCAAGCAGTTGCATTTAGCGAACTTACGTAATGGTCACAAATTTCCCCTACCACCGCACCGGTGTCAATGCGACAAACTAAAAACAGAAAAACCTAGGAACAAAGGAAGGTGACTTAATCGCCTCCGCTTGTTATTTTTTTCAACGGATATCTCTCTCTGGTTGGTAACCTTAAAACAGGCCGCAAAATGATTCGTTGAACAATACAAGTGCCTTATTAGCAACGGAGCTGCGTAGCTCGGCGATCAGTGAAAGTGTTGCTCGGTATGCACATGAGTAGAAACCGAATATGGAATTCTGCAAGGGTAATTGCGATGTAGAAAACTAATGTGGTTCAACATAACTAGGATGATGCATACAATGATTGATTACTCAAAAAGTTGACGTAAGCCAGTTATGAAAATTTGAGATTATGATATGATGATTATGATAGGCAACTATTCGACTAAAATATTTCCAAAATCATGGTGCTTACTCCCGTTAGTCATACTCAGGCTCATACAGGGTTTGTCCGGAAAGTAATAGGACTGAGTCGATTTAAAAAAAATGTATTGAGCCAATCGTTACAATTCTTTAAAAACTTTCAAAATAGGCTCCTTCTGCGTCGATGCAGCGCTGCCAGCGCGATTTCCAAGTATTGAAGGCGTCACGGAAGGCATTCTCCGGAATAGCCTTAAGAGCCGCGGTGCATGCTGCTCGTCTCAAAATGCTTGCCTTTGACCGGCCTTTTCAGGCGAGGAAACAAAAAAAGTCCGGGGGGCACATCTGGCTGTAGGGCGGCCGCGGAAGCGTTGGGATGCCGGCCTTGGTCAGGTAGCTGTTCACAAGGAAGGCGATGTGAGCCGGGGCGTAGTGCAACTTCCAGTCGGCTGCGATGTCTTGTCGGACCCGACTGACCCTTCGTTTGAGTCTCCTGAGCACTTCCACGTAAAACTTGACGTTGACGGACTGTTCAGGAGGAACAAATTCATGGTGGACGATGCCTCTGATGTCAAAAAAGACAATGAGCATCTTTTTCACTTTGGATTTGCTCATTCTTCCCTTTTTTGGGCGAGGAGACGCCGTCGTGTGCCACTCGGAAGATTGCCTCTTTGTCTCGGGATCATACTCAAAGATCCATGACTCGTCACCTATGATTACGTTATTCAAAATTGGGGGTCACTTTCACACATGTTCAAATTTTCTTGGCACACTTCCACTCGCCGCAATTTCTGGTCGTCAGTGAGCACTTTTGGGACCATCTTCGCGCACACCTCGCGCATGTTCAAATGCTGTGTCACAATGTCATGAACCACAGATTTAGGTAAATTTAACATCTGGGCAATTAAACGAATACTTAGTCGACGGTCTGAGTTCAAAGCTTTGCGCACACGAGTCACATTATCGGTGTTTGTCGAAGTCGAAGGTCTTCCAGTACGGTCTTCATCAGCGACCTCTTGCCGGCCCTCCAAAAAGGCCTGGTGCCACCGAAACACACCACTTCTTGCTAAAGCAACACCTGGGTAAGCCGACTTGATCATATCAAACGTCTCTGTCGCAGAGTTACCGAGTATCACACAGAATTTAATCGCATACCTCTGCTCTAACGAACGCTGCATTTTCGGCTTGCACCACTCACAGAAACACGTCGCGCGAAAATGCCTGTCCTGACTCTCCAAGTGCTCGGAGACAACTGACCAGCCGCTCATTCGTTAGCTAGGAACGCCCTCTACCGAATCCAGTCGGTGCGCGCACACTCCGAAGTACAATCATGGCGGAAGAAAAAGAGTCCTATTACTTTCCGGACAAACCCTGTACTATAAACCCAAATTTTCTAAACAGCTACTATCAATTTTTTGAATAATCTATCGTTGCATCTCTACCTGGGACACCGTTATTTGCGAACATGTACTTTTTTTATAAAAATTGGCCCTCAGTACTTTAACTCTGCTCTTTCAATGCAACGATATCATCAGTACATAAAAATCATGTTTAGCATAGGTTAGCTCCTTTCAGAAATAAGTCAACGGTATAACAAATGAATTAAATATATCAAGTCAGTCAAATAGGCCTATACAAATTCGTCCCCAGTTCCCAGCCATTCGACAAGCAACGGCCCTATGAACGATACGACCGAAAACCAAAGAGAACAGTCGCCCAGGCCCAGTCGCCGGCCAGTAACATAGGAAGTAAAAGAAAAACCAAACATTTAATTTACCCCAAACATACAGGGTGACTTTGAAGTTGAGTCATTAATTTTCAGATAATGATTGTAGAAGGAAGATAAACCAAAATATGTGTGTAAAAATAAAAAAAAAATTTTACCTTGTTTTATAAAGTATCCTCCCGACAAGTATTTCAGTGCGGACCTGTATTTGATCGTGAGGTCCCCTGTGAAGTCTTAAGTCACCTGATTCACGAGCCCGTTGTACTACATTAACAAAGGCACGAGGGGTTGGTTGCACTCGATTGGGAAACCGATCCGCATAAACATGTGCCATTTTTTATTTCGTTTGAGCCACGCAACAGACACTATTCACACGCGACTGACACTGATTGTATGTATAACTGAACTGAATGAAATAATTGTAAAAAACTCGTTCCAAATTCTTTCGCTTTTTTGTTTCCGATGCGATGAACCGATAAGGTGGATTATATCCGTTGTTGCCAAACACAAGCACATGACATTATTATTGAGACAGGGCGGTACTCAAACTTCCAAAGGGCTATAACTTTGTTACTTTAATTTTACCAGAAAAATGGTAAAGGAAAAAACATTTCTTTTGATCAGATCTACTCACTGTTAAAATAAATGACTCAACTTCGAAGTCACCCTGTATAATTCAATATTTACATTTCTGTACAATTTTTTTATATAACAGTGTCTATTTTTGGTTAGACATACTGATCTAACGCAATGTTCTGTTCTTCAGAAAAATCATTCTGGCAACCTCGCCATTACAAAGTTTCTCCTTATTTGGATTTGATTCCAGGATACTGTGTCTATGCAATAATTGAAACAATCTCTAATAATCTCTGAACTTCCGATCGATCGATCACGTTCTGATCGAAACGATGAAAACGCAACAGTGTCGAAAATTTGTCATTACCACTTCTACCGACATAATTTGGGTCCAAATAAACATAAAACGAGGCGGTTAGTTCGACTGTTTCAATGTTTTGTGAAAGTTTTACCACCCTCCTCCAAAAACTTCCCCAAAGTAAGGAATAACGCGGAAAAAAATATTACATGAAAATAAACAGGGAGAAATGCGATTAAAAAAAATCATATTTTACTCACGCTAAGTACAAATCCGCGGTATATCGTTCACAAAGACACCAAATTGACCCCCTTTAAAATTCAATATTTTAGAAGCGAAGCTATGTAATCATCTATAGTTTTTTTAAAACCGCGGAAGACCAAAAAGTTTTGTGCACTTCACTTATAAACAAAGGGGGCCAAAAACGGAGGGTTCCGAACTAGCTTTCGGTAAACGGCTATTAGGGTTTGATCGAGTAGATTATATTGATGCTAGAAATGCAGAAAAACGTTTTGGTTTTGTCGAATAATAGATTTTCTCTTAGTTTCTAGATACAAAGGGTGGTCGAAAACGGGGGGTTCCGGACTTGCTTTGGGGTAATGGATGGTAGGATGTGATAAAGTAGGTTATATTGATGCCAGAAATGTAAAAAACTGTTTGGTCTTCGGTGATTTTTCAAATTTGCTATGTATTAACAAAGGGGGGGGTCAAAAACGGGGGTTCCAGACTTGCTTTGAGAAAACGACTGGTAGAGAGTGATAGAGTAGGTTATATTGATGCCAGAAATGCAAAAAACCATTTGGTCTTCGGCTATTTTGACTAATAATAGATTTTTCAAATTTGCTATGATGCATAAATAAAAGTGGGAGATGCAAAAAACTTTTATGTCTTGTCGTACAATAGATTTTTTCTTAGTTTCTAGATACAAAAGGGGGGGCGAAAACGGGGGGGTTCCTGACTTGCTTTCGGCAAACGGCTGGTAAGACGTGATAGGGTAGGTTATATCGATGCCAGAAATGCAAAAAACTGTTTGGTCTCCGCTCATATTTACGAATAATAGCTTTTTCAAATTTGCTATGTATAAATAAAGGTGGGTCAAAACGGAGGGTTCCAGACTTACTTTCAGAAAACGGGTGATAGGATGTGATAGAGTAGGTTACATTGATGACAGAAATGCAAAAAAACTTTTTGGTCTTCGGCCATTTTGACAAATAATAGATTTTTCAAATTTGCTATGTATAAACAAAGAGGGGAAGAGGCCGGTAGGGTGTGATAGAATAGGTTATGTTGATGCAAGTACTACAAAAAATGTTTAGGTCTTCAGCTATTTGATGAATATAGGTTATTTTTGAAATTAAATATACAGGGTGTCCAATAAGTACCACGACAAACTTAAGGAGAAGGTATGCTTTGAACTGACCTCCCAAATAACAAAAACTTATATACTTATATATAACAGTGTCACCGTTTTTTGAGATATTGAATTTTTTCTTAAATTTTAAAAACCTTTTCATCTGAGGTCTTTAGCTCATTTTTCCTATAAAATACTTCTAGATAGTCGCTTTATCATGTATATAACCTTCTGATATTGTTTCCTCAACATTCATAAAATCATATCAGGAGCAGGTAATAATAATGTAGCGTTGTACTATTTAGCATTTCACTGATCAGTAACCGGTGCAACTTGAATTTAAATCCAATAATTACATTGTAGTGTGTGTAAGTCACTTACAAAAGCAGCTATAACTTTTTTCTATTCCACGTGTGGTGGCTTTCTGAAATCTGTATTCAATGAGCAATCTTTTTATTCAATATAATGCAGTTATAGCCCAGTACAGTTTGTTTCACCACAGATGGTCAAAGTTGAGGAAAAAATATCAGAAGGTTATAAATCCCAAAATAGTCCTTATTTGATCATGGTTCCTTAATATCTTTTAATTACATTCCATTTGTATATGACATAGCAACTATCTAGAGATATTTTACAGAAAAAATGAACAAACTATAACCTTATTTGTACATGCAGCTAAAGACCACAGATGAAAAGGTTTGTTTTTTAAAAGTTAATAGAAAATTCAATATCTCAAAAATGGTGACACTTTTATATAGGTATTTGGGAGGTCAGTCCAAAGCCTACCTTCTCATGAAGTTTGTCGTGGTACTTATTGGACACTATGTATACACAACAGGGGGCAGAAATGAGGTGTTCTGGAGTTGGTTTGGGGAAACGGCTGATATGTGATTGATTAGGTCATATTCATGTGAGAAGTGCACAAAACTTTTTGGTCTTTGGCGGTTTTGAAAATCTATAGATGATTACAAAGCTTCTAAAATATTGGATTTAAAAGGGGCGAAAATTTGGGGTAAAGCGTCAGTAAAAAATGCTTTTTCTAGACAATTAATGTGAAAACCGCATGTCTCCCAGTTTATTTTTATGTGATATCAATTTTTTTCGCGTTACTGGTCACTTTGGGGAAGTTTTTGGAGGAGAGGGTAAAACCTTTACAGCACTTAGAAAGCCATTAAAACAATCGAACTGTCTGAAAACCGCATAGATTTAGATCTATTTGGACCCAAATTATGTCGATAGAAGTGGGAATGACAAATTTTCGGTACTGCTGCCTTTTTATCGTTCATAACGTGATTGATCGGAACTTCAGCCGTATCAAACTTATCTCTTGGAATCAAACAAACCAAAATAGGACTGACACCTCAGCCAATGTCTGTGTCTGACTACTGGAATGAACGAATTTTCATTGCAGTCCAATAACTGGGCACTTCCATTTTCCCATCATTTCTTTCGAGACTGAAGGTAGTTCAAAGTAGACAGTGCAGGACCAGATTAAAGCAAAAAAACTGTTTCTTGTTCATTATTATGTAAAAGGTATGTATTTTTGATAAAAATGTCTATGTAAAAGGGATTCACTATAAGTGTGTTCAATTCCTTTTCCTGATTTGAAATTTCTATCTATTATCACAAATGTTTAAATACAGATCTGTCTAAAACTTGTCAATCAAATGCTGTCTGACAGGGACAACCAGTAGTAGCACCTTCTGTACCATTACTGGCAAAATAGCACATTTTTGTTATGTTAATAATCATATTGAGGGGACAGTCATGCGGTTATCGACCTTATCTACCATTTTTCGCCTCAGCTTACTTGATTTTGGGTCGCGCTGTTTTTTAACTGTTGCCAATTGAAGATTATTTCATGCAGATCACACAGTTGGCTTTGACTCATATTGCTAATTTGTTGCGGCCGACAGTTCAACCAATTTTCGGAGTTTCCATTTATTTCAAATAATTCGCTAAAATGGCTAAAAATATATTCGCATTTTTAAATTTTGTGTTCAAGTTTTGATGCTCCTGAAGTTCAATAGTGTCAGTTTTTTTGACGTGATATACTTGTGACACCAAACAAAAAAACGTCCGCATTTTACGAATTTTTTCGCGATTGTTGGCGTGGTAAACACAAAAGTCAATAAACGAGGTCATAAATACCTCAAAAATTGCAAAATGTTTTTGAAAAAGATCAAAAACGTAATTCAGGGACATTCTGGTTGTAGTTTAGATAGCAAGCTTTGGGCCTACAATCTCTCCTGCTCATTAAACAGGAACTTGAAGGACCATATTCAGAGTCACTGATTATTTATTTTGGTTTATCACTTATGTTCTACATTCACTTTTCCGTTCGCTAAACATAAACAAAGCAAGCCTCATAGAACTTAATTACAAAGCATATGATGCTTTCAAAATACACATATTTCCAACTAACCTTTGGCTTATACAGCCACTTTCTGATAGAATCCATCATATCTACTCGACCCTTTTGGCGCCCGGCAGTCTACAACATCACTAACCACATAATATCACTATCAAAGTCCCAGTCTCAAGAGAAACCAAGTCGAAATTGGAACACCGTGATTAGAAACCATGTTGGGTCGAGTCTCGCACACGACAGACGCCTTGCAGATCCACGGACTGGCACTGCCTAACGCCCCGAGTGATAACTACAAAATTTGCACGCTATAGTTAACTAAAATTGAACCAAAATTCACGGTGAACAAACGACAGCGCAATCCAAGATATCGCAAAGTACGCCGCGACGACAACGAAGACGTCTGCCTGGCAAAAACAAATGAATAATGAATCACGTTTGTATCGCTGATTGACGCATTTGACAGATCAACGGGTCATGCATGGCAGTATGTTATTTCTTGTGGACGGTGCGACGTTGCCAGACTGCATCGTTAAAAATCCATCAATTCGGAGGATGCCGATTGGACAAAACTTTTCGTTTAGCCAACATAGAGCGGTCAGCACTGCAGCGCTTTTAAGCTGAATAGCAGTAGACGTCGAATATCTTTGACAGTTCACAATATTAATCAACATACCATCAAATCTGACAGCCAGGTGAAAACCACAATTAAACTTGTTTTAAAGATCATACCGAATCATTTAAACCACTGACAATTAAGTAAACTGTAAGAAGTCATCACTTTAGAAAAAGCATCCACATTTACATTAAGATTTGTTGATGACTCCCATGAATGTTTCTTTAGCTAGTTTATACATAATAATAACTATTATTATATAAACTATGCTAGTATTTACAAAGAATGAAATTTCCAAAATTAAACTGATAAAGTTACTATTTGTGTTGTTGAGTAGGTACTTGTACAAAATTTCTAGTACGTAAATCAATCAAAATAGTAAAAGACTTCAAACGAACTCTCACCCCTTATTCCGCTCCCTTTGGGGATGAATTTCCAATAATCCTTTTAAGCTTTATGAAGAACCTCTCTGCAAATCTTCAATTTTTCAAAGAGGTTTCCCTTCAGGGGATGATTTTCTAAAAATGTCGAATTACATTTTTTGTGTATTATAAAGTATTTCTAAAGAGTGTCAAGTGAATCCACTAAAATGATAAAAAGTTCATAAAACCTATCCTCTTATTGCACCTCCTTAGAGAATTAATTTTCAAAAATCCCTTTTTAGTTTGGTGTAAGCTTCATGAGCAGCGCCGGCTTTACTTCTCCAGACAACTGGGGCGAAAATGAGGCGCGGGGCCCCTTAGTGCGCGTGAAAAATCTCCGTTTTTCAAAAAAGTGCCATACTTAGTGCGTATTGGTTGATAATGTAAAGTAAAACATAAGACATTTAATATTTAAACGATCAAAATACAGAATAATAAATTCGGAAAATTATTATTAATAATAATATATATAGTTTTATATTTTATACAACTTTAATAAAATTCGAAATTACATAAATTGTACAAATACATAATTTTACATTAGGAAAACTTCACTTTTCTTGATTTTACTTCTGCAAAAATATTAATCTAAATCTTTTGCTTCTTCTTTTTCTATTGATAACGCCGCCAAACTACATAAACGGTCTTGGTTCATTGTTGATCTTAAATAAGCTTTATTAAGCTTCAGTTTTGAGAATGATCTTTCCTCTGATGCAACTGTTACTGGCAATGCTAACAAGATTCTATAAATTGTATTCGTGTTTGGAAATATTGCTTTGATTTTGTTTTTAACTATATAATTAACTACGTCAATGGCATGTTCAATAGTTACTGGTAAAATTGTTTTAAAAATTTTCATTTCCATATACAATTCTTCCCCATCTACATCTTTCGAGTCACCATCTTTCAACATTAGATCTAAATTCTTACATCTTTCAAAATAAAAAATCGAAATTTTTTCGAAATTGGTTTACTTATTGGCTAAGGTAGTAGCAACCGTTCGCTCGCACTCGTTCGCTATTGAGCGTAAAAGATAATCGATTTTGGAGTTTTCAGCAGCTCGTCTACACTGGTGTACTATTGGGTGTAATTGTTAGTAGGGTAGCAACAACAAAGCACTTCGTCGGGTGAGCGGCGCAAGAATTCGCCTCGATCTTAAGAAGAAAAACGGGACACGTCATAAGTACATACGTTTTATTGCGACAGCTAAAAATTAAGTAATCCGACAAAGAGTTTTAGAAAAACATCCATTTTCGACGTGTTCCACTTTTCAACTTGAAACCGAGGTTGATCTTTGGTCCGCTTAACCGACGATTTACATTTGTTCGCTATTGGTCATTTGGGCTGACTGCAGCAACCACGTATTGACATGGACTTGCTGTTGGGTCATTGGGTTAGCCGTCAAACTTCTGAAAGCGCGGGGCCACGCACAGCGCGGGGCCCTGGGCGACCGCCCCGCTCTCGAACTACCCTAAGGCTGGTGCTGTTCATAAGGACGCAAAATTTCAAGTTTCTGCGATTCCGGCTCTGCGTCAGTCAACGAATGAGAGTATCATGATGCATGAGTATACGTCAGCATCCTCTTTCATTAATGATAGATCATACAACAAACCTTTTATTAATAACTTGGTGGATGGGCATAACAGCAGAAAATGAACATCCATCATAATTGTCACTGAAAGGACCTATATCAATATTGTAATGGTAAATACAATAAGGACCTTTTAAGAAGAATGAATTCCACCATTATCAAATTATCAGACCTGCTTGAAATTTGTACATGTGCATAATTCGAAAATACGTACCTACACGTATAAAGTACTGAAAGAAGAAAGAGTAAATACCTTTATGTCCACATTGATGTTTCTTGATGCTAAGTATTTTCCTCGAAATCCGGCATCGTGACATCTTTCTGTTCGGTGTAGTTGTATGTAGCTCACCTTAGGACCACTAGATGTCGTAACCACTTACTTCTTTTTTAAAGAAAACTTCATTTTTATCTCAGATCGAGTGTCCGATTGGGTAGTTTAAAATTATTTTCTTCTGAGGGACTTTTTAGAACTTGTTAACCTAACCACAGATTATAACCTAACCTCAAAATAAAACAACAGTAAATAATGCAAAATAGTAATATTTTGGTTTTGCATCTTCAGAAAACGTTAAGATATATTGGTAAATAATGGCTCAACCTACCGTAGAAGTAATTGTAGATGCCCTACCTTACATTGATCAAGGATATGATGAACCTGGCGTTCGAGAGGCAGTAAGTAAAACTTTTTCAACGAACGAAAGCGTCCAACCATCGCTATCCTCCCTCTATCTTTATCTAGAGTTCTTTTTTTGACATCTTTTGACGCTTTTCCAATTAAGATAGATTTTTGGGAGTATTTTTATATTGTATCTATACAGTATATAGCTGCATTTCAGCTAGATTGTAAAAACATGTTCTCAATATTGTAGGCCTTTGCTATGGTCGAAGAAGAATGTCGTCGATACAGACCGACAAAAAACTACCTAGAACACCTACCACCACTCAACATATCTACTTTTGAAACCCCCATAATGCACAATGAATTTGAACGCCTGCAAAACCGCCTCCCTATGGAAACTTTGTCAATGAGAAGGTACGAGTTGCCTCCTCCACCCAGTGGAAAGTTGAATGAGGTTGGAGCTTGGATAGAATGTGTGGAGAACTCCCAGGCACAGTTGGAACACCAGGCAGTTAGGATTTTGAATTTGCAGTTAATGTTGGAGTATTGTTGTCCTGCTTGGCAAAGGTAATTTGGATGCATTCATGAGAGCAAGCACGAACCAAGAGAGTTCACAATGAATTATCTTGCTGAGAATTGGTAACTTCAGATGTTCTTTGTTTGAATCATGAGATGATATTCTTAACATGGAAGTTCACAGCTCTACTGCATTCTTATAAGGAACCAATTTCACAAAAAAATTCATATTATATGTTCATAATGCCTTCCTTTAGCAGCAATGCAAACTTGACATCTTAAAGATGATCAGGATATCCGATGGGCGAATCTTCCATTATCAACAAATTCAGCTGCTTCCGTTATTCTGACCCGGAGCTCAGCAAATCTCACTGCTCCCCAGTGAAAAAAATCAAGTGGATTTAGATTTAGACTGCCTTATCCATCTGCATCAAGTAATTGTCTAACTGAAGGGGTATAGTGCGCCGGGCAAATGATTTTGTAAAAAGTGTAGATTTAAATTTCATCATTCTCTGGCTGCTCTAAGGGCACAATTATTCTCCCATTTAAAATCCCAGTCCACATGTTTCCGTTAAATTAATACTGTGATCTTGTCTCATTAATTTGAGTTTTCTACATGCTCATTTCAATTGTGTAGATTCATACAACTATCTTTTTTAGATGTCGACCAATCAGTTCATAAAATTCTAAAATCTAAAAATCGCGGATCTTCCTGGTGTCTCTGTCACATTGTTTGACAAAACACAACCCTTGGAAGATAATCCTGGGGTTGTAGAGATTGTACTAGCTGTACGTGTGGAGCTCGTTCTTATGCAAGATTCGGTCGACTGTACTTCTTGGCATTCCCGTGTTTGCTTTTATTTGACATACTGAAGTCTTCCACTGCTTGTAGTACGACTTCCTTCTCAGAGTAAATGGGGCACACTCACAAAAGCATGGTGAATCGGAACGACGAGCAGCATTTGGGTAGTTCTCACAATAAAACCTAGCTGCAGCACTAACATTGCATCTACATTCCCCATAAATGAGGTGCATGTTGGCGTATTCCTATATGGTATACACAGACATCTTGGCACTTTGCAATCATGAATTAATAAAAGTGGCGCTACTATCTTGCTGTCACTATGTAGAATGACACTGTCCATCACACTGTCTAAGAAAAAATTGAAATTTGTAGTAATGGAAACTAAAATATTATCACAGCAGGATGTAGAGTTTTTCCATATTTTTTTCAAGCCTATGGTTTGAAAAGTACACGACTTAGATATCTTTTTAGATTTTTCTGATAACTATTATGACTTCGTTTCCCGCTTGACGTCGACTTCTGGGACACCCTGTATGCCAAAATTGGAACCGCAGTTAATCAATCATCGATTGAGATTTTATTTCTAAGCAAGGATACAGCTGAAGTCTTGGAGAGGGTAGACCCGGGAGTTATTATGGACCATAATCTTTCTTTCATAAATCATATTGATTCTTGACCGAAGGCAATGAAGGTCTTTGGATTTGTTATATGATCATTAAAGGATTTTAATAACATTTTTTCTGACACGTTTATTGTCGGCCTCCCATCCTAACTGTCTTGAACTTCGTACATCCAGAACTGCCCCATACGACCGTTCCTTTGTCCCTAGGGAATCGAGATTCTGGAACAATGGACTTTTCCCAGTTCTACCAACCTTAGGTGGTTCAAAAATTGAATTACCAGTTTCTTTAAGCTCCTCATAGCGCAGCTAGCAGTTGCGGTACCCTGGTATTTAATTGTGCAATACTGAGAGCAGCTCGATAATATGCATCTCCTGTTTGGACACCTTAATACACAATGCATATATATTCAGTTGAAATTATGCACAACAAATTTTTAAGGCATGACTATAATTGAAAATATCATAAGAAGAAATTATTTTGCTGAATTACGTGATTTATTAAAAATCAAATTATTAAAAATTAGAAGAATTTACATTGATAACTGTATTCATATAAGTTGTGTGTATAGTCTGTTGTTTGCCTGAATTATCACCAAGGATCAATTTTGCGCATTTCAATCAGACAATCAAGGCTAAATGAGGTGTTTTGTGAACTTCCATAGAAATACTGCTGCAAATGGTCCTATATCTACGATGTGTAGACAAGGAAACAATGTACCGCCATCCATAGACAAATTTAATTTAGACTTCAAGGCTTTGAAGACAGGTAGTAGTTAAGAAATATTCATTGTATGCTTTCAAAATGGTTTATCCGTGAATATATGGTTATTATTATATTTAAAAAAGATACGCCACTGTCGAGGAAGTATTGTAATCGTAGAAAATTGATATTGTTTTTTACATGAAAAACAATATTAGTCATTCCCAATGATCTGACTGTCCGCTAATCCTAGGCCCATCTAGAACTTTTGAAGTATCAAATTTACCACTGTACCAAGGAGGAAAAAGCTTGTAGTTTTTCAAAATTGGTCCAGTGGCGGTTGAGCTACGGAGCATAAAACGAAAAAAAAAAAATAGAAATCACCCAGAAATTTTTTTGGATGTTTTAGAAGCTCCTGATCATTTTTACTTCCCACACCTGCTGGCGGGGGACTATTATATTTGGATGTTATATGTAATGTACATCACGAAAAAGCATGTCACTCATTTCCGTCTGCCTGTCCGCTAATCTCATAAACGCCTCTAACTTTGAAGTCCCACTTGGATTTCGATGAAATTTTTACTACCATGCCAAGGAGTCAAAAGCATTGTAGTTTTTGAAAATCGTTCCAGTGGCGACAGAGAAAAAGGCCAAAAACGAAAAAGAATAAAAGTCGCTCAACCTCCTTTTTTTTTTGAATTTTCAGAGGATCCATATAATGTTTAGAAACAAATTTTAAAGGGAAAAAAGCTTGATGGCGGGGAGGGTTTATCTCAATTTTTGATGTTAGTACATTTATACGCTCTCAACTTGCTAATTCTACGGACATATTAGACATATTTCATACATCATGGATTTCTCCGTAGATTGGCTCTTAACACTGCTAAAAATATTCTCAGCTCACTAATCTCGTACCTGCCGGCCGCGGCTGCTGCTCGCGTCCTTGGCCAGTGTTCTGGTATGGTGTTACTCGAATTTCTGCCGCACCACAGCATAGTGTTTCTTTTGCTCTGACCGCGCTGCCACGTATGACCGGGTTAAGTATCGGGGAGAGGCGACGTTTCCAGATGCACTAGCAGTAGGACAGGGAAAGAATGTCTGTGGACTGTTTGAATGACTTTTTCCTTCAAAAAAATAACGGCGTTGCTTGGGGCATGCAGAGTCAACCTATTTTCCACCATTTTCAGGAAAAAAATTGTATGGGTTAAAAATTGGGCGTTAAAGAGGGTAAATCTTATTTTTTGTTTTAGTATATTTATACGTTCCCATCCCCATTAATTCTACGCACCTTTTAGACATATTTCACACATCAAAGGTTTCCTGGCACATTTGGCCTCAAAATTTAGAATGATAAGAGAAAAACGCGTATCTGGTTTCTGACTACCTTTGTGCTGTATCACAGTATATCCGATAACTGACGTCTAACTGTCGGGCTGCCGAGACAGACTGACCGCGTAAGAAATGAAGATTAAACCTATTTGACTCAATTTTCGCTTTGTTCCAACTTATTTTCTTAACTGGAAGGGGTCAATAGCTTTAGCTATTTTAGAGGACTCCTAACATCTAATTATCCTTTTTAAAACTGAAAGAGGATTTAGCTAACTGAAAATGGTCTAATTTACTCTACAAAAAGCAGTTACTTGAGGTTTTTCTGAAAAAAAAACTTCAAAACAGTGCACCTTTTACCTGTTTTCATTTGTAGATATCTGCAGAGTTTGCAAGACATGGAGAAGATAGCATCAAAAAAACTGGCCGAACTGAGACAAGCCTTGCAACAAGTGAATTGGGAGAGAAAACGTCTGCAGACCAAAGGTGGAGAACAACTTAAAGCATTGGAAGCAAAATGGGTAGCATTGGTATCACACAATTATGAGGTAGAACAGGCGTGTTGCATGGCAGAAGATTATATTGCACAGGTTAAACAGAATTTAGCAAATAAGAATTAGGTGTATATTGTGGACATTTACTAGAATATTGTATTGTGTGCTGTAAATATATTTGTCATTATAAATGTATGTATACATCATATTGGAGATCTTGATACAGACATAAATCCCATGTTTTGAAGTGGAATGAAAGAGATATTTACAATAAAGCACAACAGACAATTAAACAATTTTTATTCAGTTCGTCACAAATAGATTTAAAATCGATGCACTTCACAAAAATAAGGCTCAGTTTAGATATATAAATAGACTGCTATCAAATTACATCATGTGTATAAAAAACTAACAAATCATTTAATACTGTCACCTACTAATCTAAAATATCAAATGTCGTAAATGGGCGTTCCATCTGCACTCCATGTGTTCTTCACTTTTTCGAAGACGAAAGTTGTGTATATTGCTAAAAAAGAATAATGGAAAGGAAATATGAGTGGAACAGAAGTGCAATTGATTAGTATATGCCCAATTCAATTAAAAGCCGGGCCTGCGTGAAAATAAAAATAAATTTTTGGAGAATATGTTAAGCAATGGAAGTGTTGAGCCAATCTCCCCAATTAATCTTTTTACTTACACGACGCTTCCCATTCAGACTTGGACATAGTCCCAACTTTATCTTGTCCATTCCCTTTCTCCTTAAGGAACTCTTCAGCATGTTTATAGTCATCTGATTCCTCTCCTAACGAAGAATGCCCTTCATTTGGAGGATAACTCTCCAGGGCTCTCATGATAGTTAGTAACTGCTTGCCTTCATTTTTCATTCTTTCAAAATAGTCCTTGAATTTTTCTGTTTTAACGAGCTTCAGTCCGAATTTTTTCGCTAGTTTTACTAGAGTCGGAAAATGTACTAGGAATTCAGGGCAGTCTACTACGTCTTCTAGTTGGAAGTGACATTTGGCGCCGAATAGTGGTGGCCTGAAAAAATCAATCTAATCGTTATGAGTACATTTCTCGAAATGGTTCATAAAGTGAAAATTGAACAAAGTCATTTCACCAGAATACGTTAATCAATGACTAAATATACCCAACTAAAATTGGCATTAGAAATGCGCCAAAAAGGGAATGACGATTC
Organism: Acanthoscelides obtectus; assembly: GCA_963669975.1. NCBI lineage: Eukaryota > Metazoa > Arthropoda > Insecta > Coleoptera > Chrysomelidae > Acanthoscelides > Acanthoscelides obtectus. The sequence continues at coordinate 49,813,236 of CAVLJG010000001.1, read as the reverse complement.
TAACCTCATCTATGAGAGCATTACAGAATCAAAAACTAACTCTTTTTAAAGTGTATTTCTAAAAATAAAGTATATGGTTGGCTATTTTCAGGTAGAATGTTGATGGGAAAAATGCCCAAAAAAATAATTCTTAAGCATAAAGCAAAATCACTTACTTATCAATATCAAAATCCAAGCTGACTTTATAGATATTATTCCCGTAAGTATCGCTTTCTGACCTTCTGGCTCTGGCAATGAGGTCATATGCATCTGTGATGGTGCCAATGAAATAACCTCCAGGTTGTAGGCATTCTGCAGCATTCCTCAACATGCACTCAGCTTGAGGTAGACTTTCAAAGCTGTAATGAAAGGCAAACTGGCAGCTAACAAGATCTATTTTCATTGACGGGTCAGAGTATTTCTCACGAAGACGTGCCCTAAATGAGAAAAAATTATTGAATTAGATATGAAATAATGAGTATAAGCATTGATTAACGTATTGAATATAGTATATGAAGATAGCCAATCATAATATGTAATCTATTCTGGCATCCAAAAGGAATCTGAAAGATACTAACGCCAATTAGGACAGTAGCGGACCAAACACTAAATGCACTTCAAAGTAGTATCTATTTTTTTGTGCTCTGACACTGTCTCATAGATGGCGCTAGGATCGTTTAGATCACTTTTCGACTCCAGAATACAGTACCTATATAGTTGGTAAAATATGTTAATTTATTGTATAAGTCACAAGAAATATATAGAAATGATGGGACACTGTGTATGTAATTCTAGAAAAGGTAACCTTTGCTGATGACACGACTATAACAGTATCAGCAAAGTTGCTAGAGGATCTAGAAAGTAAGGCTATCATCATAATGCCAAGTTTTCAAAAGTGGGTAGTATTAAATAGGTTACTAATTAATACAGATAGAACCAAATACATCTTGTATCACAAACGAAGGTTGCAAACCAACATTACAGTTACAATAAACAATAAGTCACTGGAAAGAGTGCCAGTCAAAAAATATTTTGGTCTAACATCTGAGATGGAAAGTCCCCATAGATTATGTAGCCAAAAAAATGAATTCAGCATTTTTGAGCTCTAAGAAAGTTTAATAAAAAACACTGATTAAACATCTACGACTTCATTTTATATTCCCACCTAAAATATTTAGTGCTATATTGGGGACCATCTGTTGAGGCTTTTATCTTTGCAAAGAGAATAGTCAGACTTTTTATACTCAATGCATCCTCTACAGTATTGTCGAAAAACATTTAGAGATGAAAAAACACTAACATTAGAATCATTACTCATTCTAGAGGTGTGCCAACAATGTTACAACCCCCCCGCTACCCCCGCCCCCAGAGGACTAGAGCAGTCTTTGAAAAGATGGTATAAACTATAAACGTCTTATAAAAAAATCTGTAACTTTAAGAAAGGACAGCGGCAACACTGCCAACCCGCTCAGTGGGCATGCGACTAGCGAATACTCTCACACCAACAGCAACGGTGTGCGCTTCTTCCTGTTGGAACAGGTATAGTCTAGTCTTTTATGGTCCAGTCTACTGTCCAAATTCAGTCCGGAGTCCGCAACGAAATTTGGCTGAGAACCAGCGGAGTTTTGTTGATCTGGTTGGTATTAAAGCTATTTTCTATGTTCTATTGATTTTTATTTTCCACGCATAAGCCAGAAAATGAATTTTTGGTTGTTTTTAGAAATGAAAATATAATATAATTTCAATTACTAAGTGTTTGGTCCATACTCCAGCTATCATTATCATCTATGTCTATTTTGTCTCGGAAGTCCCTGTATATAAGCACTTCAGTGCATTTCGTTCGTCCGAGATGGCAAATTATATATTTAGTTTTTGAAAAGTGCGTGAACTTAAGAAATCTTGTTTTCCAAACAGAAAAGGTTCTTTGTTATAAGATACGTGAATGCGTGGAAACCAGTAATGGCGTTTATTTGACAATATTTGTGTAACTTTTAGTGCCGGTTGACGGCTGCTGTTGTCAGGATGAGTAAAAGGAAACAATACCATCGATTGGTTCCTTTCTAAACAAAACAAACTGTCTGATCCACCGACATAAGAATTACCGGAAAAAACTGATGATAATCCTACAATTCAACCTGAGCCTTCCACTTCAAAATTTCTTGATGTTGCACCGTATGCTGAACCAAGTGTTGAACAATCGGGTGTGAAACCTAAGGATCCAATTTTGTTGATGTTGCGCCATATGTAAATTTCAGCGGCAACTTGTCTTCCCATGAAAAATATACCTTATTGAGGTGTGCAATGATCTCTAATGACTCTTTCAAATATCCCTATTCCACTCACTTGAAAAATAATAAGGAAGTGAAACGTTACTTATCAAAAAAACACTTCGAGAAATTTCCTTGCCTGTCATATTCAGAGGAACTACAAGGGGTTTTCTGTAAATATTGCGTGGTTTTTGCAAAATTAGGAGGAGTACATAAATCAACTAAATTAGGAAAACTTCGTACCACTAAAGAAATTTTCGAAATTGTATGGCAAAACCGGTGATTGTGAGACACATGAGAATGCAATATATCATACAGAAGCAGTTCCAGATGCTACAAACTTTTTAAAGATTTACGAAAATCCAGAGAATGATATAAGAAATATAATAGGTTCAGAGCGAATTAAGCAATTATCAGAAAATCGGCAAAGATTGTCTCCTATAATAGAATCTATAATTTTTTTAGGACGCCAAAATATACTACTAAGAGGGCATAAAGATAGGGGATGACTTTTTTCTAATGACAACACGAATGACGGGGATGTCCTTAATAATGAAGGGAATATTACAGAACTAATACGGTTTAGAGTCGGGAGCGGCGACAATTTAAACTTAGAGAACACAAAAGCGCACGCTACGTACATAAGCAGCCGCATCCAAAATGAAATTATAGAATGTTGTGGCGAAGAAATCTGGGATATAGTTTTAAGTCGCGTCAGGTAAAGTCAGTATTACAGTATTATATTTGACGAAACTACAGACATTAGCCATAAATCACAAATGTCAATCGTATTGCGGTATTGTTATCAAACACATATTTACGAGGACTTCATGGCATTTGTGGATTGCTACCCAAATTTTGATGAAGATACAATGGAGCCCAAACTCACAGGTCAAATTCTTGCTCAAACAGTCAAGCATTTCATTGAATCCAATAACTTAGACTCAAAACTATGTGTGGGCATTGGTACTGATACGTGTAACCTAATGTTAGGTGAACAATAGGGGGCTGGAATTGGAAAAATGTTTGCCAAATGCTCTAAAAAGCCCATGCGCAAATCATGCCTTGAATTTTTCGATTTCAAAAAGCAGCAGTTGTAAAGCAGTGAGAAATACTGTAGGTATAATGAAGGAAGTAATTGCAAAGCATCCGCTGAAAGAAATACAGTATTAAAAAGAAAAATAGACGGATGTCAAATTCATAGTACATATATGCGAAACACGATGGACCGAGAGACATGATTCTGTGCTCCAATTTGAAATATTATATCAAATTGGAACGACCGCGAAGCTTCTTCAAAGCGGAGTCTTTCCACCCAATTTATTGTATCACTAAAGTGTTTGTGTGATATAATAGCATTAACAGTCAACCTGAGTAAGATTTTACAATCCAAAACAATTGACAAACAATACGCTGTCAAACTCATAGGAAATATTATTATAGTTGTACAAGAAAGACCGCAAATTCCGAAAAACACTTTAGAATACTATTCGCATCAATAATGAAATCACATGAAACCCTGGGTATTAAACTGACTGTGTCAAGAATAACAAGCAGGCTAATGAACAGGCCGTTATGTCTGTCAAGGAAAATCATTATAGACTGAACCTATATGTCCCTTTGCTAGATAATATATTACTGGATTTGGCATACCGGTTCAATGAAGAATCTTTGAATATATACAATTTTATTATTTAAAAAAAACCGAAGCTGAAGTAATGGACATATTAGAAACAATCTCTAAATATTTGAATGGACTAAATAGGCACGAAAACAAAAATTTAATAACTACCAAATTAAATGCAGAATTTGACCTTTCCAAGTCACGTACACAAGATATTATAGACAGTGGAATGTAACTGTATTTATCATCTGATGGAAACATTTTTCCTTCAATTAATAGATGCCCCTGATTTCATTGCCGTTAAGAGTTGCGACATCTGAAAGAAGTTTCTCCCATCTAAAGAGGATAAAAACTTGGCTGCGCTCCACTATGTTACAAGAGCAATTAGTGGGTTTAGCTCTTTTGTATATGCATCGGGATATTAAAATCGACGTGAATACAATCATAGATCGGTTCGCCAGCAAAAAGAATAGGCGCCTTGTTTTTGTAACATGATATCACCTGAACTTTGCCTAAGGTTGTCTCTCAAATCCATCTCCCTTCTGTTGGCCAATAAATAAAAAAGCAGATGTAGTTAAGGGTTTACTTACGTTTAAACCCTCATGGTGATCTTTTCCAAAGTATCCAATCAAGATATGTGGTTTTATTTATTGGCCATCAGATTGATATAAAAGTATGTTCAAATTCTGTTCAAATCACTTTCTAAGCTAATGTAATGATTGTTTTACTTTGAGACTGTGAACTGATGTAGTCTCATAGTTTATATGTGTTTGTTTTTTGAGACTGGCTAAGAGAATGTAGTTATGCAATGAATATTTTTTGTGTTTTCTCATGATTAAGAATTTTATTTTGATTTACATTCAGTTTTATACTTTATAGAAGTCGTAACATATTTGTTGTTGTTATTTTTTTCATTAATTTTTTGTTGTTTTGTCTGACATTGTTATGTAGAAAAGTCTGTGATAGATAATATTATTTTGTATTTTTGTTTTAATATATGAAGTTTGCTCGAGCTTGGTTTGCTTTATTTAGACTTTGATTTTGTATGATTCAAAATTAAAAAGAATTGTATGCATTTTCTACAGAAATTACTGCAACAAATTCACATGTCTGTCTTTTAATGTTAAATCATTATAACACGTCAGTACGTCACACTGAGAATTTACTTTCCATTTTACCCCTCCCAGACTGAAATCCTAGGAGCGCCACTGTGTTACATAGAACAACTGTCGCCTACCTAACCACATACCCTAATAGTCCAGACTACCTATGCAGATATATCTTCTGCCCTCTGAGTTAAAAACCATCAATGACTTAAAATTCTTCAAAAAACAACTTTTAACATACTTGTACCCCTAACTGTTTTTACTCTGCAAGAGTTTCATAATTCTTTATAATCACATGGTTTTTCTTCTATTTAATTTAATCATGTATAAATTTCTTTTGCTTATGTACATCTGATCTTTACCTGTCGACATTTCATATCCACAAAGCAATTTGAATCAAAGTCATTATTATTACCGTACGGTAGCCGCAATATATATTCAAGAGACTCTAATTTTTACATTTAAAAATATTAACAATTTTATCTGTAACCCACGAAGTGACTATAACACAAGAAATAGAAATATAAATCTTCTGTATACAGTCCATCATCTCACGGTTACCGAAAAAAATGTCCATTACATTACAAATATATATATATATATATATAATAAGTTACCACAAGAAATTAAAAGGTTGGCAGATATAAAAGAATATAAAAAGAGTATTTATCATTGTTAATGCACTTAGAACCATATGACCTTCAAGAATATTTTGAAATGTAATATCTCTATTATGTTATATGTTTTGCCTCTTTGTTTTTTCTGTCTTGATGACACTGTGACGTATATTTCACCTGTATAATACATTGTAATCATGCACTGTTATTTTGAAATAACGATTTATTATTATTATTATTATCAAAACATTTTCACTGTGATGTATAACAAATTTATATTAACACGCCAAATGCCAAGCAAAATGTTAGAAATATGTCCATCAGGCCAAAGCGCCAAGGTCATGTTTCCAACAAATAATGTGTCTAATCTACCATCTAAGTCAAAAGCTGACACAAGACGGGAATGACATGTACTGAAAAAAAGGAAGGAAATTCACATGAAGTCAGACAGTACTGTAGAGGATGTTATAATAAAGAAATAAGTGGTGAAATACCAAAAAATAAAATTCAATCCCCACTTTTGCCTTGACTGTTTCGCAACAAGTCCTAAATAAATGAAATTATCTATATTTTGTATCCCTATATCATGACTTATTTCATATATAAGCATTATCACTAGAATCTTGTTTGTTTTTGTCAAAGTTGTTCTGTAGATTTAGTAAGAAAAAAAAGATGAATAACTCCATTTAAAACAAAAATACACAAAAAGTTGCTATATGGGTATAATCCATACAAGCCACAAAGGTCCATATCTAACGCTAAAATGAATTTAAATATGGACCTCTGGCTGGAGTCACCAGGGAAATAAATTAAATGCAAAGCAGCCCATATGGACCACCGTGGCATGATAGGCCTGTTGTCAAGCGGTCCCACAGGACCACCATGGCGTTTAATGTGTTAAGAGAGCTTGCATTAAAAAATATTGTTGATAAATTGCTATTTTTTTTATAAAAAGGCGTTAATACAATTCTAATAACAATATTACAACTAAATTTTACCGTGTACAATCAGCACAAATGTACTCGATAGAATATATATTTCCACCTCCCCTCTCTCTAGCAGACCTGCCTTTCATATGATAATACCTTGCTTTACATTGCTCTAAGGATATGGATGCAATATCACTGCATATTAAATGTGTTATTCCACCTTTTCTCCATTTTAACAAATCCCCACCTTTGCCACAACACATGTCATGGACTCTTACAGGAGCATTATGCTGTTTTTTGTTCTCTTTGACTTTAGCAAGATATTCATTAATCAGCATGCTTTTTATCCAGTTATGAAAGTTTCTCAAGTAAACGATTCTTGATTTTGAACGTTCAATAATTCCTTTCTCCTCTAAAGAGTTGTAGTGAGAAGCTACTACATCGGCGTAGCCTTTTCGAATCTTAGAAAGGCTCTCTGAGGTATCGTTGGGTTCTAACGACCTCTTTTTAGGTTTAACTTTTGGTTGTGGTTCAAGGTTTATTTCAGACTCTGTGGTTTCTTTTTCTAAACCATATTCTGCGCTTTCTGATGTTTTGACTGGTTCGTAGGCTCTGGAATCAGCATCTGCAGCTGCAATGAGCAGAGCTTGTTCTAAATCCGAGATTTCGCTCATTTTTTTGAATTAGCTTAGGGATTCAAAAAGCTCAGAAGTCGTTTACATGTTCACGGATGAGTCAAAAACATGTTTTACATCATTTAGAAAATATACATTTTGTTACATTTCCAAAGAAAAATATAAATAAATGCAATACTTTTTAAGACTGACACATAACCAACCTTTCAAATTTTTGACGTGGAATAAGGAACAACAAATTAGAGAATCGGGCGAAGACCGAAGAGCAAGGGGAAACACGGTTGATTTGTCAGTGTCAAGCAGTCAAGCGCCATTCGTTCTAGATGCCATATGAACAATGAACTGTTAACACTGATGAATCAAATCCAAGCGAATAACAAAATTTCTGTGTTATGTGCCGCGGTTATAATATGGTTCAAGATGACACACGGGTTGATGACGTCAGTTACACGAATCGCTTGAACGCGTTGGTTTTAACCGCGTTTTGTTGCAAGTTGTTTTATTTTAGAAAAGCACGTATATCACTCTGATTATTTTTATTATCACTTGATAATCGGTGCTTTTTCGTCTACAACTGTATATGGAAACTTTAAATAAGAAACCTTTCATAATATTCATGGGAGAAATGTTTTTTTCAGATTTTTTTTATAATGGAACCATGGCTTTGTAGCTATGATAACTTTCAATTCTCTAAATTTTTCCGCATGTGAAAGAAAACATTTATAGATTCAGCAGAAATGATGAAAAAAGAAATTAGCAAAACTGTATACAGGTGGATATCATCTAGTGAGTTTATATGGCCATATTTTAATATTCTAGTGTTATATGGCTACACAGGATACTTTGTTAAGCATAGGAACTACATTTAAAGTGTCCCCAACAATCGTAATGAGTATAACTAATAAGGTGCTCCACTTTATGGTAAAACTGAAGTCAGCCTGTATCATTTTTCTCAAAAAATGAAGCTGAAGTACAATAACAATATCCAATACCCGGCAAAATTCTAACTTGTCACATTTCAAATAATAACCAGAAATATAAAACTACTCTTGAGTTGGGTAAATACCACAATTTTGCGGTGATAACTATGACATATAACAGCTGATTCGTGACGTCACGGATCTTATAACCAAACTGATAACTACACTCGCTTGAACGGATTGGTAAATACCAACCCAAAATGGTAAATACCATTTCCATTTGGTTATCCGCTTGAATTTGATTATGGAATCGCTCCGTCCCATTTGTACAATGAAACGATAATGCGGCCAACATACGACAAAGTCGTCCGAGAGAGAGATGGAGCTAGTTAGGGCAAAAAGCGCGCGGACTTGAAAGAATTGCATAGGAAACCGAGGATTCTTAGAGAAGATTTAAAAGTTATTCAGGCAACTGGAACGAGATAAAATCCTGGAAACGTAATTATAATTAAAAAAACAAGTTTTTTTTTTATTTATATATACATATGTATGAAACTTGACAATAAATTCTCCTTTACACATTTGAAGATATAAAAATTAGTATTTAACATAAGTAATTAATAATTCAGGTAGCAAAGAGATTACATGTCTGCTTATAATTAACTTAACTGCTCTAATATGCTATATCTTGCATATAAAAAATAAGAGCTCTAAGAACTATCACAATAAATAAATGTTATTTTCTATATATCTTTATAATGTTCCAAATAGTATTTATGCACATTTAAATCTATATTATTTTAAATGTAGTGGGAACACGTCCAGTTTTGTAGAGATTAGTGTACAAAGAAAAAACCCTTATATATATATATATATACAAAATATTTGTGCACAATGGCATTAACAATACTGTAGATGCACAGTTTTTCATTATAATACAATATAGGTTATACCATAGTTCATTCTAGAAATTATGTATTCATGTTTTCTTTTCAAAACCCTTCGATAGCTAGGTTCTTACTTGAGATGGGCTGGAAAATCAAACACAGATGGAACTGGCACCTTTTTTAGTACTTTATTTTCATGAAAACTAAAGTTTTCTCTTCTTATAGCATGTAACCACAACTTCCTCATGTTAGGATCTGTAGGTATCCTAAAAATCCAGATATTTTCTCGAAGTACCAATTAACAGGTAATTCTATCACAAAAATGAATGAGATGATTAAAACCAACCTGTGAAACTTCATTTTCACATCTTTTCTGAGTCTTAAACAAATATCACATAAAACAACAGCTCTTGAAGGCTGTCCGGCATAAAAATGTTTATAATAATTGTCGCAAACTATCACTATTAATCTTTAACGTCACTAAAAACAAACATTCACCAAAAATCCTTAGAACATATATGGAAATACCACAATGGACCACGATGTTTTGCCCTGACTAGCGCTATCCTTCTCGTTTCCCATTCTAGCCGCAATAAATTCGCGTTACGCCTGTTCCATCAGTGTTGACAGTTCATTGCATATGAATCAAATCCAAGCGAATAACCAAAATTTCTGTGTTATGTGCCGCGGTTATACCTTTCCTTATAGTAGATGCCGCTAATCTGAAATAGGATCCAACATTGCATAAATGTGTATAGTAGTACTCACAACAGGAAAAGAAAGTCAAGCTCTAGTGTAAGCAATTTCAGTGGGGAAACTCTAGTAACGTTATTCGCTATTGCTATGGCTTAATTCGATGTTCCAGAAAAGTAACCATACTGCTACCTACGATGAATATACTTATTTTGAAAAATATTTAGCTGAATGTGGCGTCCTTAAGCAAGAGATAACTATAAAAATTGCACGAAATGAAGAAAACTGTATACCTTTTGACGTGAATGTTAACAGCTAATTTAACTGGACATTATTATTAATCAAATTCAAGCGGATAACCAAATGGAAATGGTATTTACCGTTTTGGGTTGGTATTTACCAATCCGTTCAAGCGAGTGTAGTTATCAGTTTGGTTATAAGATCCGTGACGTCACGAATCAGCTGTTATATGTCATAGTTATCACCGCAAAATTGTGGTATTTACCCAACTCAAGAGTAGTTTTATATTTCTGGTTATTATTTGAAATGTGACAAGTTAGAATTTTGCCGGGTATTGGATATTGTTATTGCACTTCAGCTTCATTTTTGAGAAAAATGATACAGGCTGACTTCAGTTTTACCATAAAGTGGAGCACCTTATTAGTTATACTCATTACGGTTGTTGGGGACACTTTAAATGTAGTTCCTATGCTTAACAAAGTATCCTGTGTAGCCATATACCACAAGAATACTAAAATATGGCCATATAAACTCACTCCACCTGTATACAGTTTTGCTAATATCTTTTTTCATCGCTTTTTCATCATTTCTGCTGAATCAATAAATGTTTTCTTTGACATGCGGAAAAATTTAGAGAATTGAAAGTTATCATAGCTACAAAGCCATGCTACCATCATTAAAAAAAAAATCTGAAAAAACATTTCTCCCATGAATATTATGAAAGGTTTCTTATTTAAACTTTCCATATACAGTGTAGACGAAAAAGCACCGATTATTAAGTGATAATAAAAATAATCAGAGATTATATACGCGCTTTTCTAAAATAAACAACTTGCAACAAAACCGCGGTTAAAACCAACGCGTTCAAGCGATTCGTGTAACTGACGTCATCAACCCGTGTGTCATCTTGAACCATATTATAACCGCGGCACATAACACAGAAATTTTGGTTATTCGCTTGGATTTGATTATTGTTGTCAATTTATACTCAGTGTATATAATCAAATTCAAGGGAATAACCAAATGAAAATGGTATTTACCATTTTGGATTGGTATTTACCGATACATTTAAGCGAGTGTAGTTATCAGTTTGGTTATAAGACCCGTGACGTCATGAATCAGCTGTTATATGTCATAGTTATTACCGTAAAATTGTGGTATTTACCCAACTCAGGAGTAGTTTTATATTTCTGGTTTTTATTTGAAATGTGACATTTTTGGGAAACTTGATACAGGCTGACTTCAGTTTTAGCTTAAAGTAGAGCACCTTATTAGTTATAATCATGACTGTTGTTGGGGACACTTTGAATCTAATTCCTTTGCTTAACAAAGTATCCTTTATAGCCATATACCATAAAAATATTAAAATACAGCCATATAAACTCACTGGATGATGTCCACCTGCATACGGTTTTGCTGATATCTTTTTTCATCATTTCTGCTAAATCAATAAATGTTTTTTTTGACTTGCGGATAAGTTTAGATGATTAAACGTTATCATGCACCGATTATTAAATGATAATAAAAATAATCAGACATTATATATGCGCTTTTATGTTCTGTGTGTTTTCATATTGAAGTTTGTGATTGAAGCATGATTGAAGTATTGAAGAAGGAAGATGTGTTTTCGTTTTGTGTATTGAAGTGTAAAAGTGTATATAAACAAGAATCAATTTTCCAAGTTTGCAATTCATGAATAGAAAATATCATATTAGTTCATAATGGAACATGAAACGGCGGTGTTTGAGAATCCACCAAAATTGAATTTATTGAAATAAAGAAGGAGCCAGAAGTAGATACTGAATTATTTCGATACGATGAAGACGCAACACACAATGTTATGTATGCAGAAGGTGTAAAAATTAAGCAAGAAATAGATCTACATAACATAAAGTATGAATCTGAGAATATATCTCATGAACTTCTCATCAAAATTGAAAATCATTCTGGCAGTTTCACAAACCCAAATGCAGATACACTTTTAAATAGGTAATTTTATGGGCTTATTTGCACATAATTTAGATGAATAATATTTTATCGTATTACAGTGCCGAGAAACAGAAAAAATCAGGAAGAAATGCGAACAGAAACGCATCTGAAAGTAGTTATAATCTTCACACTTGTGTACACTGTAACATGACATTTGAAAGTAAAAGGAATCTCGACAATCACATAGTAGAAAAACATTGTCATAAAATACACCAATGTACAAATTGCAAATTCAAAACTACTTATAAGTGTAGCTTGGAAAGGCATATGTTGAAGCATACTGGAAACTACAAGCTCATTAAGTGTGAATATTGTGATGAAACATTTAAAACAAACCAAGTTTTGAATAGTCATATCATTCAAAAACATCCTGAACACATATCTTCTCTATCTCAAAAAGTATATGAATGTAAATATTGTACATACAAAACTATTGGAAAATATCAACTAGCTAGACATATGTTGCAACATAAAGAATCATCAGTAGATGATACTCTTAATATGTGTTCACACTGTAGGTCAGCATTTGTAAATAAAGAAACACTGGATGCCCATATACTCAAAAAACATCCAAAATTTGCTATAACCATTTCTAGTGAAATATTTAAATGCCCTCATTGCAAATTTCAAACTACAATGAAACTTGATCTCAATAAACATATGCTTCAACACCCAACAAAAAAAGTTGGTCGCAACATGCTTACAACATGTTGCCACTGTAATGCAACATTTAAAGATCTCCAAAATTTATCTGAGCATATTATTAAAAAGCATCCAGAGTTTATATCAACTGTGTATCATAAAATACATTGTTGTACAAGTTGTGAATTCAAAACTACAAAAAAGAATAGATTAACTAGACATATGTCGACACATTCCTCTCAAGTGTCTGATAAAAACAATGAGGTGCCTGTTAGAAAAAAAATTTGCCCTACATGTGTTCATTGTAACACTACTTTCAAAATTATGAAGAGTCTGAACAATCACATACTTAGAAAACACCCTGATCATTCTGAATCTGTCTCATCTACATCTCAAATTCTGCATTGTATGCACTGTTCCTACCAAACTCTTTGGAAGAAAGTTTTGATAGAACATATTTTGACACATTCAAAGCTTCAGTCTTGTTCATATTGTATTGAATCTTTTAAATCTAAAGGAGATTTAAACAGTCATATATCTGAAAAACATGCGCGTAAAATACATCACTGTACATATTGTGATTTTACAAGTTCCTATGGTACTTGCTTAAAAAAACATATGATGAAACATACTGGGAATTATAAGCTTGTTAAGTGTAAATATTGTGAGGAAACATTCAAAAAGACTGAAACTCTAAATAGCCATATCATTAAAAACCATCCAGAATTTGTTGACTCAATTTCACATAAGATTTATGAATGTCCAAGTTGTGTATACAAAACTGTTAGCAAATATCTGATGTCTAGGCATAAGTTACAACACCCAGAATCTGGGAACGATAGTCTCATTTTTTGTCCCCATTGCAATGGCAGTTTCACAGAAAAAGATGATTTAGACGAGCATATATCCAAACAACATTCCGAATTAGTGGGATCTGTTACTAATAAACTATATGGCTGCAAACATTGCACATTTAAAACTGTCAGTAAACGTCATTTAGTTAGTCATATGCTTGAGCATCCTGAGTCTGATAGTCTGTTAAAGTGTCCACATTGTAATGTGGTGTTTACTAATAAAAAATTTTTGGATGGCCACACGCTCAAGAAACATCCGCAGTTTATTGAGACGCCTATATATACGTGCCCGCATTGTACGTTTTTAACTACTAGGAAAGGTGTTCTAGCTAAACATGCCAGAAAACATTTTAATAAATAGGCCACTCTATTTTAGTCAAGTATTCCTATCTACAAAAGCGGATATGTTTCGCCCACCCAAAAGTCCATTTCTGGATGAATATATTATATACATATATTTGAAAATTATTTAGTCATGTATATTGATATTTTAGTTCTTTTTTGACTGTATGCCGACCTTTTTGGTGATTGCTTTAAGAGATTCTAGGTAATAATGCGCACTCGTAAAAACTATTCAGTCAACGTGTTCGTTCCCGTGCTATTTTTTATATTTCAGCTTTTTATTATGTGATGCAAGTGTATGATTTCTTCATAATAAAATTTACCTTAAATATTATCTTTTGTTTCAGTCCTCAGATTTTTTAAAAATTAAAAATTCCAAGGAGAATGACACTCAAGTCGGGAAAAGTATAATCTAAAGCTTATAAATCGGTTGTTTTATTATTCTACTAAATAATTACAGTTATAAAAAAACCTCCACACTCACTACATAATTTTAATATATCTTTTCACATTATCCAGATCACGTTATTTTGCAGCATACTTCTCATCCTCAGCAAACCAATCTTGATACTGAACCAACTTCTCGTACCAATATTTGCTCAGTTCCTTCACACTCTCACCTTTTCCTCCATAATCCGAGGGTAAAATATCTCTATCGATTTCCTTATAAAGAGATTTTGCCCCACCATAGATAACTCTTACTCTACTCTTCATTTTCTGTGTCATAAAACTTTTGAAGATGCTTAACACTAAGTTTATATATATTGGAGCGTTGATAAAGTCTAGTCGCTTGGGTCTGAAAATTGAACAGATCAGATATTCTGAAAATTTAGGAACTTTGGGAACACTAGGATTCTTACCTGATCGTGTAATTCTGCCAAGCAAACACAGCTCTGCGAATGATATTGATAGTCATCTGTTTTGCATGCCATATTGTTACGCCGGACATGTCAAAGATGGCAAGACCACCGTAGATCTGGCAAGATTCGCTTTCCATCACAGCAATGTCCAGGATCATCTTGCCGACTTTGAAAATGTCCTCTTGACTGTGAATGCTGGGATTGTGGGCTGCCGTACGTATTATGATTACCAATCTGGAATAAATAAAACAATGTACAAGAAAATGAATATAGTTTGACGGCATCAAGCCACTTCATTTTACTGAAAGGAAAATATGTCTTTAACATCTCACATCTTACTTTCTACTAACCTCCCGTCACTTGTCTGCCTTAACGGGAGAAATATTCCAAGTCTAACTAATTCTTCTACCTCTGGTAATAGAGGATTCCTGTTTTTAAACCAAATGGGTTCATCTCTCCTCATTGTATAGTAGTTTATTATTTTTTGTTTCGTCTTCTCTAGATTGAACTTGCAACCTCTTAGGAATGGTAACAAATACTTCGTTTCTGTTTTTGCATTTAGGTCTGGTCTTTCCTCTTTCAACCATCTAAAACAAATCAAAATATCGTTTTATTTCAAACTCCGCAGACATAACCCGATACATCTATTCTGAAAAATAAGAGAGAAATGAAATTTACCTTCCAATCTCTTCAAGTCCAGCTGTTCTACTCTCAACAGTTTCATTCAGAGCTTCTTCAGCATATAATCTGGTTTCTTCCCCTAGCGTAAACTCGTACTCATCTGTCATCTTTCTGCCACAACTGGTTGGATAAACTACATGTCTTTTAGTAATACGGAATATAATTACTAATTACTGTAGTTTTATTGGGTCAAAGTATTAAATCATTTATTTGCAGATTGTTAATGCTGACTAATGGACATTGAACAAATGTTTGTAAATTGGTAGACGTTATCTAAACCAGAAAAGTGTTACTTTGTGCAGTGTGCACAAATGAGCATGTGTGTCGCTTAAACGAGATAAGGCTCATTCAACTTATTATACGTGTGAATGTTATTTTTTCTTTCCCGTTGATAGCGCATGTTATAGACCAAGCGTTATATGTCTAACGTAGCAAGAAATTATATCTATAAAGCTATGTACAGATATGTAAAAACACCGCGAACCGAACCATGCGACGAACCGCAGCGCGCGCATTTTGTCGAATAACATTGCAACGGGCATCACCACAAACCGAACCACGTCGTGCAACCACATCGCGCAACAAAATGACGATCCAATTTTGATGTTTGTTGTTCAGTGTAAGACATCATTTTTTTTATTGTAATTCAGGGTATGTTTTGCATCCCACAATAATTCCCCTGCTCTGTAAAACTCTATAAGCAAAAAAGTGTTCTCCTCCGACCATTCCTTCTTTTCTTCACGGGCTCTATCCATTTACTGATATGAGCGCGTGCTCGCCGCACCGATATCCCTGTCCAAACATGTGCAACTTCGTCGCGAGCATTTCCTTTGATATTACGCTGAAAAACTAACAGAGTCTGGATCGGCCCGAACAGCGAGCTGTAACGCTTATCAGGCTCGCGACGTCGTTTTTTTCACCGTCTACACTAGCGCGGCGCGGTTTGTCGCGTGATTCGGTTCGCGGTGTTGTTACATATCTGTACATAGCTTTAGATGCTTTGGCAACAGAAGTTCAAAGTGAAACACTGCACCAGTCTAAAATAATCGCTTGATAGCGATCCGCACGGGTATTGCGTATATTGAAAAGTGACATTTTGTCGTTTTTTGTTTTTTAGATTCCGTAGGTTCTTTGTGACGTAACGTAGGTTTTTCTACAAGATGTTAACTTAGCGCAAGCTGTTGTTCACTTGTCAGCGATCATAGCGAGAAAATCAGGAATGAACTATTTGCACACTAAAAACTACCTAGTCTGCAAGACATTTCAACGTTTTTTTTTACGTTTTTTAGATAATACCCCTGCTGATCGCTATACTTGTTACTTGTGTGCTAGCTAGTCGCTAGTACAGGCCACGCCTACTCGTTATGAATGCTATCGAGGATTGGATTGACAGAAAGAGCTATAGAACTTACAGCTCATTACGCCATAGAAGCTGCGAATGGCCTCTACTAGTGTCATCTCTGGAGCAGATGTTACATCACATCATCGCCACAGCATATAGGTCAATTATCTTGACGTTTACACACACAGCTACTTCAAGTGAACATCAAGTGAATAATATCTAGTTCCAAACTGATCATTATGGCGATCAGATTGCTATGCAGGCCATTTTTCAGTTACGGAATACGGGAGCCGATTTATATGCTCATACTTATGCAAAACTGCATTTTTAATAGCTGTAATCGATGGTTACATCCATTATTCATAGATCATGCAGATTATCCTCGTTTTTTAGATCGTCTGTTGGAATAATCGATGTTGACATTAGTAAATTGAAAGATTCAAATATTTTATTCTTTCGGCTTAAGGAATGATTTATCAGGATTTTATTTTCCATACCCATAAGGCACTGCCAAGATACGAAAACATAATTCTGTAACAAAGTCGCTAGTTGTTGAAGAATTTAATTAGTTCTCAGTCTAGGAATTAGAATTGAAGAAAAAAAAATCGAACTGTCGTTTGTCATAATGCAATATGCTCTACACTTTTTGATGCGGTTCCGGTTGGATGTGATCTATTAAAATTAGAACATTTCTAATTTCCGAGTCAAAATTGACTGAGCTATAACTTCGAGTACTCTGATAAATACTATCTAAGTGTGCCTTCGATTTGAGTTAATTTTGTGAAACGATTAACAAAGCACCACGCCTCAATGTCTTGCTTATCCCGGTATTAAACATTTGCTTGTTGATAGAAGAATACATTTAAACATTAGTTAATTATGAGCATTTAAGGCGAATGAACGTAACGAAGTCTAATTAGTCAATTAGGAATGTTCAATTTTGCATCCTGGATTTCATAGTGAAAAGAAATACACTTGGAAGTACTGCACTGGATTTGGATAAAATTGTCACATTAGTTTACTGCTGTACCAAATACGAAAAAGCTTTGTTGTTTTTGAAAATCAGTTTAGTGGCGGCGGAGCTAGGGGAAAACATGAAGGAAATGTGATGTCCATCTTGAAAAACCTTGTAACTAAATTCCGACGATCTGTTTGGCTGTATGTTGGTCTGCTCACAAATCCTTGACGGAAAAATTTGTATTTTTTTAGAAATCGGTGTAGTGGCGGCGGAACTATGGACAAAAACGAAAAAAACAATTAAAATCGCTCAAATTTTATTTTTTGACGTTTCATAAGACCCTGATAATTTCCAGGAAAATTTTTAGAAAGACATATTTCCTCATAAATTTTGTACTTAAAACTTGGGATGATAGGGAAATGCTTCCGATACTAATCTCTCCTTCTGCTGTCTGGGGCGTGTCGGTTCTGGTAAGTGTTCTGCCACTACTGGTATGGCAGGGAAGGAATGTCGATACATTTATTGTGTAGGCCTGTTTGACTGACTTGATCCGTTTAATTTCCCTGTTATGCATGTTCGTAACTAACTGTTTTTTTCCTACGCCACTGAAGGTACTGGTAAACAGTTAGATATTATGCTTTTGGATGGTATATGTCATGAACATCACGAAAAACCATGTCACTCATTTACGTCAGCCTGTCTGCAAATTTTGGGTAAGTCTATAACTCTGTAAGTACTGCTCGGATTTAGATGAAATTTGCTTTGTAGTATTTGAAAATCGGTCCAGTCGCGGCGGAGAAAATTTCCAGAAACTTCGACGTTTGAGAGGATCCTGACCATTTTTGATAAATTTGTTAGATGGTTGTATGGGGCGATGAAAAGTGTAACGCAAATTTGATATACTACTATACATAATACATTTCCAACACCGGTAATACTAAGCACCTATTAGATATTAGATTTGCCCTTTAAACTTGGAAAACTATTTTCTATCTATTCTTTCTATCTATCGCTATCCAATATACGTGGGGACCTACAATGCATCGGGGGTAATGTAGTAGTTGTGGTTTCTAGTGTATGGTGCAGATTACAATTCTTCCGTCCTAATGAGTGAGTACTGGAGTTTTGTTAGAGGTATACTTCTAATTCCCAAACTTCTCCCTCAACTCCCACAGTTCAATAATTCAAATCCAGGAACTTCGGCATTTCTCTGGCACAAACAAGCTCATAGAACAGCAAAATTGACTCCATTTTTCAATAGCTCAACTCTCGCAGTGTTTGTTGTTCAGTTCACTAATTTTGTATCAATTGTGGCACATTAAGGTTCCACGAACTCCTTCTGCAGAACTAGAACATCCTTGGCATCTGTTCCTAGCAGATAAGTCGGATCTCCCAACTCCTCGCTTCCTGAGGAGCAACTTCCACCTTTTGCTCGAGGTGATCCCACAGCTCCGTAATGGTTGATGATTCTTCGGTCATTCTCTCCAGCCTGAAAGAGGTAGAACTCCCTACCTCAACTCCCGTGTCTGGGGAGTTTATCCCTTTTTCGAAATTGAAACTTCCGGGTAGGTACAACAGCTTGTCCCCTTCTCTCCTCAATTTTATTACCCTTCAGGTCGTATACCTTTTCAGGTTCCAAAGCCATTTTTAGGTATGGAAAGCCAACCCGCCAACTCCATCAACTCGGCGGATCGTCCATCGCATGCTACTATACGCGGTACGACACAGAGATCAAACACCGTGCCATGCTCAGCTTCTGCAAATGGAGATGGCGGTAAATCCGATGCCCCCCAAGACATATTCTGGGGGCTCGTCAGCCTCAACCACAGTACCCCGAAACAGACCAGTCCAGCCAACGTACAACTGTCCCTATGGACGGCAGTTCACTACCAACAAAGGCCTACAAAATCACCATAGAAGCTGCCCCCAGATCCCCCCACAGACATCCACAGGGACCTCAGATCCTAATGGATTGGCATAAGCGAAGCTTATGTGATATGATATTCCAATCATATCCTGGCACAAAGCTGCGCTCAAAGAATGCCCATCCTACCGAGTACAACAGGGAGTTGGCAGAAAGTGCGCCTCATTCGGAAGCAGATGTTTTCTTCAGGCTTGCCAACATCGAAGCCAATCTGCTTCTGGACCAGAATATTTCTTGCAAAATGCGGTGGGGGCAACAGGGATGACCAGATATCAAATCCGTCATCGAAGGGACAAGCCCATCTACAAGGGGTACCTCGCCAAAGAAGAGGCTCGCAGCTAGCAAGGAGTTGGGTTTGCCACCAGATTAGCAGACTCCAATAAGCTAGTCGTCCAGTTAACGATGGGGATCCGACACCAACAGGCTAAAACAAGGAGTTCAGCTGCAAGCGAGCTACTGGCTGTGGGCGAAGGAAGTTTCATGCTATTCTTTGCAATAGGGAGACCGAGGCCCAACATCGTGCCACGGCGAAAATGTTGCACCACTACGGTAGAATCAAGCCAACGCAACGAATGTAGTGGGTCTTTGCGGATCGTTACCCTTCCCACGGAGTAACTCCAGGAAACTTCCCAAAGACAGCACATCACCACCAATGAATCAGAGCCGCCTGCGCACTCACTAGGGGCCGTATCGTCAGTCGTTCCTACAATTGTAGGACGCATTTATTTAAGTTTCATCAGCCTGAAATTTATTTAAATTCAAAAAGAAAACATTACCTCAAAACAGAGCACTGATATGGAACAGTAGAAATCTAGAAATTTCCCTACCTTTCTGGAGGACAGGAAAAACAATCAAGGAGGCCATAAAGGCGTCCTACAAATTTAGGAGCGACTGACGATACAGCACTAAGTCGCATGTCGTACACACGTCTCAGCAGGCTGGACCATCCGGATGAATCATGAAAAAGGTTCATCTACTTCCATCATTATGCGCAATAGTTTATCAGAATCACCTATTGGAAACAGAATCACTCCTTCCATCCATCATCTCATAGTCCATCGTCAACTACAACAGGCATTGCGACAGATAGACATGACTTGCTGACTCATACTCAAGACCCCTGGGGAAGGGGGGGGATTACTGCAAGACAGCCTGCCCGAATTCTACCTACCTATTATTCATATTTCACACATTATAGGTTTAACCGTACATTTGTCTTTAAAACTGTTTTCGATACGCGTCTCCTTCAGCAATCTGGGCCCAGTGCTCGGCGTAACGGTCAGCTTGATTGTTGTTGGTACTGCAGAGGTGCTTCAGGGGGTGCCAGCCTTGGCACGTACAAGCACGTCCAAATAATCGTACATTATCGTACACAGTGCGGCAGGTCCCAGAATTCATAATCAGGCAGGCTATTTCCGTCACGCTCTGTTGTTTATGCAAACAGTCTATTGGTGTCAAATGAAGAGCACTACTCCCGTTGCACACGTAACACTACTTCGAGAATGAACAACATAGGCTATATAGACAATTTTAATTGGTATTAAAAAAAGCTCAATCACAAAATTATTGTATATTTAGTCATTATCATACACTTAGTATCGTACATCGTACAGTGCTAGAAATTATCATACAAATCCAATAATTATCGCACGCCTGGCAACGCTGCCAAGTCTGACGGTATCGGAAGTGGGAATGTTGCCAGACGGGCATAACTACCGGTTAGGCAGGGAAATGATGTTAATGGACTAATTGTATGGGCCTGTTTGACTGACTTGATCCATTAAATTTTCCTATTTTGTATACCAAAGCAGCCGCGCAGTCAGAAGTCTAAACATCGGAGCACCGCGGCTGCTATTAGGAGCTTAAAGAAACTGTGTTAATCCGATGTTTGATCTGCCTACGGCTAGTAGGGAAAAGCCTCCTTAATATCGACACACTAGGAACAAAGGAGTGGACGGTTCGGCCAGTTCTGGATGTGCGAAGTTCGACACGGTTAGGATGAGAGGCCAAAGTCAGGTACGGGTATTATGTAAAAAAACCAATAAAATGTCCTCTTGCAGACTAGGTAATTTTTAGTAACAGTAGTTCCACGTTTGCTCACTAGGATCGTTGTAAGCGTTCATCTATGGGGGAATAGCTCAACTTCACGCATTGTTGGTTGCATATGTTTTGTGAAGCCGAGTTAGTCTATAGCTCTCATCTCTGAGAAGAAAGTTGGTTGAATAGCAAGATCCTCAGACTAAAAATATAAATAGACTTACCATTCTTACGGCACTGTAATGTATGAAGACAAACAAACCCAATTCAAATAAATACAAACAATAAGCTGTGTATGTGCAGACCACAGCTGATTCATCCAGTGGCGTAGGTGCTTTTTTTGTAATGGTGTTCTGGTTAATACACCCAGTATCACCTTCCATGGTTGTGAAAAGAATAAACACAGAGAAGTAAACAAGGTTTTATTATTGGATCTTAATTATCAGGTTTATTGTTTCATAATACCTAGTACAAAGGTATATAAACAAAAGAGAGAGTATTATGTAAATAATAAGAATTGAGTAGAAAATTTCCTGTCCAGAGTATGAATACCAAAAAAATAGTAAGAAAATGATAGTAACCATGATCAAAAGTTGTATATAAAAAATATATATAAACAAACAGAAAAAGAATAAATAATTGACGCATCAATTTAAATATTCTGTCTTGATATTGAAGGCACAAAAAAACTATTCATTCCTTAAGCAAGATCTTAGCTTAAATAGTTCCCTAAAGTATTTAAAAAGTTTGTATCATAAATTCAACTCATTCGTTTTATTTACGCAAGCAAAGACACAGATTTGGTTCAAACGATCTGACAGAATATGCTCTCTCAATGGATTGTATAATGGACATTCCAGGAGGAGATGTCCTAAAGATTCGGTCTTTCGAGTATTACATATTGTACAATAGTCTGTTTGGTCAACCCTGTATGAAATATTGTTTAGGAAGATTTTGAGACTACATTTATTGTGGAGCTTAAGTTGGATTATAAATCGTTTTATACATAATGGTATACTTGGGGATTTAGCGTACTCTGTAGACTCTGATAGCCATTTTAGCCATTTAGCGCGTCAAAAAGTTCTTGTATTGATATATGCTGATCCAGATATGGATGTAAAACATCTAAAAAGCTAAAGGCAACATTGGGGGTAGGTTTATACATTATTTTATAGTAGTCAATCCATGTTTGGAGGTTTATTTTATTTGGTTTAGTGCATATTTCAGTAAAACAATTCCTTTGGACTTGTCACTCTGCATAAGTCATTATTTATAATTCATTTTATAATTTTGCTTTGTATTTTTTTTGTAATTATCAGGTTTTATTGATTTTGATATAATATACTTTTTGTGAGTAATGATCGTACACGTTTTGAAGGGGCATTCAAGTTAGAGGTATAATGGTACAACTTAATGGGAAAATGTTGTTCTAAAACTTGTTTATAGAGCAATGAAAAATGATTACTTAAAGGTCCATCTTCGAATACATGGTCCTTAAACACATTTCCGAATCCAAGAGGTAAATTTTGCGATGTATAATTTGTTAATATTTGTAAAACTCTTCGTCATATTTTTTTGCCAACTTCTAACCTTTCCTTATATAACCTAAAGCAATGTTCTCCATATTTACACACATTTATTACAAAAGCGGAGGCTAATTTTCCATACGTTTTTCTTATTTGTAATTTCGATATAGACTCTCCTGAAGTTTCTAACAAATCTAAACAACTCTGGCATTTTATAGACTTTTTTAGCCTCTTCACAACAAAACCGGCAACATATGCAACAACATCTTCCAGATACAGTGTAAGCTGCCAAGGACTTATTCGAAGAAAGTTTTTAAATTGTATAAAATCTTCATCTTCGTCTATACTGTTTGATGATGAGGTCATATCCTCACTAATTTTGATCTCTAAAGATGATGATGAACAGTGCAAAATGGATGTGCTATCTAATGCCACGACATTGGATGCTTCATTGCCACATATTTCAGTATGAAGTAATAATTTTTTTAAAATATTCTGAAACTGCTTCGAGGTAGGATTATTGCTGTATCCTCCTTTGCTTCTTATACAACTGAAGAAAATTTCCAAATGATCTTGAGATAACTAGAGAAGGTACTTCAGCTCTTTGGTTTCTTTGACTCTATATTCATACAGGCCCTTTAAACTGTTTATTGAAATTATGAGTCCCAAAAATCCTAATTTTCTTCTAGAGTATAACTCTAGTGTCTCCTAATTTTAACGATTTCAAATAATCCTTCGCTTCTTCTAAGCAATTGAAATATTGTTCAGTAGCAGGTGACAACGGTTTCTCATAAGGTTTTTTTGACATCCTATTCCTTGAATTAAAAACATCAAATAAATTGTTTACTGTTCTACAAAAATATGCTGTAGCTTCTGAATGCTTGAAGTCAGCCATAGCCAGATCTTTGTTCAAAAAGTCCAATGCTTCTGCAACACTCTTGCTCAAAGTCTGGACGGCAAGTTTAACTTTCATCTTTTCATTCACCCATTGGAGATGTTTTTTCCTCAACTTTGTTGCCGCATGCATTCCAGTATCTTCTTGCAACTTAGCTATCTTTTCTAAGAAGGTCCATTGGATTGTTTCTTCATTTCCATCAGTCAGAATTTTGAATGTCCCAAAGCAGTTTCTTATCAATTTAACCATATGGCAAGCATCAAAAAATATAAAGACAGGGAATTTTGTGATTGGCTGCAAAAAGTAAGATTTGAAGTCGCCTTCCACGTTAAAATTTGCTCCCAACACGTTGCACATCGCAACATTTGAGGGCGCTCCATCAAATGTATAGTAATTGATGTAACTGTGACACCTGATGAGTGGACGAACTCTAAACAGTGCTCTAAAAGATTGGCTTTTTCTGCGCCAGTGAGTCCATTAATGAGAAAATAGCCAACTGGTATCTTCCAAGAACAATTCAGTGCAACTAGCATGAACACTAGCGCCTCTCTTGCCTCTTCGACAGTGTCTCCAGTGTCACCTGCATCACCAATGCCTAGGTCCACGTATCCGTACGTTCGCTTCCCATCCCACTCTACTTTCTTCATTATGCACATTTCGTCAAAAACTAGATTGCAGAGGATCTCTTTTTCTTGGTTTCTGGCTTCTGTGACTTTTATTTTCAGTGCTTGTAAAGCCCCTGTCAAAAATCCGGGAGACCCATTAACTGTTGCATACCACTTAGTTATGGTACTGGTGTGGGGTAATATTTTATTCAATTTTGTTCGTACATAGTTGTACGCCTTTTTTGAATAAAAGTGTAAAGTTAGCGCAAAACGACGCAGTTCTGCACTATATTTTTCTTTTTTTCGGCCTCTTTGAATTTTGTTGAAAATGTCTTCTGCAATGGAGCCCTGAGAAATGAGGATTTTTAACAACAATCAAAAAATAAACATGTAATCACTTACATCAAGTATGTGTTGCGCATTCTCCGATATCACATTTATTCGCTTCAAATGGTTTGTCAATGCTTGAAGAGGCCAAATTTTGTTTGCTTGTCTTCTTCATTTGGCTAGTAAACAGTCAATTGTCTTTCTTTGTTTCTTATACGTGTTTTGAATGACTTTCCAGCAAATTGGCCTTTTAAGTGGGTTTTCCAAATCAGTATAACGTATATCGCCGAAGTATCGAATAGGTTTTGTTTTCATTCTGAAAGCTTAAATGCTACTATAAAGCAAACGCCAAATCTACATAAACGTCACCTTTTATCAAATCTTTACTTCAGGTTTAATTACCACCAGACTATACTTGAAGAATCAAAATAAAAGCTTAATACCTTTTCCGTGGAGGTTCACCATCACTATCATTTTCTTTGAGGTTATCTTCCTCATTGTCACCTTTTGCTTCTATGAATGTGTTTAAAATCCTGAAATAATGAAAATACAATGCACCAAAATAAAGACTGATATTAGCTGGCTGAACTTGAAAATAAAAGTAGATAGGTACGTACATCATATCTAATTCTGAGGCATGGGTACGGGACTGTGGTGTCACTGGGATACTTCCAGAACCTGATTGTGGAGCACTTAATGTATCGGATTCAGATAATTACTGGGTACCTGACAGCGAAGCTGATAGGATGCTACTATCTGTTGTTCGATCTTGTTCAGGAAAACTGTATTCACATACTTACCATTTCTGTTGCTACTTCTGGTGACTTTATTTGTTCTCTGTAAACACTTGCTACTTCTGGTGACTTTATTTGTTCTCTGTAAACACTTCAATAGTCAAACTTCTAGATACTTAGGAGATTATTTAATTTCATACCTAGGTAGATCCCTGCTTTCCAGTTGTTCACTATTTGAAATGGCTTAGGGCAATTTCCTGGGCAAGATTGATTTCATTCTCCTCATCACTGGAATCACTTTAAAATAGATAAGTAAAAGTATAGCAACAAAATATTCCATTTCATCCAATAGCTAAATATAATTAAGGACTTACTCTGTTTGCCTCAAAGGCTCTACTGATGGAACTGCTGAATGCTTTTGTTGAGTTCTTTTGCCTTCTATTAAATCACTTTTGTGAAAATGATTTGTGCAAATAAAGGCATGAAGTGGTAAATCATTTATGTCAATATTGAGGATAGTGCACCATTCTTCTTGTTTTTTCTTATCACTAGGAAACCTGAAAGATCAAAAACGTGTCTAACAGAAGAGTATTTTTTGAAAATCACCACACATACAGTGTAAAAACAACCAATAACTATAAAATGTCTATTTCTTAATACTAAAAATCACAACGCATCCCCATGCGCTACGCCCTTGTCCTCCTCTAACCTCTAACTCACCTGTGGAAGGTTGCCGCAGTTTTTTCACTGCTAACTCCACAAAGAATGCACTTCCGACGTCCCATTGTCTTTGAAAATTGTCTATCAATGATAACAATGCTATAATTGCCGCTAAAACAACCTGAAAACACTTTTGAATACTCGCAACAAATTCACTGTGCACCATAACAAAGACCAGATGCAGTGTTGCCAGAGCGAAGTTTAAAATATCCGTCACACGTATCGCAAAATTCCGCTACATGCCGCTACGGTCTAAAAATGTAAGGGGGGGGGGAGGCTTAAAATAAACAACAAATATATTTTTTACATATTTACTTTTTTTAAACACTGTATAAAAACCCTACTAAAAATACAAACAGTAACATAATATAATTGCAATTTTTCGTAAAAACATAAAAAGTATACCTCTAAAAACACAAAACTGTCTTTGGTTTAGAATTAGGAACTAATAAAAAAATAGAAACTATCACCAATATCTTAATCTTAATAGAAAAAAAAAACAAAAAATAAGGACAAAGAAGAAGCGCAAACGTGGAAATGCCTACGTTTGCTTATTTTATTCTCAGTGAGAATCAGAAATTACTTCTTCTTCAGCTTGTTCTTCCTTATTTACATTATATAAATTATTTTTATATTTGTTTAAATGATTCTCATTAAAACTATAGGATAAACAGCACTTTTTTTTTGATTCCAAGTCTAATTTAATTGTAAGTAGTGCAGACAAAGTTGATGGTATTATTTTATTTCTTTTTTTTGTTTTGTAATCAAGCATATAAAAAAAAGTTCGCTCAACATCAGCGTTTCCATGAGGCAATGTTAAAATGATTAGAGCCAGTTTACCTATATTGCGAAATAAATATTCGTCATTAAAATTTTTGAGGTCGTTTACAAACGACCAAAATTCAATGACATTACTTTTTGTTTTTAAAATTTCCTCTTTCTCACTATCACTAAAATACATAAATATTTTCTTTAGTTCCAAAATTGCCTTTTCGGTTTCAATATGAAGGGCAAATTTTTTTAAAACGGCGTCATGAAAGGTATCACTTATAATAAGATGATTGTTCTTCACATCAACCAGTGAGAGAAACTTTAGCTCTGAAAAGAAGTTGTCTATGATAGGAAATCTTTTAAGGGACTCTTCTACCGATTTTTGGTAAAATGTGACACATTTTAATTTAAATTGTTCGATTGCCGTGTTATTGCAGTGTTTTATTGCATCCATTGTATGCGGACCAACATTCACTTGTTCAATTGGTAATAAGCAGTGGGGATCATTAGGATTTAGATTATATAATTTCTCATTTTTAAAATATTCTGGTCGCATAAAGTTTGTACATAGATGACGTACAAATCGCTCACTCTCTATTGATATGATATTGAGCATAACTTTCTCTGATTGAAAGAGAGCATTAAATTGGTTAAAAATGGGCAACACGAATTTGAAAAACATTAAATACGCCTTAACAAATGGATTCTGTAACTCATTAAGTATTACATTTGCTACAGGATTTTTGTCTTCAATGGAAGCTAATCTAAATAGGCTAAGCAAGATGTCCCCCCACTGATCCAAAACTCTATCAACACATTTGGATAAAACAAGCCACCTTGTTTTACTAGGGCTTAAAATTTTTAATTTTGACTTTTTGAAATATTTCTGTAATTCTTCAAGAACACACGCCTTTTTGGGCTTCTTGAGAAGTAAGAATATAAGTTTTGTAAAAGAGCTTCAACGTTGCTTGGAATCTTTTCAGCTGCCGCCACCGCCACTAAATGAGCAGAGTGGCAAATGCAGCCATTGACAATTATATTAGGATTATCTTTTAAAAGATAAGTTTTGAAAGATTCGGTATTGCCCGTCATAATACTAGCGTTGTCGGAACAGTATCCAACAATATTGGTAATTTTTACTTGATTGGATATAACGCATTTTTTAAAAAGAGAATATTAACCTTTGGCGGTACCTTCATCTGCGTTTATTTTAATTATATCTAATAAATGGGTTTTAATTGAATTTTTATGAATATACCTTACAAGAATGCATAGTAGTCTTGTATTGCTCAGGTCTGTACTCTCATCCAATAAAATAGAAAATGGTTTATTTTCCAATTCTGAAATTATTTCGTCTTTAATAACAGGAGCCAGCACATTTTTAATTATACTTATGCATTTGGATCTTTTTAATTTAAGTGAGTTAGAGAGATCTGGGTCTTTAAAACATAATTGACTAACTCCTGTTATATGATCAACAGTTCTAAAACTTATATAATGACTTACAACTAAAAGACTATATCTTAAGCAAGCAAATATTTGCCGTTTTTCCAACTCACGTGCTTCCCGAGACTGAAAAGTGCTATCTAACGTTCTTACATTCGAAATTGCTTGTACATTAGTGGCATGCCTTTTTGATTTCGAATGATTCACTAAATCTGATTTTTTAGCACCCATTATTTGATTACAAGCTTTACATTTTGCTTTCAACTTGTCATTCTCAATAGGTCCCAACCAGCCTTTAAATAACGGATCTTCTAGCCATGATGAAGTAAACATTTGTTTTCGTGTCTTTTTTCTTAACAGGTTGCTCTGGCTCTTGGTTATCCTGAGATTCGCAAGTCGAATTATCAGGCTCAGACCTGATTCCACTAGATTCCGCTCTTCTATTTTGTCTGTATTCAGGTTCGGGATGCTCCGAGTCCGACACAGATGCAGTCGAAGTGGATGGTACGGCCACGTTTGGTTTCACCGTTTGTTTTTTAGAAGGATTTTTATCAAAAAAATCGTTAATGGTCTGCTGCCGCCTTTCCATTATTCCTATTTTCCAGAAGAAAAAGCGTTAAAAACAAATTTAGCGACTAAGATTTATTTCTGGATCAAACTATAATATGTTAGATATTTAAGGAGTTTTGTTACTTACCAGTAGATTTAATATTAAAATCTGCAGCAAATGATATATCAATAAAATGATCAACACAAAAATAAGAACACTAATATAAACGAAACTAAACAGTATATACCCAGAGCTGAAAAATACAATACAAAGCGAGAAACCTAATATTATGTCTGCCTGCTGAGACCTGTTAGAAACGATTAGTATTGAAAGCAGTACGTACGCCATCTGTTATTGAAAAAAAAGGCAAGTGGAATAATTCTCTTCTCTGTTCCTAGATGGCTCAAGCGGCACCAAATGCACCAATTTTATTATTAATGTGATAATAAATCAGACTCTAGCCACTGCCTATTTAGGTTTTAGAACGTTATTAACGTTAAAACAGTGAAATAAATATGATAGTTTTGTATGTAATAAATTCCGCTACATTTTGGGCTAATTTGCTCTACCGCCGCTACGCCGCTCTTCTCAAAATAATCCGCTACAAATAGCGGAATTCCGCTACGTATGGCAACACTGACCAGATGTTTGTAAATTCTGTGTATGCATCCACCACTTGCCGTTGAACACCGTTGCCACGTTCGGCAAAAAGTCGGTAGAAATGTGCTTTTTTTTTTCGTCCAAGGTGGAACAAATCCAGTCAAACAACTGACTGGGCAAAATATTATATGTAATGTTCGCTGTGAATTACCCAATACGAACCTGCAGCCGTTTTGAATTGAATTTACGGCGTGTCGGCCACCTCTGTGACCGTTTTTGCGAGTATAAACAAATATGAAAAGAAAAAATAAATTTTTAAAATTTAAACTGACGTTGACAACTGCCTAGGAGCAGTTCACCTTCATTTCGGGCGGAGTGCACACCAATATCTCATTCCATTTTCAATAGATTTTTCAGTATGGAGAAGTGGCAGCGTCGCATATATTTGTTTACCGTAAATACAGTTATGTTGACGACGATATTTTGTTTAGAATTATTTGTCAACGCCAAACAAAGTGGCGTGCACGTCATCACGATAAAAATTCCCCGACCTAATGCCTAGGTTTCTATCACAAACAATTGCTCTATTGCAGTTTCATATTAATGTGATATATAAATTGTAAAATGGTCATTACTCTCTTATTATGGTTAATAGTCATATAAACATTGTTATTAAAATATCACATAAGTTGCTTTCTGATAAATTTAGACGCATTATGCGAAATAAAATGTTTTGCAAACGCTCCAATCACTTATCGACATGTAAACGCACTAAACCGATTTCGCAGCGTTGACACATTGTCACCTTGAAACTTATTTAAACTGCGAACTGACATTTGTATTAATTTTGACACTGAATCAATTTGTGGCATTTCAAATCTTTATAAATCCTTTGGCCCCGCATACTGTAAATCAACAACTGTTTGTTTCAAAACAAAATTATTCATTTTACGAGTAGATAAAGGCAATTTTGGTATATAAAGATGCCCAAACAGTTAAATAGTCGGTGTAAGGAACCCGTGGCCTCGTTAACGCACTACTTTGAGCAAGAAAGGGACAACGACGGGCCTTTGTTGCCTTTAAATGCTGTTCAAGAGGTAGGTTACTAATAATTATATGTAATGTATATTAATAATAGTGAAATTTTATTTCATTTTTTGTAGCGTGTTGCTGCTGCTTTAAAAATTAGTTTAAGGACAGTTAGTCGTATTTCCGAGGGTGTGAAAAGTGATGCAAATTTAGAATCGCCCAAGAAAAAGCGGAGTTATATTAAACGTGTAACCAACACAGCGACATTGGATGCAAGTGCCATTCGAGAAGTGATCTATAATATGTATCACAAAAGTAAGATCTTATTATAATAACTTATCAGAAATTTGCATTAATTTGTTAACTAAATTATAATGTCATATTACACATGGTTTCAGAAGAACAAGTTACGATACAAACTTTATGGTCTCGATTAAGAGATAGGGCATTATTTGATGGTAGTGCCACGTCTTTAAGGCGGTTGCTTAGAGATCTTGGATTTAAGTGGCTTAAGGACAATCCGCGACGAGGGCTCATGGAACTACCAAGTATAGCTTTGAAAAGGGTGGAATTTCTAAGGCAATACAATCAAGCCAAGGTTGAGGCCTTATACCAGTTTGTCTTCCTCGATGAAACTTGGATATTTCAAAATGGGACCATAGGTCGCTCTTGGCAAAAGGGAAACCAAAAAAGCGTGAAAGCTATTAAGACAGATGGTAAAAGGTATGTACTTTTACACAATTTGCACTATAAAATTTAAAACTAATATATTTTAGATACATTATATTACATGCTGGAAATGAAAATGGGTTTATTGAGGGTAGTGAAGCGATATTTTCTTCGAAAACAAAATTGAGCGATTACCATGGAGAGATGAACCAGGACAATTTTTTGAAATGGTTTCAACATCAGTTATTAGAAAAATTGGAGAGTCCATCTATGATTATACTGGATAACGCCCCTTATCACAGCATGATATTGAACAAAGTGCCCAACAATGCATGGACAAAAAAAATATCCAAGACTGGTTGACAAATCAAAACATACCATTTTTAAACACAATGTTTAAAACAGAGCTATTGAGTATTGTTGCTCGGTACATAATGCTTCTTAATTATATATATTTTGGTCGACAGTTTATATTTCTTTTGTTTATTCCTATTCTTAAAATAACTGCTTTTTTAGAAACAAACCACCTAAAATATACGTGATTGATGAATTGGCGGAACAACATGGGCACAAAGTTCTTCGTCTGCCTCCTTACCATTGTATATTTAACCCTATTGAGTTAATTTGGGGCATAGCAAAAGGTTACTATAACAGACATATTGGTAGAGATGGTAACAGTGAAAAAGACTGTTTGGATATGTGGAACGAGGCTCTACAAACGGTTACCCCAGACATGTGGAAAAATAGTGTTCGACATACTGAGCAAGAAATTTTTAAATGGTATGAAAGAGAACGAATTTTTGATCGACCAGACATCGAACCTTTAATAATCAACTTTGAGAGTGATGAAGATTCAGATTCAGACAGCGCTGAAGAAAGAAACTCCGACTAACTTTATTGTACAGAAAAAGCTTACACCAGTAGCTTGCCTAATTTTAGAATGCATTTTTCTGTATGAATTCTGTAAAATAAATACCATGCATAAAATTTGGAGGACCCCATTTGGATTTTTATTCAGTACCTTTAAGCTATCAATTAAATATGGTAGTTTCATAGTGTCATCTGATCAATAATTGTCATACTTAATGATTATGAAAGTACAGATCTATAATTTTATTATACTATTATTTTTGTTCTCATTTGAGGTTAATATTGCTTATAAACCTAGATATGTAAATAATAAATTTTATTATTTACAAAAAGTTTGGCAACAATGTAAATTTTTCAACACACCCACCTTGATGACGTGCACGCCACTTTGTTTGGCGTTGACTATACTTATATTTTTAGTCTGAGGCAAGATCGCATCTGTATAATTGTGTATATTGGTCTGCATGTGTATAATATTTGTGATATTTGCTGTGTGAGAAAATCATTGCTGCCAATGAAGTATATCTATTAGTTGTTCCCGACGGATTATTTATACAGGGTGACTTTGAAGTTGAGTCATTAATTTTCAGATAATGATTGTAGAAGGAAGATAAACCAAAATATGTGTGTAAAAATAAAAAAAAATTAAAAAAATGTTACCTTATTTTATAAAGTATCCTCCCGACAAGTATTTCAGTGCGGACCTGTATTTGATCGTGAGGTCTTAAGTCACCTTTGTACTACATTAACAAAGGCACGAGGGGTTGGTTGCACTCGATTGGGAAACCGATCCGCATAAAGACTCCCCTCCCGTAAATAAGAATCATGTCCACAAGTTCAGCATTTTCGTAAACATGTGCCATTTTTGATTTCGTTTGAGCCACGCAACAGACACCACTATTCACTCACGCGTTACCGACTGACACTGACTGTATATAACTGAATAAAATAATTGTAAAAACATCGTTCCAAATTCTTTCGCTTTTTTGTTTCCGACGCGATGAACCGATAAGGCGGATTATATCCGTTGTTGCCAAACACGAGCACATAATATTATTATTGAGACAGGGCGGTACTCAAACTTCCAAAGGGCTATAACTTTGTTACTTTAATTTTACCAGAAAAATGGTAAAGGAAAAAACATTTCTTTTGATCAGATCTACTCACTGTTAAAATAAATGACTCAACTTCGAAGTCACCCTGTATGTTGTCCTTTTTGTTAGTACTTTATTTCTATGAATCTAGATTTACTTTACTATAATCATGTATTGTATGAAATATGTTTAACACTGGCAACGTCGCGGCCAGTCAAGATGGAAGAAAAAACAAAAAAGACGTTGCTCCCGAAATGTCAAGTTTGTCAACAAAATAAAATAAACCCGATTTGTTCACGAAATCTCGGGGTGTCTTTTCAATCAACTGTGTGCGAAAATACCCAATCACTTGAAGACCGGTTATGTTCAAAGTTATAAATTACGATTTTCTACGTTTTTTTGTGTTTTCAAAAACTTTGAGGATAATTACGGGAAATCACCATCGCGCCCGCGTTGTGTGTAATTACTGTTAGGATATATATGACTTATAATTCGACAGTGTACAGTGAATATAGTTATTTCTTATCACTCTCATTTTTGATATTCAGCGAATTTGCATACTATGTAATTTCCAGAAAGGATAAGAAAAAGTGGATGCGAAACCAATTTCTAGCTTTGAATCTAAATTAAGTGTATTTAAGACAAGAATCCAATGGAATTATCATCAACACATATATTAGCACACAATTCCTCACTATGGCATTGCCGTGATCTCCAGTAATGCCATCTCTGAAGAAGATTTTACATCACATCAGAGCTAAACATTGATAACTGAAGCCTCATGAGGTTTAGGTAACACGTAGATTTACAAAACGAGTTCACAACGTGTCCATCTGCTAGTGCTAAGTTAACATCTTTTAGAAAAACCTACATATTGACACAAAAGTACATAGAGCAGACTGAATATAACATAAAAAAAGATCCAAATCAGTTTTGGTCCTTCATCAAAAGTAAAAGGCACAGTGGCCTTTCACCTTCTGAATTCACTCACAATGACTGTGTTTTCAATAACCCTGTTGATATAGCAAATGCCTTCGCTAATTTTTTCCAGTCTGTGTATTCTACCCCCAATGTAGCAGCTAGGCCAGATGATGATATTATTGCTACAAACAATATTGTGTTGAATAGCTTCACAGAAAAGGAGGTTCTCATGGCATTAAAGAAAATAAAAAACAAGTTCACTAGTGGACCTGATGGTATACCTGCATTCTTAATCCGTGATTGTGCACCTATTCATGCTGCACCTTTAACTAAAATCTATAACCTAAGTATCAGATCACATACATTTCCTGAGATTTGGCGTGAAGCCAAGGTTCGACCTATCCATAACAATGGAAGCCGTAAATTAATTGAAAACCATAGGCCTATCACTATTGTGAGTAATTTTTCGAAAACGTTTGAAATGTTATTACATAATTTCATTCAATACAACGTAAGTTCTTAAATTTCTACAGCACAACATGGATTTGTAAAAGGAAGGTCGACAACAACAAACTTAGTCTGTTTAACTCAATTCCTAGCAGGTGTTTTAGATTCTAATGGTCAGGTTGATGTGCTATATACTGATTTCAGTAAAGCGTTTGATAGAGTCGATCATGGTTTACTACTGGGAAAACTAAATAGCATTGGCTTATCCAAAAATTTGGTATTATTATTTCAGTCGTATTTGTCTGATCGTAAACTATATGTGGATTTTAACGGTAAATCAATTTACTTTTTTCCATCTACTGGCGTCCCACAAGGATCTTCCTTAGGTCCACTACTATTCGTCATTTTTATTAATATTAATATTATTAATACGATTGACTGCAATATTCTGCTCTACGCGGACGACGTAAAACGGTACTGGCAAATTGATGATCCATCTAGTTGCTTTTATTTACAAAGGAATCTTGACAGACTGTCTGAGTGGTGTGCTGCTAATAAACTTCCTATCAACGTGAGCAAATGTAAATCTTTAACTTTCACTAGGAGAGTAAATTCAATTACCAATAGTTATAAAATTAACAACACTCCTCTTCAGACTTTAGAGGAGTTCAGGGACCTAGGAGTAATATTTGACAGGACATTGAGCTTCAGTGCACACCTAACTAATTTAGTGAATTCTGCCAACAAAGCACTGGGATTCGTTATACGCAATTCAAGAGAGTTTATTGGTACCACAGCACCTACAGTGCTGTACAATTCGTTTGTTCTTTCTAAGCTGGAATACGGAAGAATAATCTGGAACCCATGCTATGTTACCTCATGTGACTCATTGGAAAAAATTCAGAGGAAGTTCTTGAAGTATTTATCTCTCAAAACTGATGGTGTTTATCCTTCCATAGGGATTTCACAAAATAACTTACTTCAAAAGCATAGGTTTCTCAGCCTTGATGATAGAAGGAAGATACAATCTTCAGTCTTTTTGTTCAAAGTTATAAATTACCAACATGACTGTCCATCATTTTTGTCTATGCTAAATTTCAATACACCTAGAGTACGAACAAGGGCCAACCATGCCTTTTACCTACCTACCCCACGAACGAATCTACTGCTGCACTCACCGCTATATTCGATATGCTCATGTTATAATGACTATATGAATTATTTTGATATCTTCAACACATCCATTTCTATTATTAAGAGAGTATGTAAAGCGGTAGTTTTTTAGAGCTACAACAGTTTGATTGAGCTTTGATCAGTGGTAGCTTTTCATGGGTTCTTATTGGTAATTACTAAGCAATCAATGCAATTAGTTTATTTTGTGATTTTTATATATATGTACTGTATTTCCCACCAATAATTGGTTTATAAACTGTTGGTGGTGTAATTAAATAAATAAATAAATAAATAAAAAACCAATATGATGTCAAAAAGAATCGACATAATGTCACTTTTCAAGATACGTAATTCCCGTGCGGCGGGGTCTGCTTGGCAGATACATCGCGCGGCGGCATCATGAGAGAGAGGAGCAAAGTTCGCCGGCATAACGGTGGAACAAAGCTGGATCGCTGTCGGCCCGTCGGTGCAAAAGGATTCCGATACTGTAGGTTAGAGACGAGTCATCAATCAGTCGGACAGCATCCTCTGAACAGCATCTAGCATGGGTAGTGTAGTCGAGGCGGCAGCACCACAAACATGTGAGCAGGAGCAGCACCCCAGGCTAGATTTTAACATAAATGGGCCTTTTACAGAGTGAGGAGGTCTTGTGAACCAAAGTACTTATTAGCCATAAACAAATAACCCAGCTTTTTCCTCAGCAGTTGCCGCTATTGACGAGATGTATTTTTGCCATATCAATTCCTAGGTTATCCCGACTCGACCAGCCGAAACGAACGGATCTTTGGTAGAACTCGGCCACCCATCGAAATCGGGTGAGCGGCTAGGGCGCTTCTTGTTAGTCAAGGTACAGTACTGTATTTTGGAAGCAATTTTAATGATTAAACAGTGCCACATTATTGCATTACTAAGCAGTGATAACCTCCAGGTCTCTCTTCAGAGAGGAAGCCGTTGCCATTCTTCTTTTCTCCAGCTCACCGCCAGAGATCGGCTTGTTACTATGAATTCCTGCATGTAGGGCGCTGTCATCAGTAAAGCTGTGGATCTGATTGATCGTACAGCAAAAGGAGGTCGTTGATATGTAGGAGGAACCGTGTCAGAGCCAAGACCGATGCCTGGGGAAAACTCGTGTTGTCATTGTAGGATGAGAAGGAAAACCCGTCAATTACGACGGATATCTTCCGGCCAGAGATAAAGTTTGCCAAGCTTTTCTTGGAGGCTATGGATTAGAAATTTGCATAAAAGGGCAGCATTCCACAGCTGATCGAACGCTTTTGTGATATCAATGAGTTTGCGCGGCGCATGTTGTACGCACGTCTCAATAGACTCGGCTATCTCAGAGAGGTTTAACTTATATAGAACTCGATTCTTTATGAACTGATGACGGCATTGCGAAGTGCAGATTCAAACCTACTTGATGTTATTTTTTTCTCAGGGGGTCTAACTTGTGCTGAAATGATTTTTCATGAACTGAAGACAGCGTTGTGTAGAAAGTCTTGAGTCAATCTACTTTACGCCATTTTTTTCATAATCACGTTCATCTGGGTCTTGTAGGGCAAAGTTTGAACTTCAATTTAGACACGTCAAAAAATAAGGATGGTCACTTTTAGGGTTTTCAGACGTTGAGCCGCTTATAAGTGGAAAACGGTCATTTTTAGAGAAATGTTAGCACCTTTCTTTATTAACAATTATCCAGAAAACCTAAAAGCACTTTGTTAGATTAACAGTGTAATCACTACTACCATTGATTAACGTATTCCACCTGTAGAATAGGTTGATGAATGCTTCTGCTCCTAAATTTTCTATGAGCTACAAATATAACCTAAAAGACGATCGGTTATTTAGTGATAGGGTTTTTAAGATCGAATTGTTCCCACCATTTTTCCTGAATTTGACTTAAAAACTGTCTGGATTAAAGTATTTTTTGATAGATATATAGAGCTTACCACTGATTACTTGGTATACGTAAAAATATTATTTCACAAAACTATTATTAGATTTTATATTTTACATTGAATGAAGTAATGCAGTTGTTTGTGTTTGCCAAGGTCGCGTACAGTGCGGGTTGCTTTTAGATTTGTTATAACGTTACTGGTTGCTAGTTTTAGTTTATCAACAAATTCACAGACTGCAGATTAATATGGATGCGATAAACAGGGAAAGCAACATTATTACCTGTCTGTCGATCTGTTCGCTAATTTTATAACCCTCTATAACTTGAGAAGTACCGCTCGGATTTTGATGAAATTTTCACTTTAGGTTACTACTATACCAAGGATGAAAAAACTTTGTAAAAATAAAATTCGCTCAAAGTTTGTTTTGAGAGGCTCCTGATCAGTTTCCGAAATTTTTTTGTAGGGGTTGAAGCCGGGAGTTGGCGATTGTAAGGGGTAGGTGGTTGTAAATACAACGTATTTAGTATAAGTGAAAAATGTACTATTAAGGAGCTTCTAATCCCAGAAACAAATGTTCTCATAATTTGAAATAACTTGGCAATCTTTGCGCCACGTGCACGGCGCGATGCTACATCGTCGTGGAGGAATGTGCAATGGGTAATAAACTCCAACTGGTCACCGCTACAGGAGAAATATTTATATATCTTAGCAATATTTGGAGTATACCTGTAGCAGTACTTACCACTTTACCGTTCTGCGATGCTTTTTTGTGAACAGTTTCAACCGTTTTTATATCCACACATATATTTTTCTGATCTGACTGTATGATCCTTAAATGTACCACCCATTTCGTCTAACCTTTAATTTGTTTTACTCCAGCTACGATGATTCTCTGAATATTTCGTCAAGTAGATATACAGATATACAACAGGCACGTACTGACAAACCAACATGAATGAGAAGCACGGACTTGTGTGATGCAGATATCATTAAGCAACAAAAAACTTGTGAACCGAACTTCAAATATTGACGCGAGTTTAATACTTCCAGCATTTAGGTAGTCACAGATTTTGAAAATTGATTCAGAGGCGGCGGAAATAAAATTGCTGGAACATAGTGTTACAAAGAGATTCATCTTCATTCTCAGACATTGTTTCGAGGGGATCAACATTGTAGGTTGGAAGCTGTATGCGGTAAATGGTTGTAAATTGTTGCATACTTGGTTTCACTGAATGATTCTCTATTATTAAGAACCTGCTGATCTCAGTGATTCTATGCACCAGATAGGCATATTAAGACACACTTATTCTCCCTACATCTCTCATGAAAATATGATAGATTTGCTTTATATAGTTTGATATGGTCGAAGATTCATCGTATTTAAGTGAACTTACCTAATCACGATTCGATTTCGTCTCCTGAAACGATTTGACTCATCCCTTTTCTTTGAAATCTCCAAATATAAGGCATAGAACGTATAGAGTCCATCTACTTGACGCCATTTTTTAAGCGACTATTCTTCCATAATTTTAAACCTTTAATTCTTATATTTTCCATACAATACATATCTCAGTTGAGAAGAAGTCATATAATGTGCGAAATTTAGCGAGGCGGATGATGCTAAGTATCTAAGCTGCAGGGTGATCAGACCAAGGAATAAAGCGTCCGAAAAATTACACAGTCCCACAATAAAAATTAAAGTCGAGATACGTGAAACGGGCGGTGATGTTCCTATATATTTTTCGACGCTGGATTGGATCAAAATCAAGTCCGGTACAGAAGCTTTGTTGATGTCGAGCGACAAGAGCACTCGTCTTACGGTCTTATACCTGAATGTTATCTTCTCGCATAGTGTAGGGAACCCTTTGAATTGACGACTCTTGGGCGACCATGGTGGAATTGGCAGCAAAGATCTTGACAAGGACTTCCGCCTTGGCCTTTGAGTCCGATACAATCGTTCTATCCTGACACGTAAGTGGTGGAAGGCTGCTGTGTGAGAGTTTCTTTTCAATCTGCTTGGCCAGCGTCCAGAAAGACTGACTGCCATTGCGCTGTGACCCTGGTTTAGGCACTTCCACTGTATGAGAGATGTATTCCTCCATTCCGACGTGGATAATTTTGGTTATTGAAGAACAGACAGCGCGTCAGTGAAACAGACATATCTCCAAGGAAAGGTAGAAAAGAAGTCTCTGAGCCCCTCCCAGTCGGCATGTCCGTAATGCCAAATTTTGCGGCCTGTGCGAGTTTCTGCAGCCACAGCGAGTTCTGCACTTCGTAATTTGGGAAGCTAAGATGGTTACTCGGTACGGACTCTGACATTTTTGTCTCCACCAAGAAAAGCATGGCGGGACGATTGGATTGCAAGTAGAGATGTATAGCATCAATGTTGCTGTTAATTCCGCAGATGTTCGCGAAAGAAATTTCGTCTGTTCCGAGAATGGAGTGAGTTTACATCCGGAATTCGTAGTACTCCAGGGATCCACCATCATTAATTTCTTTGTTTTGGAAGATAACCGCTGCATTGCTTAGGTGTGGAAACATGCGGACATTTATAAAACACCCTGGGAAAAGCTAGCGGGTGGTACCGTCTACCACCTTCTTTTTGCGTGTTAATGATATTAAATAGACCTAAAGTGGCCCGTTGGCGGACTTGTACCGTCACCCGGCAATCGGTACTGAGGTATTCCTTAACGCGTGTACAATCACTTGAACGGGAAGAAGTTGTATACTGGGTACAACAACTTCCGGAACAAGCATTTGCCACGGCCCCGCTCAGTAGGGGTTGGGGTTTTTTCAGACTTTCGTTGTCGATCTTAGATTTACGGCATAGTTGTTGTTTTCTCAGTTTTCGAACCGGTATTGATCGCATGTAAAAATGTTGAAAATCATTGGAAAAAACTATCTGTTAGATTACAAAAGCAAGTGTCAGACGTCTAGATGAGGGCGCGCGCCCCCCGCGCCCCCCTCTAAATCCGCCACTGAATGTATGTTTTTCGAATATCGTAGCGCATCGGTTCAGTCACTCACAAAAATACAAATGTCTGAATTTGCCACAAGAAAAAAGTTTAACCCTTTGTTTTTCGCATAAAAATAACATTCATCTTTCGAAATGGTTTGAGATCCATATCGGCGAGGTAAACTTTTGTATTTTGCTACGAGTGGCCCTTTAAACGAATCTTGTATGTTGTTCAATAAACTAGTAGTGGTGGCCGGAAAACAGATGTTTTGGGATAAATAATTAGAAATTCTGAAAAACTACTTGATCAATCGACCCCAATTTTGTTGTATTTATTGATGATTTTAAGTATCTGCGTGACACTACCGTTCCATTACCAAGCGCCAAAATTTGCATAATATGATTAGACTACTTGTAAAAAAATATCACCCCGGAACTACAGTGCAGCACTGTCAAAATGACGTTTCGTAATGAAGTTCAAAAATGTTTTAATCGGTGGATTTAGCCACAAAATAATAAAAGCACATGCCTATGTATAGAAAAATGTTAGAAAAGTAAGACTGGCGGCTCTACGGTAAGATCGTTCCGAAAAAAGACGTGGGAGTATTTCAGAGATGTCTTAATTTGGAACAACTTCCTCGTCGTAAAATAATTGAATATGATACTTTTGAAAACGGTACTGGGAGGATTGTCTTGTAAGATGGGCTCTCGAGTTCAAAAAAGTAAAAACGAATCTGTAAATAGTATAACATTGTTGATTTGGAATGGTTCTATTGTATTTTATTTAACGAATAGAGAATAATTGTAGTGCTCTTATTGAGTCGGTTAAAAAAAAGTATCGCCTCTGCTGAATTTGTGCATCAGAGTTGATGTAATGTCACTGTTTTTATCTGCCAAATAAGAATCATCCTCAAAGATTTAACGATAATCGCATTATAAGTATTATTTCTGCACTCTCTAAACTGTTAGAACGAATAGTATACAGACTAATGTTGGAATATACGAATAAATCTTATACTTTCGGCTTTAGAAGCGTTCAAAGCACAACCTTAATAGACGTTTGCGATGATTGTTTATATTATTTGATTTTGTTCCTTAGATTGCTTGCTGTCATATAATTGCCTTTCCTAATTATTTTTTTTCTTTTTGTATTTAAGGTTGTCTTAACATTAAGTCTATAATTATAGATTTTAAAAATTCATGCGCATTCATCTATTGTAATTATTGTAATTATATTGTAGACCTGGTGGGAAAAGAAAAGCAGTACTTAAGCTGATTTCTTGTCAGGATAAATAAATTATTATCATATTTGATTATGTATATCTGGCTGGTATCTTAAGCCTCCTTTGTTATAATCCGTTAAATTCGAATTCTATACTAAAATTAATACAACCAAAAAATCCTCACCTTCCAAATATCTTTTGATCTCCTCTATAAGTGTTGTTACTGTCATCTAATCTTATTTCAGCAAAAAGCTTGTCCTATTATTTTCCACCAAACTAGAACAACTAGTAGCAAATATATTTAAAATAGCAAGAAAAATAGTACCACTCGTACTTTTATGGAACATAAACATCCAACTTACAAATACGGTTTTGTAAGTTGTGGAATATGGAGTAGGACCGTGTTTGAAACATACATGAAACACAATATCTCGTATTAGTAAATTCAGTTGCAACTATTACACCTCACTTTTTATCGAAATGGTGAAAAATATCAAAAGATATAGTGCATATTTTGCATATTGTAGAGATTATAGGTATCCTAGTATTCAGTTCCTGTCACGGTTATTGACTCGTACTAATACTGCGTAGTAAGACCATGAAGATTTCAATATCTAAAATTATTTTTTGTTAGTAAAAATGGTCATCAAGGTGAGATAAGCGAAAAATTACCTTGAAAAATGAGTCTATGGACATAGTAAAAAAATTTCCAACGTAAGTTTTCATAACAACTTGAGATCTCGTCATGAAATAGATCAAGTTCTTTCTGAATTTAGTTGAAGTATTCATCCATCTGCAGTGATAGGCTGAACTTAACAGCTCATTGCTCTGTAAGAAAGAAAACATCATTAAATTACTGCATAAAGAAAGTGATGCTAGGCTTTACATATCAACAGTTATACCTATTTACCTT
Organism: Acanthoscelides obtectus; assembly: GCA_963669975.1. Taxonomy (NCBI): domain Eukaryota; kingdom Metazoa; phylum Arthropoda; class Insecta; order Coleoptera; family Chrysomelidae; genus Acanthoscelides; species Acanthoscelides obtectus. Next base: position 49,770,346 of record CAVLJG010000001.1, on the reverse strand, counting down.
TACAATGACTTCATTGCCAGAATAGCAGAACAGAAGTAGCTCAGTCAGTATGCAGAACTGATAGAACATTAAGGAAAACAGCCTGAGGCCAATAGAGTCTACCTAGAACATCTTAGCTTAACATAACTCACCCTTTCACGACATGTGTTATTACTAGAGACAGGATTATATGCAATATAAAAAGTTTGAAATATGCACCAAAATATACATGAAAAATGGTTAAAATATGCATGATAGTATCAAAATATGCAAAATCAAATAACAATGAAACAATGATTTTTATACTTTTTATTTGAAAATCGGCTTACAAATAATTAGTAATTAAGCACTTGAATGACTTATCTATGTGATCTGTAAGTGAGACTATTTAACATGTTGTTATTTTTGTAAACAGAAACAATAAGGTATTGTTCTAAGTGATGACTCATAATATTAGTATTATAGGTCGAAAAAGACCGCTCTGCATCCACGGAGGTGACTGGACAGTATGTGATTCTTTGTGCTATGCTAGCTTTTATTGTCTCTGGCAAAATTTTACCAATCCCTTTAATAAAACTCTCAATTTTACGTATATATTCAAATCCTGGGTTATTCTTGAACATGCTTTCAAACTTATATTTAAACTTAGACCAGAATGCGTCTGGCAACGCAGAGCATTTGACCGATTTTTTTCATTAACCCGAGATCCGACACGTGGGGTGTGATAAGCCCCAACGATCGAATCTTAAGCCATCTACAGATATGTAACAACACCGCGAACCGAACCATGCGACAAACCTCAGCGCGCGTATTTTGACGAACAACATTGCAACAAGCATCACCACAAACCGAACCACGTCGTGCAACCACATCGCGCAACAAAATGACGATCCAATTTTGATGTTTGTCGTTCAGTGAAAGACATCATTTTTTTAATATATTGTAATTCAGGGTATGTTTTGCATCCCACAACAATTCCCCTGCTCTGTAATGCTCTTTAAGCAAAATAGTTTTCTCCTTCGACCATTCCTTCTTTTCTTCACGGGCTCAATCCATTTACTGATATGACCGCGTGCTCGCCGCACCGATATCCCTGTCCAAACATGTGCAACTTCGTCGCGAACCTTTCCTTTGATGTTACGCTGAAAAACCGACAGAGGCTGGATCGGGCCGAATGGCGAGCTGTAAAGCCATGTACAGATATATGTAACAACACCCCGAACCGAACCACGCGACGAACCGCAGCGCGCGCATTTTGTCGAACAACATTGCAACGAACATCACCACAAACCGAACGAAGTCGTGCAACCAGATGGCGTAACAAAATGACGATCCAATTTTGATGTTTGTCGTTCGATGAAAGACGAATACTAGCGGAAATGTATATAGCAGGAGCAGCAGCTGCCTGTATTTATGTTCACTACTAATTATCTAAAAACAAGCGACGACGTCGTCCGGGACGATGGTGGCAAACGCAGTTATATACCAATTGCAACAATTTGTTAGCGGAACTGAAATTTCAACAAGTGGACAGTACAAAAATTTTACGAGGACGTCTCCGACGGATTTTAGATATCTTCTCACGTTGATTGGACCAAAAATACGAAGGCAAGATACAAAATGGAGAGCTGCCATTACAGTACAAGATTTGCAGTCACTGTGCGTTTTTGGCGAGCGGTGATTCCTACAGTAGTTTGCAATACATGTTTCGAATTTCAAAGCAATCGATCATTCCAGAAGTTTGTGTGGCATTGATCGAATTTTTAAAGGAAGATATACAAGTAAGAAAAATAATTATTGCACTTCCAAGTACATTACATAAATTGGTGCTCGCACCACCGGTATGCCTGTCCAAATATGTGCAACTTCGTCGCGAGCCATTCCTTTGATGTTGCGCTGAAAAACCGACAGAGCCTGGATCGGGCCGAACGGCGAGCTGTTAAGCTGTAACGCTAATCAGGTTCGCGACTGCGTTCTTTTCACCGTCTACACTGGCGCGGCGCGGTTCGTCGCGTGGTTCGGTTCGCGGTGTTGTTACATGAGGCGTGTCGCAGCAAAAGGGCCTATATCCATTTTTGGTAAAAAGTGAGTAAAAGGCGGTTATGATATCTGTATCGACAGCCGCATCAACTGGTCAAGTATTCATATGTCAAAGGTGTCTTTATCCCATATAAAACTACAATGAAATATAGGATGTCGCGGCAAAAGGTTCCATATTTACGATCATCAACGCGTCAAACAGGCCTATATCCAACAAGCCAATCAAACCACTAGAATTCTGTCATGCGGCTTCGAGTTTCATCAAGGCAGTGGGTTTTACGTTTATTAGAGTTTAGCATCGAAAGGAGATTGTTGTTTGTATTGTAAAGTATAGGATTGTAATAAAACTTCTTTAGTTTGTTGACTATGAACGAGAGTATTACCCCATCGGAACCGGGAAAAGCTAGGCGGAGTACTGAAGGAACGTTGCAAAATCTAAAAGGTAGGTACCTTATCCTTATCATGACAGATATAGCGAATCAGCAAGTAAAAAAGTTGTGTATTTAATTTTTTTTTCGTTTTCAATATTTTGAGAAGTACCTTTTTCACCATTTAATGTCGAGTGCCCTTGCCTTGATACCCGGTAGGTCTTTTGGTCTCCAGATCACGCCTAACAATATTGCATACTTTCTATTGCGAGCTATCAAGTTAATTTTTTGTAGATATGATCCTCCAGGACCACCAGAATATCCTTGTTGCGGCCACCTTAACAAGTCCTTCAAGTGCAGAAAGTTAACAATGAGAGACATCAAAGAATTCCATGAGAATTTTTACTCTACGCGCGCAAAGAACTCCCAAGATGCGTTTATCATTAAACATGTGAAGTAACAAGTGCAAAAAGACCACGTCCAAAAAAGAAACTTACCTCTACGAAGAAGGTTAGTACAAATTACTACATTAGAGTGTCCGGTACAGAAAAGTTTTGTATACGTGTTTGTCAACAAACCTTCGCCAACGTCCTTCAAGTATCACGTAAGAGAATTCAGAATTTAGCTAGGAAGAATGCCGGTTGACAAGAGAGTGGGGCGAGGCCAAATCCTCTTTATGACAAGAAAAAGGCCGCTATTAAAACATTCATAGAAAAATTAAAATGTTGTGAAAGCCACTATTCTCGAGGTAAGTCCGTGCATCGACGATACTTGCCAGGAAACTTAAGTATAAACAAATTATATCGCATGTACAACAATGAACAGAGTGATGAATCACTGAAATCGAAGAAAACGTTTTTCCAAAAAAAAATTACCACGCAGTACAACATTGGGTTTGGCACGCCTATCACCGATGCCTGCTCTCCGCAGAATAAAAGTAAAATAATGAGTGAACTTACATTTCACAGAATGCGATACAAAGTGTTTTTCAGAAAACTTCAAGAAAAAAGAGAAGATCTCTTAACACTGAGTTTTGACTGCCAGAAGAATCTGGTTCTACCTAAGGTTCAGGATCAGACCGCCTACTATAGCAGGCAAATGTATATATACAATTTCTCAATCGTAAAAGGAAGCTCAAAAGACTCTTTAACTCCGGAAAATGTATACTGTTATACATGGATGGAACATGAACATAGAAAGGGTGCTAATGAAATTGCCTCAGCGGTTTTCCATCAATTGTCACTCCTTGACTTGACATCTTACTCAGTCATTAGATTATGCGCCGAAGGATGCGGTGGGCAAAACCGCAACTCAGTTATGATTCGGATGCAGAGCTACTTCTTAGCACGAGTCGCACCTCCAAACATTCAGGAAATACACATGATTTTCCCTATCACTGGACACTCGTTTTTGCCAGCAGATCGTGTGTTTGCTTCCATAGAGAAAAAACTGCGTAAGTTACTAGTAATAATACAACCATCAGAATATGAAACAGTTTTTTCAGAGCATTCCACACTTTTTAAGCTTGGCACTGACTTGAAGGTTTACGACTGGAAAACTTTAGTAGGGACTTACTATAAAAAAACTACATCGTGGCACTTCAAGTTTAACGAAGCAAAGCGTTTCATCCTCACTAAATCCAAACAACAAAATATATTGGTTAGGGGTGAAGTATCTTACAGCAGTGATTTAACTAATGGCAAATTGGTTGTTAAAAATGGTGTCAAAATAAAATCAATCCCATTGCCTGATGAAATACCAATGGGAGTTGCATTGAAAGCAGCTAAGGTCCAAGATGTTAAAAACCTTTTGAAAAAGCACTTCGGCGAGACCTGGGACACCATGGAAGAATGCTCCTTCTACAAAAATGTGTTGGGAATCACGGCCGATGTGACAGCTAGCCATACAGCAGCAACAAACGAAACTGATGAAGACCTCGAAGAAGAAGTTAATGCGTTCTGTGAAGGACATCAACATGAACATCTCGTTGAGCGGGTATAATACTTATTATATTTTCTCAAAATGCATTGAGTTGATCTTAAAGAATCTTAGTTTTGATTTCTTGTAGACATATGTATTTTTTTTTAAGGGAAATAAATGTTTGCTTGTTTATTCCATCTATGTGCCGGATCTACCACCATGTAATAAGCTCATTCCTAAAAGTTGAAAATTGTCTCAATAATATATATTATGGGGATTATTCCAGGAATAAGTTTATATCGCGGCGGTAGAATCGTCCATAAGTGCGTTATTGCGTCAAAACAGCCTATATCCTTATACAGCTGGAGCAAAAGTTCCTTTATCCATTTTGTTACGGCAATTGGTTCTATATCCAAACTCTATAGCTAAATTACATCCGCTTTACTCACTCCACGATTATTTTTGTTGCTTGTATTTGTTTTATAACCCAATAGGAACGGTTCAAAACAAAATTATAGCCGTTACAAACTTTTAACTTAGTTAGAACAGTTTTTCGCCAATTGTGGAAAATTAGTGGAAGGGGATATAGGCCCTTTTGCAGTGAGACGCCTCACATATCTGTACATAGCTTTACAAGTTATCTATTTAAATTTCGCGCCGACTGCTGGTAGCGCCGCAGTAGCTTTCAAAGACACTCCAATAAGTCACATGAGCCACGTGCGGCAGTTGGTCTGTTGACTCCTAGTGAGTAGTATCGTCGTATACTTGTTTGGGGTTTGTCATACCCCACGTGTCGGAACTTGGGATTTGTCTGCAGTTGTTTTATTTTACATTTTCTCGTGATTATGAAGGCGAATTCACATTTTACATATTTTTTGATTAAAATTTTACATTGTTAAACAATATTTCATTTGTGTCTATAAATATGGGCGAATACGAGAAGGAGCAACGTAGGCTTTGGGCACTTTGGGAGGAAGTACAGAATGAAGATGAAGCGATCGATCGAGTCGATTCAGACGAAGATGAAATAGTCGTAGATAATGTGTTTGCAGCGACTATCCCGATTTGGAGCAAGACATTGAAGTTATAGGGGATTAAGCTGATAAAGAACAAGCCGAGGACCTGGCCACACGTCGTTTCTTTCTTGGAAAAAACGGGATGAAATGGTTCAAAGAGTGTCCTAATAGAAATGTTCGAACTAGATCTTAAACCATTATAACCCATCTTCCAGGAGTTGAGAACTATGCGAAAGGCGTTTTGAATTCCTTATTTCCTGTTTACGTTTCGACAATAAAAGTAATCGCGAATATAGGGTTAAATTGGATAAGCTGGCCCATATTAGAGCTGTCTGCGATAGATTTGTTGACAACTATCAGAAGGCTTATTCGCCGGATCAATATTTTATAATTGATGAGAAAGGTACACGCCTTAGTAGATGCGAGAACGTATTAACTCCTCAATATGGAAGTTTATGTGGGGAAGGAACCAGAGGGATTTTTAATGTCAGCAATAGTCCTAAGGACATAGTGAGTCGCTTAGTGGATGCGTTCTCAGGAACGAACCGTAACATCACTCTCGACAACTGGTACACCAGTCTTGAGCATTTAGAAATTCTGAGCAAGGATCACAAACTGACTGCGGTGAGAACTATAAGGAAAAATAAAGCATGTCTACCAGCATATTTTTTTAATGTAAATAATCGAGAAGTTCATTCTAGCTTATTTGGATTCCAGGAAGGATATACTCCTTTTTCCTACTGCCCAAAAAAGGACAAAGTTGTACTGCTATTATTTTCTTTACATCACGATGATGTAGTAGATGATTCAGAGAAAAAAACTTCCAGAAATAATATCTTTATAACTTTACCAAATGTGGCGTTGTTGTACTGGACGAGTTATCTGCATCATACAATGTAACAAGAAATAGTCGACGTTGGCCTTTAAGTTTATTTTTCTCCCTCCTAAATACTGCAGGCGTTAACAGTTATATAATAACGTAAAATTACCAAGAAGAATTTTCTTGAAGCAATTGGGTTTGCAGTTGGCAGAAGAGTTTCAAAGAAGCAGAATGACAAACCCAGACTAACTAGGGAGCTGTAAGAGGAAATATTCGGAAAATTTTGAATAAAAATCCAGAACCTCCATCAAAGAAGGGGAGATCAAATCAACAAGGGAGGTATTCAGAATATCCATGAGCTAAAGCCAGAAAGACCAGATACGTTTGTCAAACCTGTGAAACATTTATTTCCCTTGAACATTCGTTTAAGTTTTGCAACAGTTGTGCTGAGGTTACCAATGTATACAAATATTTCTGTTTCATTTAGGTTTATTCGTTTTCTTTTATATAGAAATGGAGAGTGTCTCTTTTTATTTTCAGTAAAAATATGATATATTAAAATGTTTTTTTTTTATTTTTATATGAAATTAGAAACTTGTTCCTATGTTCCCAAGAAAAATATGTAATTTTAAATAAACTAGTTATGTGACTATTCAATTTTTTTGTTGTTGTTATACGAGTAGTATTAACTTAAACCATTTTAAATGATATTTAAATCATAAAAGTAATAAAACCAACAAAATTGGTAAATAAAAGGCTTGCCTACATTTGGGGTTTGTCACACCCCACCTATCGGAACTTGTAATGAAATTTCACCTGTCGGAGGCCGGGTTAATTGAATAGGTTCAGTCAACGCCGTACCTCGAGCTTCAAGCTTTTTGATACTGGCAGGTAAATAAGAGGGTGCTAATCATAGCTATGTTCTTTTTGATACTACTAATTGCCAGTGCATCTGCACTATGGAAATCATCTACTAGACCATTCATTGGAAGCAAATTTGTATTTTGAAACCTTATCGTCTGGCGAAAAAGAGTGAGATCAATAAATTTGTCTAATAGCTGCAACGTAAAATTCCATTTATCATCGAGATAACATGTCGAAAAATTAAAGCAAAAATATAGATTTTTCTTGAAATATGCAACAACCGCCGAAAATAGGCTTAATATGCAAATGCATTATGCTAATGCATGTAATCCGTTCTCTAGTTATTAGTTTTTAATTGCAGCAAAAAATGAACAGATAGATCTAAGTTTCAGTGGAACATTTTATCAAATCTTACCACACTCATTTGGAAAAGTGTTGTACAGTTTATAAATATGCTCAAGACGAACTGACCAAAGATGATGTAAGTGAAGAGCGCCTCATACTCCTTTTTAAACCTTAAACATATTCCACGTAAGTTTTTCAAATTGGTAAAAGTTAAGTCGATTTAAAAGAAAAATTGTTACATTACAAGATAATATATCTGTGGTGTACGACACATTCTATAAGTTTTCTGTTCATCAAGTCTTCTATAGCATTGGACCAATTGCCTTCTATCGTTATGTTAGATAACTCTTGCTCCGCAAAATTCTTTAGGTTCCTCAAGGTATTGTTTAATAGCTCCAACTGGGCACATAAAACAATCACGAATCCTAAAATATCGTATATTAAATCATTGATCAACTTATTCTTCCTGAAGATAGACAACCGTTACTGTAATCCGGCGTCCCAAAAGGAATCTGAAAGATATCGTCGCCGTCTATCAGCCAGTGGCAGAACACAACAATGAATTTAGAAATCTACTTTGAAAAGAGTTAGTATTTAGTTCTGCTACTGTCTCATAGATAGCGCTAGGATCTTCAATCCTTTGTTGGAGCCTATTTAAATTCCACCTAAGGAAACCTAATGGAAGATGGCGCTAGTTAGGTTGGGAGCCATATTCATATCTAAGGTTATGAACAGACACATGTCAATTGCTGATCATCAAAATGTAAAAATAGATTATCTTTTACCAAGTCTATTTCCTGTCTACGTTTGACAGCTTTGACCGCCAACCACACGAGCGCTGCCTAGCAGGAGCCAAATCGGACATCGCTGCTATTGGGTATCTTCTGATAGAATAAGTTAATCAATAATTTCGTCAGTGACGGATCCAAGAGGGGTGTCCTGGGGGTCCCGAAATGTCAGAGTTTATTCGCCGGTACTCTCCTGCGCGGTTTTCAATTTTAGACCTTTGTCAGTCCAGAACACGTGAAAAATAAGTTTCTCATTACCTGACATTAAGCAATCTACCAAAAAGTTAGAAAATCCTCCAAAAACCGTCGCTACGAATTGATACGAAAAAACAACAACGTAGTTCAGAGTTGTATCAGTCCTTATAGGGCTCCAAGCGTCTATCATCAAGCCTCTGGTGGTGCCCTCTGGTACTGGAATTGTAAAAGGGTACACAACCCAAAGTACACAAGTCGAAAAACAACCCCCAAAAAATCCAAATAGAAGCATCTTATTTAGGCGAATATAGTAGCCTAGAATTTTCCTCTGTTCTTCAGACTTTGGCTGAAACTCTGGTCGATTGATGTCTTCAATCATACCCATTATGGTAGCTTGGTTTTTGATAAGCGAGTAGAACTTGGCGATTGTCAGTAGATTTGTCAGAGTGAGGAATGATGCTGATGTCATTTTTTCTATATCTCCGAAGCCTTTGATCAGGTTTATCAGCTCAGCGATCACTATACCTCCAAAGAAGAAGCCTGAAATATAAGAATCCAGATTCCAACTTGATAGATCGTGAATCCGACTGAAACTCACAGCTTAAGGAGGTGATACCGACAATCAGTTTATTGATGATACCTCCTTCAGCTCTTATTTTCAGTCGGATTCACAATCTATCAAGAAACGTTATTCAGTTGAAAAATCGCGCCAATAAATTTTCATTCCTCATAGCAGTTGCTGTACTTGGGTGTTCAGGCTTTGCGACTTTGCGTTCTTGTTTTTTCATTTGTAAAAAAGCAGAAATAATCTATAACTTTTAACTGTGATGCTTAATGGGCACAAAATGTGCGATATTCTCAATCCATTCCATTTTCAATGTAAACACTGTTAAAACACCGCAAATCATACTTGACACTTCCGAGGACTCTTCAACTAGGATGTTCCTACATACACGGCGAATTCTTAATGAGTAACCGGTCGGTAGTTCCGAAATTTTAAATACCTCAAAAAGTTAGTTATAAAAATTGTAAGCTGCTGTTCGCTTCTTATTTGGAAAACATGCCGCAAAGACACCGGAATTCTTGTGACTGACTGAAGGTTGTATTTGTTTGGAGTTTTTAGCACTGCTCACATTGAAAATGCTATGTATTGATTATATGGCAGCAGCATAGAAATGCATAGCAAAAGTAAATATGTTTTCGTTTCTTGTAAATACTTCCACCATTAGAAATTCATTTAGAAGCTTTTTCATAAATGAATAATTATTGGTCGCTGCTTTTTGGACCAACATACTCCTTTTTGCGAAAAAATGTAGTTGAATAGACTCGTATGACGAAGTGGCTGTTCCCACATTATTTTCAGAGAATGGTTGTCCGACTGATCGATGATTCTCCTCCAACGGACAGTGTCGGGACCCGGTCGATCCTTTCTACCGCTATGAGCCTGCTAGATAGACCCGCCTCCCATCCTAACCCTGTGCAACTAGCCGGTACGACCGCTCTCTTGTCCCTAGGGTGTCGAGATTGTGGGACAATCTGCCTGAGGAGACTTTTCCAATTTTTATTAAACTAAGGGTGTTCAAAAATTAAAAAAGTGTCTTTAAGCTGCTAGCAGCCGCGGTGCCTCAGTATTTGGGCTTCTGTCTACGAGGCTGCTGCGCGATAAAAAATGTAAGTGGAAGTGCAATTTTTCATATGAGTTCTTCATCGTAGGCAGATACAATTTACAGGGTTATGGAATCTAGTAGTGTCTTAGAAGACATAGTAATGCCAATTTTTTGTTAAGAACCCTTGAAGGTTGAGGATATAACACTGAACAGCTGAAATGATTTTTATTCGAATATTATATGAAGCTTGTCCTTAAAATAGCACAATGGTCAAAAATATCCAATATTACACCACTTCAAAGAAAAAAATCGCAGTAGTAGATCAGGTAGCTTGACTGCACATGCAAAGTTAATTTCACAAAAGGGTATACGCCTCCCGAAGTATTTAATTTTGGGTAGGGATTATTTAGTATGCAGTAGCCTGCTGGATCTCTTTCTGACCACGCATCTTAACTTACTGCTGGCCTGTCTCCCCTGGGTAACTCAGACCGCGGTGTTGTGCTTGGGCCATAACTTGTTGTGGCAGTAGAAACTCGTTCAGGCCGCAAAATTTGGTATGGCGGACACGTCGACTGGGAGGAGCTTAGAGACTTCTTCTCCACCTTTTCTTGGGGAGATGGATATTTCGCTGACGCTGACGCGTCAGCTGTCAGTTCATTGATAACAGAAATTATCCACGTTGGGATGAATGATTACATCCGTCATACAGTGAAAGTGCCTAGACCAGCTCCAACGGTTGATTAAAAAAATCGAGACTGCTCACCAGCAGAAGATCAAGGCACACAGAACCTTCTTACAAAACCCAACTGTAGAGAACAAAGAAGCCGAAGTCGAGTCCAGAATATGACGAAGTTGTTCGCAATGCCAAAGGCCAACACGACAGTTAGCACAGGGTAATGTCGCAGCGCAATGACAGTCAGTCTTTTTGGACGCAGATTGAAAGAAACTTCTCACAGAGTACCCTACCACTACGTATGTGTCAAGATGTAATGATTGTAACCGACTCAAAGGCTAAGGCGGAAGTGCTTGTCAAGATCTTTGCTGCTAAGTACATTATGCGGGAATTTGTCTTGGAGAGGTGTGCAGCGCAACTTGCTCCAGTTCTTTCGCGTCTAAGTAAGGTGATGGATAGGGGCATAAATTGCGAGCGTCTGGACTACCTCGAACGTTACGGCTTGATCAGTGATAGGCAGTATGGGTTCCGGCACCAGCCAATTGTGGAGTCAACTCATTCAGACTTATGGCTCATGTCGTTGCTTTTGATATCACGAAAGCATTCGATCAGCTGTGGCACGCTGCCCTCTTATGCAAACTCCAATCCTATGCCCTCCCAGAGAAGCTTTGCAAAAGAGTGGCTGACTTTCTCTCTGGCCGCAACATATCCGTGGTAATTGACGGGTTCTCCTCTTCATCCCACAACGTCAATGCGGGAGTTCCCCAGTGATCGGCCTTGGTTCCCACACTGTTCCTCTTACATATCAACGACCTTTTGTTCTATACGATCAACCTAGTCCTGCAGCTTTGCTGATGACAGCACTCTACATGCAAAAATTCAGAGCGACAGCCGAATTCTGCCGGTGAGCTGGAAAAAAAAAAGACTAGCGGCGACTTCCTCTCTGACAAGGAGGTTATCACTGCTTGGGCATGCATCAATCTTGTACAGTTTAATGTTTCCCAAACACAGTATTGTACCTTGATGAAAAAAAAGCGTCCTGTTTCGATGGATGGCCGAGTTCTGCAATCTAGCTCTCTTCTACCGCTACGCCAACGGACTATGCTCCTCAGAGCTCTCCTCCCTGATGTCGCCGCGCGATGTGCCTGCCGGACAGACCAGCCTGACTTCGACCTCTCATCCTAACCGCATCGAACTTCGTACATCCAGAACTCGCCGATATGACCGCTCCTTTGTCTCGAGGGAATCGATATTGTGGAACCACCTACAAGACGATACGACTTTCCCAGTTCCACTAACCTTAGGCAGTTCAAAAATCGGATTAACAAAATTTCCTTGGAATCCTCATAACAGCCGCGGAGTCCTGGCATTTAGGTGTCTAGTGCGTGCCTGCTTCGGTATAAAAAAAATATTGAGATTTTATCTGACTTTGCCAGAGTTTCACCGCCGTTGCCAGAATACGTGAGTATTTGCGATGGCAACCGGAGCGTTCAAGAAATATCGAAGGACATCTAAACAACTTCGAGAAAGCACGTTATTGCTCTGGAATTTCAAAATAAATACCCAGGGCCCGATATCAAAGGGACAATCACAGTCTTGTAGTTATCAGCGCAGAATATACTACAGTCCAGTCATCCTGGTTATAAATTTGTCACAAATTAGTTGCAAGTTGCAAGTATTGTTATGAATTAGTGTAAAGGTAGTAATAACAGTAAAAGCAGTGTTTTCGTTCCATTATCAATGGTAGAGTCAGAATATCCTTAGAATATGTCCCCGACGTCATCATGGGCGGGTCTGCTCAGCAATCGGCCGTCGACAGAGCGCAGTGGCGTTCCGCTTTATTTGAAGTATAAAGTATATCTAATAAATAGGTTCTCTAGACATTGGAATCTTTGATTTTTGTAGTATTCTATTTAATATGCGTATTAAGTTGTTCGGATGCAGATTTGAATTAGAAGAGGAAGCAAATTAAAGACGGTTATAATTCAAATTATATATTATTTTAAAAAAATCTAATCGCTATCAGATGATAGTTCGTCTATCTGCAAATCTTCATCTGCTTCGCTTTCTTCAGTATCCTCTGATGACAAATAACCGAAACTCATCTATCCTGGCATCAATAATATGTTCTTTTTCATTTTTTTTTTTGACGTGAAGAGACCCAATTTTTTACGAGATCCCAAATGTTCTCGATTGGGCTTAATACTGGATGATACGGGGGCAGCCGTAAAACTTTATGAAAACCGCTTAAAATGAGATATGACTAGATGCTACGGTTACAATTTAAGAACTTACATTTTAGCTTAGGTTTTCTTTTTTCCAAAACATAAAAGTCATATATGAGTGCTTTAATTCCTTCAGTTTGTCCTGCAATCATTTTATCCAGAACAGGTGATTTTCTTTGCCGCTTTTTAGGTGGAGATAAAAATGAACAGTTACTTGAATAAAATCCTTTTCTGCTCTCTTTAGCTATTTTTTGATAAGTCCATTTACTAATAACCCTGGCTGCTAACACACATTTTCTAAATGGGTAAACCAGATTTAATTGACAATAATTATAAAAATCTTTGACATTTATACATACTGGTATTGTTGAAGTGAACACTTTAATCCCTCTACACCAGAGTTCCCCAAACTTTTTTCTGTCGTAGACCCCTTGCCGTGTTTTTCCGTGTTGGGTAGACCCCCTACTTACCTGATATTGATTTCCTGTAAATTTCTAACTGCAGTGAAGTTTAGTGTTAAAAACTTAAAGTAAAAACACATGTTAATTTATACATTTATTAATTGAATTTAAATTAAAACTACTCAAAATAAAAGTTTGTATCTGTTATGTAAAATAAACGTAACACTAAATAAACAGGTGTCTGACCAATAAGTGCCAGCATTGGGAATACGTGCCCGCATTGAAAAAAAAAAATAAGAGGGATAAAAAAAAAGTGAAAAATAATAAAAAAAAAGTTTTTTACTTAAAATAGTACAATAAGCGAGTTCGTTTATTAATTATAACATAAACGTATGTTCCATAATACGGGATAAGTAACGGGTATGTTGTTTTGCAGCCAGAATTGCTGATATCCGTTTTTAAACTGAACATTAAGTTCTTCGTTTGTACTTAGTTCAGTCAGTTCCTCTTCTATTATGACATTCGTTTCTTCTATGTCACCATATGGATTAATTATCCACGGTGGTATTACCATAGTCAAAACATCCTCAAACCTAGATTCAAAATCTGAATAGAGGGCATTTAAATGTTGAACGTAAGTTGAAACGTCGGCTTCCTGGCAGCTTGTCTGTGACAAATTGGGGAATTGAGAAAATTCGCCCCGTCCAATATTTTGCTTCATTAGTTTAACTCTGGCAAGAAACGCTGATAAGATGGACTTTGTTTTAATCAAATTTAAACCGTCGCCTTGTAATTGCAAATCAGACATATTAAATTTTGTAAACAAATCTGTTAAATAGGCGATGTCTGTTTTCCTCTTCATTAAATTTTCTTTTAAAATTTTATCTTTAGTATCCAGAAATTCTAAAATAGTCTCAAAAAGTGCAAAAAATCTTGTAACATAAGCCTTTTGACAGCCAGCGTACGTCAGTGTGAAGGAGTAATTGATGAAAGTGTTCGTCATTTTCTTCACACAACTGCGCAAATAACCGCGTATTCAACGCGTTGCTTCGGATTCGGTTTACTGCATCAATGACTAAATGAAGGGATTCATGCAATCTAACACTCAAATTTTTAGCAACTAAATGTTTTTTTTTTTTTTTTTTTTTTTTTTATATATCGAAACAGCCGCGCAGGCAGAAGCCTAAATGCCGGAACACCGCGGCTGCTATGATGATCCCAAAGAAATTTTGTTAATACGATTTTTGAACTGCCTAAGGTTAGTAGAACTGGGAAAAGCTTCCTCCCGTAGATTGTTCCACAATCTAGACACCCTCGGGACAAAGGAGCGGTCGTATCGGCCAGTTCTGGATGTACGAAGTTTGACACGGTTAGGATGGGACGCCGAGGTCAGGCGGGTCTGTCTGGCAGGCACATCGCGCGGCGGCATCATGGAAGAGAGCTCTGAGGAGCAAAGCCCGTTGGTGTAGCGATAGAAAAGAGCTAGATCGCCGACGGCCCGCCGGTGCGAAAGAGTCCCGAGACTGTCTGTTAGGGAAGAGTCATCGATCAGTCGGACCGCCCTCCTCTGGACAGCATCGAGCATGGACAATGTAGTCGGGGCGGCAGCACCCCAAATGTGTGAGCAATACTCGAGGCTAGGCCTTATCTGGGCCTTGTATAGAGTGAGAAGGTCATGCGGAGAAAAGTACTTCTTAGCCCTAAACAAATAGCCTAGCTTTTTCTCAGCAGCTGCAGCTATTGAAGAGATGTGTTCGTGCCAGATCAGGTCCTCGGTGATCTGGACTCCGACCAGCCGAAATGAATGGCTCTTTGGTAGAACTCGACCGTCCATCGAAACTGTATGAGCGCTAGGAGCAACTAAATGTTGTCGATGGATGACACAAGATATTGCTAACACCCCTGACACATTTTGTTTTAAATAGCTTATAAATCCACGATAACGTCCAACCATGGCAGGTGCTCCATCTGTAGCTACTGATATTATATTTGATAAAGGAATTGCTTTTTCAATGAAGTAATCCTTCAAAACATGAAATATTGATTCACCTTTAGTGTCGGTTATCAAAGTTCTTGCGAAGAGCAGTTCTTCGTAGATTTCTTGATTCATAATAAAACGAACATATGCCAATAATAATGCTGCATTATCAGGTAAAGTTGACTCGTCCAGTTAGAGAAATGAGTCGTTTGCAAATAATTACATAAGAAGCTTTCAATATCAGAACTCATTTCATCAATACGTCTTTCAACAGTATTGTTGCTTAAGGGAATTCGTTTAATGATATCAGATGCAGGTTTGTGTAAAACAGTTTTTAAAACCTCTTCAACGGCTGGAAAAATTAATTTCTCTCCGATAGTATGCGGTTTTCCGAATTTTGCTATAAGTAACGAGATATTGTAAGACGCCCGCAAACCATCATCATTTCTTTGTGACGTCGAAGCGAACATTCTGTCCAGTGTAGGTCTCTTCTGAAATTTATCTTTGAGTGTTTGAAAGTATTTCAAATCTTTCTCTGTTTTATCAGGGTGGCATCTTCTCAGACGATTTTGCAGTTTAGATGGTTTCATAACGTCATTGCCCAAAACTTTGTTGCATAAAAGGCACATAGGAGATTGTTTGTCCGGCAATGATGGAATGAAGCCAAATTTCAAATAATCAACACTGTACTGTCTACATTTCTTTTTAGATTCGGACATGGCATCAGTCATCTGTGGGCAAAATTAAATTATTTAAATAAGACAAAAAATCCAGCAGTTGTATATTAAAAATATTTTTTGATTTTTCAGAAAACATTCCATAACATCTTCTTGCAACAATTAGATCGAATTACGGAGATTGCACTGTAATTATATTACCGATTGCTAAAACTTTCAAAAAGAAACTATTGAGGAGTACTCGTGTAATTTTGCATGATTGAATATTTAACTACTAATAACTAAAGTCATGATTGGCGTAATTTATCTATCTTTGCTAACTACGAGTACAAAACTAAAATTTAATAAAAAATAATGTACTTACTTTTCTCCAGCACTCTCAAACAAAATAACACTGACTCACTATAATTTGTGTGATATACTATCTGTTTATATTTTTTAAAATATTTTCTTAGCACTTTCCTTTTCAAGATTCAGGAAACGAATAAACGTATTTGTCCCACATTCGTATTTATAGAGTGACGAATTGAACAAGTCAGTGCAAGGTAGCGAAGCTCTGAGACTGCGACTCTCAGGTTTTTACAAGTTCAAAATGTATTGCGACCACAAAGCGAATACCAACATCCTACAACTTACACAATTTTATAAACATATATAATAAATTTTTTACTTCATAGGTACTTTTATAAATAATGTATATGTTTTGATATTATAAGATAGTATGATGTAAGTTAATAGGGACTATCAGTGTATGTGTTGAGATCCACTATCGTGGACCCCCATATTAATTTCATGGACCCCCAAATTTTTTTTCGCTGACGTAGACCCCTTGCAGGTTGCATAGACCCCTAGGGGTCGACATAGACCACTTTGGGAATCAATGCTCTACACTTTCCTGTATCATAAGTTAGTGATATTGTTAATAATTTCCTGTCCTTGACTCCCAATTGCCTTTCCTTTCACGCCAACCTCTTTTGCGGACATTGCTTAGAGCACTCGATTAAAGCTATTAATAATTTAAAATTGAACAATAGTATTAATTTGGTTTAAGAAATTGTGAGGTTGTCTATATGTACCTGTGAAACAACCTAATACATCTAAATGAAGAAAACCATAGGGTTAACGACAATTATGAAATACTACATACACAAATTAGACGTTTAAAACTGAACTACCTGGAGTCCTTAGAAATTAATAGACTTAATAAGACCGGCCATCTGTTGTACGATCAAATATATTTGAATAATCCCGTTGCTACATCTCTCCGTGCGTAAGTAGCTTGAAGATTATAAGTATTTCTGTAATAGATACATAAGCCTTTCCGTTAGTCATAAGTTGAGTTTGTAAACTCATTTGAAAAAGGCACCTTTGTCATGTAGATTGTAATATAGTGGACATTTTTACTATTGTTTAACTTTGAATAATGGATCTCCACCAAATATCGATAAACTCCATAAGATTATTAATAATTTCAACACAATCAAATACAAAATATGCTATGGTAAAAGAAATCGAACAAACATCAACAATCCTAACTGAAACTTGCTCATTCAAATACTAAAAAACGTTCCGCCTATGGTTTAGAAGGAGTGGGAAGTCCCTTAACAGCGTCAACTGCAACAGAATTTCTGGACATTGAAGTAGTAGTAGAAAGATTTATTTAGCACATTTGGCTACATAAACCGAATAATTGTAAACAACTTAGAACTAGTAAATTCAAGCCATGTGGTGTATGATGTAAATGCTGGGCAACCTATAATTGTAGCTTTAACAAGTGATTTCTCAATTTTACTTTACATTTTGTCAAAGTTTTCTGGTCTTTTATCTCTGAGTATAATTTATTATATTCAATCAACCCTTGATGGAATACAGATTTGTAGCATATGTTATACTTTTTGGTCATTAAATGGAAATCATCTTTATTTCTGGTATTATGTAAATGATGGTCAACATTTGATGATGTTAAATTAGTTAGACTTGATGGACATATATTATTTTTTACTTTATAAATGAATATCATTACAAGATATTTGATAACATTTTTTACATTGAGCCATTTTAATTTGCTAAGCATTTGCCTAATTGGGGTATATTTATCTTTATTTAGTATTATTCTCATGTACTTATTTTGTAAAATATGCAGTCTTTCAAAAATGGAACTATTTGCTAAATATAGAATAGTCGAACAGTACAAGAAATTTGGAAGAATGATGGTATTATAGATAATTTTTCTGCTATATGAACTCAGACATCCAGAAACTCTCGATAAATATCGCACTTTACTACTAATCTTATTTATAACTTTTTCATAATGAATATCAAAAATGAATCGAGGGTCAACAAAAACCCCCAGGTATTTAAAATTTTCTACGAATTCAATATCTTCACCATCAATATTCAGTTGAACATTTGTACATTGTTTTTTTCCGATTAACAAGGCTTTCGTTTTACTTGTATTTAATTTTAGTCTGTTAGATGCTAACCATTTTGAGACAAGTTTCAAGTCATCATTTATATAAGAGATACCAGTCTGAATATCTGAAAATCTGAATTTTGCATTTTTTGACTATGGCAGGTAAATCATTTATGTATAAAATAAAAAGAAGTGGTCCCAGGATACTGCCCTGTGGAACACCAAACCTATTTTCAATTTTTGATGAAATAGTGTCATTAACTTTTGTAACTTGCATCCTTTTAGACAAATAATTTCTAAACCAATCTAAAACACTTCCTGTTATATCATATGCCTTCAATTTACCTAACAAAATATCTCTATCAATCGTTTCAAATGCCCTCTTCAAATCCAAAAATACTGTTATGACACTTCTTCTGACTCTATGGTTCTTCTCCAATTCTCAGACCACATACATTTTTAAGCTTTCTACGTTATAAATATGCGCCAGGCTTAGAACTGGAACACATTAAGAGGGCATTAACAGATGTCCATGAATCTCCCCGGAGACTGTCACAACAATTTCCTATATTCTTATAGGGTACAATAAACGCAAGGGAGAGGGTATAAAGTTATCACGTAGCGGGCATAACCTTAGGATATTCGAACTCTGTCTTATATTTCCGAAGCAAAAAAATCAGCATAATATACTCAAGGAGTAGTAGAGTCCTTGTCATTTTATACTCACCTAGCCATATGAACGATCTAATAGCATACCAAAACGTATTTTGAAAAGTCCATTCTTCAGGATAGAAGTTTCCAAAAAAGCATAGCATCCTGACATTAATGCCGACAATTTCTTTGAAATCATACGTCATCTTTCCAGACATTTAACTGTCTCGCATGCTATGAATGTCCTGATTATGGACTTACACGGATCTAAACTTATATATTTTGAATGAACTTGTGAAATTGGCATCATTTATGAGAAAAGTTTTGAATACCAATTATGTTAATGACGGCTTCATTCGATTGTTTTTATTCCAATTTGAAGTTGTTATATGTCATAATGAGTACTCGTGGTTTTGTTTGTATAGACGTGTAGACAATCCACTGAACAAAAGTATACATTATTTCAAGATGTGTGTCATACATTTACATGAAATATTGAGTGCATTGGTCGTGTCTCCATATTGACATTAGCTGGCAAACTGGGATTTCAATTTTGAAGATACGACGAATGAAATACTTAGGTACATACAGAAACAGGGCGAGTTAAAAATACCTAGACTAGTTGAGTAAAACATTTTTTATTAAAACCAAAAGTACACAGATTTAACAAAACTTGTGTCAATAGTGCCCGAATTCACTAGTTCGGGGCGCAAAATGTCCGCCTTTTGCACAAATTCAACCAATCAGTTCGGCTTTAAATCAAATAATACTTCATGTATAACCTGCTTTACGTATAAAAACCTATTTTTACACTTGACCCGAGCACAACATTTGCGACTAGGAAACAATTTCCACCAATCAAAAAGAAGATTCGACCAAATTGTTAAATAATAAGCATTCTGTAATTTTATTCATCTTCAAAGAATTTATTAAGAAGACAAAAATCAGTGATCTAGATTGACCGAACTGACACAAACTCCAAACAAACATTTCAAGTTATAAAATTAAGTTAAATCGACCAAAAAATAGGTTAAAAATATTGCATGATCAATTTAACTTCCAAGCTTTGGTTTTTTTCTCAAAGTGGGGAATAAAACCAAAGTAGTTTAGAAGGATATAAACAACTATTTAGGTTATTTTGTGGTGAAAGTAGTAATTTTGTTCTATAAAATCACATGTCTGACCTATGTTTAACAACAAATGAAACATACTATGTCGCTCCTTTTGCTCATACATTCAGCTTGCTGGTAATCTATGCGCATGTTGGGTCTCTTTTAATAACTTTAGGCCTCTTCCGGCTTAAATTTTCATTAAATATCAGTGAGAGGCAGGGGGTAACCAAAAGAATCCTTGTAATCTCAAGCTGTACAATAGGGTTGTTTTTTACTAATCTATGTTGCAAACTTAAAATGAATTTTTATTGGTCATTAATAAGATAATTTTTACTTACAAATATGCCCAAAAAAGAACCTAACACTGAGGGCATATCTTATGTTAATATTTGGTAAGCTATAACCTGTCGATTTGTCTTCGAAGTCAATAATTAAGTACTTCTTAGAAGTTTCTTTCTGTAGTTCTCAACCAACCAATTTAACCTCCTTGGTCAAAGCTAATTTGGTACGCAGTTTCCAATTTTTGACAAAGGATTCAACTCTCAAGACAATTCAACTTTTGAGGACATCATTCATGGATATAATTGATCACTAAAATTTGTCAAATGTTGGTATCTTTTTCTTGGGTAATATCAAATTTTAACAAAATGCTAGATGGGCTGTAATCCTTCTTCTCGATTGGTCGAATTTGCGCCTACGTCGCAAATCTTGCGACTGGGGTCAATTGAGAAAAATAGGTGTTTGTAGCTAAACCAGGTGGTTTATGAACAATTTCTTAATTTAATTTATGGGCTCGTATTTTGATTACCGGGGGTCATTATTAAAATCAAATAATCATTTGTTCTTGAGTCTAAGAAACAGTAATGTCATAATCAGAAATGTCATGATCCATGCGCATGTAGCTATAAATCCAAGGTAGACATCCGACCACCCGAAGCCCCAGCCACGCAGCATTATGGACCTCATCGCTGTTGTGGCCAATGTTAGAGGCATAAGTAGAGCAAAATATCTGAAATTATCAATTTATTATATTTTATCATAAAATAGGCTATTGAGTCATTAAATATATATCTTAAATCATTAGATTTAGAAATAACTTTTTAAAAAATTTATTTGAGGACTGAACCTTCAGTCCATATAAAATACAAAGGTTTACAAATGTGACATTTACGGAGTCTAACCGGGTATTGAACGACATGAAATGGGCGCAAGGCCTATTTATACTATTGGTGTGCTTACAAAGCACTTCTAGAAAATAAAGCGTAAACAACGAGTTAGCGAGAAGTCGTTATCTTTTGCTGAGCTAGCGTCTGGTGCAACATTGTATGGAATAGTAAGTCCATTGTTTTGAGTGCATATAACAACTTCCCCCTATTACAAAAAGTTGTTGCCATGCGACAACTTTTGACAAAATTAGAAAAGTGTAAAAGATGTAAAAATTCAAAAATGTAAAAATGTAGAAATGTAAATTGTAAACATTGTAAAATATAAAAATATAAAAGTAGGAATAATAAAATTGCAAAATAACATCAGAAAATATAGATTCTGAAAAATAAAATTGTTAGCATAAATGCGGTACATTGGCGATGCAAAATAACATCTAAAAGCAAAGCTGGAACAAACAAATAATAAGATACAATCGTACAGTCGTACGGGCAAAATTACATGGAAGATAACACGAAAATTGAAAATGGTTTGTTTTTTTTTTTTGAACAGTGAAAACACTTCACGGAACACTCACTGCAGTTCGATGTCTTCTTCATGTGGCTGGATGGTTGGTCTACGTCGAGGAAAAAGTCTGGGAATGTACCGGACTTTTGGTGCTCCTGGAGATGGGCCATCGGCTGGATAATTTGATGCGCAGATGCTGAGTGGTCTTCGTTTTCTGCACTTGCAGAACAGGTACAAAGCTACGATGATAACTAACAGGGTGATGATAAAATACGTGAACCATGAGAGATGTCTCGAAACAAACGGCTCGTTCATAATTTTGTCCAGTTGTTCAGAATATTGGTTTAATTTGTGATTGGCAATTTCGAGTTCTTCAGTATCGATCTTGCTTAGCTTGATCGGTTTTAATTTTGGTAAATTTTGTTTCTCTGGGAGATGTTCACAGCATTTGTAGGGTACTTCTACAGGGTGACTTTTGTATGTGATATTCTTGTAGGTGCTAACAGAATATCTAGAATGTAATCTCGTGGTGCCTACAAAGCCACTGCATTCGGGCTGCATTTTTAAAAGTGAATTAACTTTTATCACTTTGGTGGTAGTCTCTCGTTGTCCACACTTCATCGTAATTGGCAGAGGGCTAGATATGGTGATTAGCCAAAAATTGGTTGCAAGTTCTTGGATTTTGTAATCTTGCAATGCCACAATTGCTATTTGGCAGGCTGTCGGCAGATCGACCGGATTTCGCAACAACTGTGCTTCGCAGACTGCATTACTGTCTATTGGATACGGCAAGAGGTTGAAACAGATTTTCACCTGAGACTGAAGATCTTTACAACTACCTAAGTTTTGAAAGGAAACGTACAAAAGAGACGCTATCTTTAGCAATGTACCTCTGTATAGTGGAGACTACATGAAACAAACCAGTACGTTTATCGAGAGTGGGTAGAGGAATTACTCTGTATAAAGTATACATTTCGGGCTCTAATAACGGGATGCGTAGAACGAATACTACTCTTGTTTTAGTTTGATACGCTTCGAGTTCCATAAGATTAAGGTACTCTGACACTGTTGCTAAATTAACCGGAAGGGGTAAATTATTTCTCGACAAAGTGTGAGAAATTTCTTGAAGAGAATTTACTAAGTCTTGAGGAGTGATAATAGAAGGATGTATTATTTTTAAACGTGCAAAAGTAATTGAATTTAGAATATCATTAATTGTATCTTCCAGAAACATGTAGCTTTCCATTAATTGTTCGCAAACTTCTAAAAATTGGAATTTAGCTTCATAAAATGCAAGATCGTCTGAAATTTCATAAATTTTGTTTTCAATGACCTTAATATCTTCATTAAACGTAGTTTCATCAATCATAAGTTTTTGAATAGTGTTATTAAAATTCTTGATAACCGACATGGTAACAGAAATTTGGTTCTTCATGAGGTTTTCGAGCTCATGTTCATCTTTAGAAATTTTGTTAATACAATCGTTATAGTATTCACCGTCCGATGAATCGAGGTTGCCGGTTATTGCTTTCCATACAGTACCTATAGCGTTAATCAGACCGCGTTTCATCCGCGATGCGCTTACAGTGTCATCGAAGATCGCGTAATATTTAAATTCCAAGGAACGAGAAATTTGATAAAGGAGACTTGTATGAGTTTTAATTTCACCACTAAACATTTTCATACGATCGGTGGGTTTGTCTACGAGATATGATAAGTGTTCCAGAATATTGTTGTTATCGTCAAGTGCTTTCTTAATGAGATCTAAGTCTTTATATACAAGGAGTGTCCAAATTTCGTTGGAAATCTTAAGAGGGGCGTCTTCATGAAAATAGATACCTAAGGTGTTGTTAAGCGGTTTGATGTCTATCTGGGCTGTGACAGCCGCAAGAAACAGCAGACTGCACCTGAAAGAGAAACTAAGTCTCAAAACATGGTTTCAGTCTGTCAAAATTAACTTTACTTATTCTATTTGTTTCCGGGTTCTTAAGGAGCGCAGAATTTTCAAAAACTTGAGTAATTTCGAATGGACCATCAAATTTGTTCTGAAGCTTGTTTGAAATTTGAGACTGTTTCACAAAGACTTTATCGCCAATTTTATATGATTGTAAATTGGGTGACACTCTACTATCAAAGCGAATTTTTGCTATTTGCTTCTGTTCGTCAGTTCTCACGCGGGCAATTTTGTAGTAATATTCGAGTTTATTCCGAATGTCTCGAACATACTTGGACATCAATTCTTTTTCTAAATATACGTGTTCGGGCGGACGACCAGAGGTGTGGCCAAACACGAGCTCGTATGGTGTAAAGCCAGTAGTTTTATTTCTAGTACTATTGTAGCACTGAACAGCATAGGGAAGAATATTGAAGGGATGTTCGTCGGGATTTTCGGATACATGGGATCTGATCATTTCCAATAAGGTGGCGTGAAATCGCTCGATCGAGCCATTGGACTGGGGATGACTGACACTAGAAAAAGTTAATTTAATGTCATAAAGACTACAAAGGTCTTTCATGAGGGCGTTGTCAAATTCTTTTCCGTAATCACAGTGTATTCGGAGAGGTGTACCATAATGTTGGAAATAGAAAAGTAGAGTATTTACTACAGATTTTGCAGATTTGTCGCTAATTGGATAGGCTTGAGAAAATTTTGTTAGCTCGTCTCGGATTGTGAGCGCGTAGCATTTAGGTGGGACTTCCAAAATGTCAATGTTGATTCTTTCGAACGGGGCTTTAGGGGTTTCAGTTACTACAAAAGGGGCACTGAGGTTTTTAGGACAAATTTTGGTCTTTTGACAAATTTCACATTTTTTGATGAAATGCTCAACGTCTTTAGTTAAGCCGGGCCAATTATATCGTTCACGAATTCGCCTAATTGTTTCATTAATTCCTCGATGAATGTTTTTCTTACCACAATGGTATTGATCTAAAATGACGGGGATTTCATCGGGACTAGGAGTTTTGGTGACGTTTTGGCAAACGACAAGTTTGATATTATCATCCGAAAAAGTAAAAGAGAAAATTTCTAAAATGGGTAAGTCCAAATTATTTTCAACGTAGATTTGTTGGGATAGGTCGAATACACCTTTGTTGGTTAAAATTACAAGGAAAAGATGCTGTATGCAAGTTACGGGATCGTATGGCACAGGAATAATATAGTATTTTCTATCTTTAATTGTTTTGCTAGACGCGATGTTAATTTTATCTGCAGAAAAATCAAGATTTTCCTCGAATATGTCTTCGATAATTTTTTCGTGAAGATCAGATAGAGTGTTTTGTCTGAAAAACGTGACGATATGTTTATGACTTTTGTCTAGGAGTTGGGAATTTGAAAATTGAATTTTGGAATAATCGATCAGGGATGTGGTTTTGTAAAGGCGGGCAAAGATATCAAATTCACTTTCGGAAAATTGGGTAGAAGGTTCTCCTTCTTCGTCACTATGGGTAAGGGCATTAACAGTTTTGGATAATTTGATACGTGATAGGGCATCGGCATTTTTATTAGCCTTGCCTGGCTTGTACACTATTTCATAGTCGTACTCCTCTAGCTTGAGGCGCCATCTTGCTAATCTACTTCCGGTGTCTCGGCAAGAGAAAAGCCACGTAAGGGGTCTATGGTCTGTTACAAGTTTAAACTTTCGACCATACAAATAAGGTCTAAAATGTTTTACACTCCAGACAATAGCTAGAAGTTCTCTTTCAATGGTGGAATATCTCGTTTCTGCTTTACAAAGTGTACGAGATGCATAGGCTATCGGGAGATCTTTACCTATGGGACCTTGGGAAAGAACGCCAGATATCGCAAAAGCGCTTGCGTCTGTTGTAAGCACAAAAGGCTCTTCAAAGTTGGGGTAGATCAGTATAGGAGATGTTGTTAAAGCATTTTTTAAAGTATCAAATGATTTAACACACTCGCTATCAAAGTCAAATACTGCGTCTTTCTGTAATAGTCTGGTAAGGGGTTTCGCAATTTTGGCAAAGTTTGGTATAAAGCGTCGGTAGTAACCTGCAAGACCTAAGAAAGATTTTATTTCTTTAGGATTCTTGGGTTTAGGGAAATTTTTTATGCAATCCACTTTATCTGGATTGGGCTTAACGCCATCAGGGGTTATTACATGACCAAGATAGGCTACTTCCTTTCTGAGGAATTCGCACTTATCAGGCTGGATTTTGAAATTCGACTTCCGAAGACGCGTAAAAATTTCGGTAAGCCTACTGATGTGTTCTTGGATGGAGGGGGAATAGACAATTATGTCATCCATGTATACAAGACATCTTTCGTTTTGTATACCCATCAAGATGTTGTCCATGACACGTTGAAACGTGGCAGGAGCGTTCTTGAGACCAAAAGGCATCCTCAAGAATTGGTAATGTCCGTTTTCAACTGAAAATGCAGTTTTAGGAACATCAACTGGATTTATCTCGATTTGATGAAATCCAGATGCCAAGTCCAGTGTACTAAAGTACTGGCATTTCCCTAATTGATCAAGTAGATCGGAAATGTTTGGCAGGGGATATTTATCATCGATGGTGATTTCGTTAAGCTTACGATAGTCAATCACCATACGCCATTTCTGTTTACCAGAGGCGTCCATTTTCTTTGGTACAACCCACACCGCAGAATTCCATGGCGATGTGCTAGGTTCGATAATACCTTGTTTTAGTAATTTTGAAATTTGATCTTTGACTTCTTGCTTGTGGACATAAGGGTATCGGTAGGATTTGGTAAAAATTGGTTTACTGGTAGTGGTATCAATGGAATGCTTAATTTCGTTTGTAAATGACAGGCTATCACCATCTAAATAGAATATGTCCGAAAAATCTAAACAAAGATTCGTAATTAAATCTTTTTCCTCTTCGTTGAGATGATCGAGACGTAATTGATCTCTAATAACATCTCTACGGTTATACTGACTTTGATTTTGTAAAGAAGTGTTGAAATTATTGATGGAAGTTTCGTTAAAGGGCTCGAAAGTTAATTGGGGTAAAATTACATTTTTTGGAATGGCATTACAGTTTAATACTGTAGTAAGGAATTCGCCTTTAGAATCAATTTTAACTATGGAACTGGGTAGACGGACTTTTTCTACCTCACACGCCAGAAGAATGGCTTCAGTATTTCTAAGCTCGGATTTGAGCTTGACAACTTGTTCAACTCTGGGAGGAATGGAAATAACATTTTGAACTTGAGAATTTTCTTTAAATTGAGAAGCTTTGGACTTTTCTTTAAATTGAGAAGCTTTGGAATTATTTTCGTCACCTACTTTGAAAAGAGGGACTGTTTTGAAATTTGTAATCAATTGACGATTTTTCAAATCAATAATACAATCATAATGTTCAAGAAAATCTGACCCAAGAAGGCCATCGAATGAAATATCTAGATCATGGACATAAATTTTGTGATAATCATTAGTATACGATTAGTATAATTTTGACAAGTGTTACGTTTGAAAATGGAGCAACCTGCACCACTGTCAATGAGAATTTTGAATTTTCCAGTAGCATCTTTAATGTAATATAAGTTGTCTGGGCTAACTGGGTGAATTGTCGACGGGACTATAAACGGAGGGTTTATATGAACATCAGAACATCTGATCGCATGTGTTGCTGACGCTCGCACACGGTTTCGCGTTCGGGTCCTCGACACAGATTCGCTAAGTTCGCACATACTATCGCGGTAATGTCGTTGGGTTCCGCAGGGGGTTTCTCTTTCAAACACTTGGTCCGAAAATCCTGGAATTGTTGTATGCCCGAATAAGCGTTGTCAACAAATGTATCGGCGGTTTGATTATATTCGTAACAAGATTTGGGTTCTCTAAAATCATCGTATAGGGAAGGTGTGTAGGCGGAGTACTGGGTATCGTCATATTCATTAGCGTAGTCCGTGTTGTATAGGTCTGGTTCACCGTAGTCGGAATAATCGTAAGAATCAGAGGCGACATAATTAATTCGATTGGGAGGATTTTGTCTAAAATTTCTTTGAAAATTAGGGTTTTGAAAATTTGGATTGCTCTGAATTACAGAGGGTCTTGGCGCACTCGAGTTAGTCACATTTGGTCGTATTACAGATGGTCTGGGAGGATATTGATTAGAATTTTGTTGGTAGTTAGACGTAGATGGTCTAACTTGCATAGGTTGATTCGGCCTAGGGTAATTTTGAGGTTGGGGCTGGTTAAACTGTCTTGGGGCAAAGCTTGTAGGCTGTTGTCTCCGTTGGCATTCATTTACCAAGTGACCGGGACGATTACAAAAATTACAAATTTTAGGGTTTGGTCTTCGAATAACTGAATTTTGATTCGGGTTTGGGGCCCTGGCGAATTTTTGTCGTTCCAAATATGAAAGTTGTAACTCTCGTTTGATATACGAAACTGCGGTCAAGATATCCGTGGGATGTCCTGATCGCACAACAGGTCCTATTTTTGAGTCTAATCCTGTTAATAGACAATTTAATGTCATCGTTTCGATGAGGGAACTTTGAGCAGATTTTTGCTCGCGATTTAGATTTTGCCTATTCACGGCGGAATGCATTTTGGCTGCATGCGTCTGCAGTCTGGATGCAAAGGTTAGGGGTGATTCGTTGGGGAGTTGGCGCATGTGTTGAAGATCCGCGATTAAAGATGTGAGATCTCTAAGATCTCCAAAGTGCGTTTCTAACAGGGACCGTATGTCTTCCCACGTGGAAGGGTTTCGGCTGTTCACAAGTTCGGCGGCACGTCCGCGAAGTTTGTTTTTAATATGTAAAACGACGAGAAGCCGTTGCTCCTCGACGGCCATTTGATATGCCGTTCGGCACGCGTTGATGAAGGTCGATAGCAATATCGGGTTTCCATCGTACTCGGGTACAATCGAAAATATTTCAGATAATCTATAAGGTTCAATGTTCGCATGAACGTTATCAGGAATTTCAGCTGGTTGGTAATTATCTGAACCGTTAGTAGACATTTTAAATGGAAAGTTGTTTCAAAAAGATTCAATAATGTCAAGGGAAAATGCAAAAAGATATAAATGTAAAATAGAAAATACGTAAAAATGGGGAAAAATACGTGAAAATCGACAATATTTAGAGTAAATGCGCAAAAATGCAAATAAAAAGATGTAACAATCACACACACAGAGATAAATCGCAAAAAATAGTTAGATTAAAATTGTACGTTACCAAGGGTACATCGGGAGGCAGTCGTGTTCTCCAGGCGGCTAGTGGATCTCTTGCGATCTTTCCAGTAGTCTGTCTGCAGTTGGGTGGCTGCTACTCGCTGTGTCCCCTGTTGTTTTCCTTTTTCTTGTTGCTTTGTAGTTTCTTACTTGTAGTTTTCTTTCTTCAATAGCTTTCTTTCTTCTTAAGGCTCGTTGGTCCTTTTCAGCTTAAAGGATAGGCATCCACCACACTAGTTAGTATGCACGTGTTCTAATGCGTTGAAGCTATCCCACTTCTCTGACACCAATTTCTTAAATCATTAGATTTAGAAATAACTTTTTAAAAAATTTATTTGAGGACTGAACCTTCAGTCCATATAAAATACAAAGGTTTACAAATGTGACATTTACGGAGTCTAACCGGGTATTGAACGACATGAAATGGGCGCAAGGACTATTTATACTATTGGTGTACTTACAAAGCACTTCTAGAAAATAAAGCGTAAACAACGAGTTAGCGAGAAGTCGTTATCTGTTGCTGAGCTAGCGTCTGGTGCAACATTGTATGGAATAGTAAGTCCATTGTTTTGAGTGCATATCTCATATATATATATGATGCCCAAACATATTTTGTGCTTGTACGATTCGCTTAGAAGTAATGGAAGTAGATTACATATTTCATCAGAAAAAAATTCTTTATTCTTAAAAACATGACATCAACCTTCTAAGTAGAGGCAACTCCTTAACGTCCCCAATGATTACTCCTAACATTTTGCATTCTTAGAATTTCTCAACGACCTAAAAGGAAATCCCATAACCTGCGGCAACGGTCCGAGAGGTTGCAAAGGCAATATTATCTCAAAATTCCCTAGTTTGACTGGACTATGGGATTTTCTGGCATTGAATCGAGAATGGACAGCTCGACATTGATTGGTCGATTTAAACGGCTTCCATACAAGAGACTGGGTGGACATCCAGATACCAGGTTTCTTAGTACCCTCACGAGCTGTGCTCAGGTGTTCATGTGCTCAACTTTATTTCCTTAGACTAACACATAGCAGGATGCTAAACAAGGTAATTCCTTGCATTCGGGGATATACCTGAGAGGGGGATTTTGTATTCTGCCTGAGGCGATTCTAATTAGGATATAGGATCTCGTTTTTCAGCCAAGGGGCTACGGGCCCGCCATTTTGTCAAGGCCTAGTTGTACAGCAGAGAGTTGGCTTGGCTTTTAACACAGCTAAGATAACAATCAGCTATGGAACTCTCCTGTCACTGTCAAAAACGACCAACATTTCGGCGGCGAAAGTCGATTGTAAATTCCCCCAGTACAACGACGACAGAGGCTTTAGTACTCAGCAGCGGCCACGTATCATGCCAGCGGTCCCAGATATTCTTTGCAATCGACAAAATCACACTATTCCGATCTGATGTGGTATAGATTGTGTGAATCAATAATAAAAAGGAATTTGTGTGTTCAAAAAGATTCGACGACGTATTTTTGACTATTTATTTATAAAAAAGTTTTAAAAGTTCGTATTGGTTGAAGTATTTACAAAAAAGAGAAAAACATTTACTTTTAATATGCATTCTCTGCTGCTGCGATATTCTCAATCCATTCCATTTTCAATGTAAATACTGTTAAAACACCGCAATCAGACTTGACACTTCTGACGACTCCTCAACTAGGATGCCCCTACATACACAGTGAATTCTTAATGCGTAAACGGTCGGTAGTTCCGATATTTTAAATACCTCAAAAAGTTGAAAAATATGCCGCAAAGACACTGAAATTATGTGACTGACTGACGGTAGTATTTGTCTGGAGTTTTTAGCACTCTCACATTGAAAATGCAATTGTATTGATTATATGGCAGCAGCATAGAATACATAGCAAAAGTAAATATTTTTCCATTTCTTGTAAATACTTTCACCTTAAGAAATTAATTTTAGAAGCTTTTTCATAAATAAATAATCATTGGTCGCTGCTTTTTGGGCCAACATACTCCTTTTTATTATCTACACAAACACACAAACCTCACTAGATCATGTCGAAATAAGGGCCGTATCGTCAGTCGTTCCTAAAATTGTAGGACGCCTTAATGGTCTCCCTGATTTTCATAGTTTCCTATTCCGTGTCAGCGTTCTATTTTGAGGTCACAAATATTTCCATTTGCATCAAATTGTTCGTGCTTTTGATTTATATCAGCTGTTTTATCAGCCTGAAATTTCCTGCAATTCAAAAAGAAAACATTCACAATAGGAGAGCGCTGACGCTAACACGGACTAGTAGAAATCTAGAAATACTCCAGCCTTTTTGAAGGAGAGAAAAGACTATGAAAATCAAGGAGGTCATAGAGGCGTCCTGCAATTGTATGAACGACTGAACGTAAGGCACTTTAACCTCTTTCATCATTGTACTAGGGGAATTCTCATGCGAGTTTCTCCTTCCAAATGGCGGTCATTTTTGACACTGACAGGATAGTTTCATAGCTGATTGTTATTTAAGCTGTGCTTTTACTAAGGCCGAAAACATAGTGGAGCGTCGAGCTAGGAGTCAAGCGGCGATTCAAGCGCTTCACAATCGTATAGTGGAGCGTCGAGCTCCGATGCCAAACTGCTATAGTATCAAAAATGTTGTCGGACAGTGAAGACGAGTTTTTGTTTGAAAACAGTGTATTGAAAATGTTACAATTATCAGGCACAACTAGGAATTATGAGGTACATCCGGTGAATAAGGAACGACACAGATTGGGTGAATACCACCACTTATTTCCCCAACTGAAGAAATATCCAGACCGTTTTTTTCAATACATTCGAATGGATTACACTACTTTTAAATACATTCTGAATCTCTTAAGTCCTCATATGGCAACGAAATACACTAATTTCGTTCAACAACCAATAGAACCTGCAGAGAAGCTAGTGATAACATTAAGGTAAGAAACCATTTTTAAACAAACAAAACTTCAGTTTACAGCACTTGAAGTAATGCAAAAACTTGATTAGGGCCAAGTCAAGTTTGATTATGGTAGAGTGTAGTATAGTATGGAATAAGAGAAAGGTTAAGCCAAAAATCAATTTTGGTGCAAAAAAGTAGTACAAATGAATTAAGCAAAAATTTTAGGATTGTTATTTGTGATGTAGATAATTCAACCTCAAAAATAAACCAATATCACAGTTAATATTTCATGCACATGCGCACATCCAAACACATATGCCTACTGTACATTTGTATATTCGTTGGATAAATATTCAGGTATTAGCTGGTTTATCTAATCCACTTTACAATATTTAATGAGCAACATTGTGTTGAGATAAATAAGGGTTATTTAACACTAGTTTCATTTTAGTTGCAGAAAGTTTGAGAAAATAATTGGTCATTCGAGTTTAATTTATATAAAAGTATTTATTACTAGACTTTTCAAACATTACAAGTAGCTTTAGCATCTATGAAAACATCTGTTTTATGGAGAATAATTATCAGTGGGTTTCCAAGAATCCAAATCCAAGACACAACTACTCTCCTCTTCTATTGGTAACGACGTAGAAGTTTCAGAGTGATACACAGATCGACTTACAGATGATTGAGCATGGAGATTGGTGCCAACAGATGATACAGAATGCTGATTTGTGTTAGTTGGATACGCATATTGTATTACTAAATTGTGAACTTCAATTCTAAAACGTAATTTATCCACACCACTAATACGTTTTATGTGGGGAAGAAGGATTGCAAAAAATTGCATATCTTCATCGGGTTTTTTGATAGCTGCAAACCTACTTGCTCGTTTTTCTTCTAGTATAGCCAATTTTTTTTCTTCAATTTGGACTAACTTTTTCAAATTGTCGTTTTTTATAGCACTTTTCTTGAAGATGTTGGGATGAACTAAGTCCTCATTTATATTTCTATCAGTACTGGCTGACCGGGAAGTGTTACTTGAATCACCATGCGCAATAATAACCTCTGTATCGTCTGGTGGCTGATTAGGTACATAGGATTCCTCAATTTGACTATTTTCTAAATCAAAATTTTCGTCGCCTGCAATAGGAATGCCTTCAGTATCAGCTGCTGAATCCATACATGTGTTAGATTTGATTTTCTTTTTTAAGTTTCCTGAAGTAGGTCTCGTCTTGAACTGAGTTCTTAAAAAATCCAACAACATAAAATAGGGCCAATTAGACTTGTAAATGGTGTCAGCACTGGATCCCGATCGCTCCTCTTGCATTTTACGAATTTCTTTTCTGTAGTAGTCTCTCAGGGACTTCCACTTCTGTTGTGCATCTTTCACTAAAACATGAAAATTGTATTACAATGCGTATACGGAATATATCATTACATGTGTAAGAAAAACATGAAAACTTCGTTAGATCTACTAAACCATCATGATTCCTACTTTGTCTGATATTTGGCCTTTATTTTAATAGTCTACGTTTCATAATTTTGTAGATCTAAACAATGTTCCGTAACTTTGTTACACATTGTCTGAAACCTATTTATATTAGGAAAAGTGTACAAATGACAAATCATCGCCTTTTTCTGTATTTTATCTAAGAGTTACAAACATTTTTTTATTTAAAAAATTGCGGAATTTTTTTTGTATATTGCTATTTTTTAATAAAATCAGTTCTTGTTAAATTATTAATCCTAGCAACTTTTTAAGTCCATGGCCTTTTCGATATTAATTTCAGGTTTGATTCTCCAGGTACTTTGCAACAGGAGCTTCATTCAGAAGCATGTCCTTTGCCTTTAGAGTTGGGGCGTCAACAGTCAGCAAGATTGTAAGAGAAACAGCTTGTATAATGTGGGATGTATTGCAGCCTATACACATGCCTACTCCAACAAAAGAAACCTTCGTCCAGGCAAGCTCTGAGTTTCAAGAGTTATGGAACTTTCCCAATTGTATAGGCTGCATATATGGCAAGCACGTGCGTATAATGTGCCCACCACACTCAGGTACATTGTTTTTCAACTACAAAAAATACTATTCGATAGTTTTACTAGCAATATGTGATGCCAAATACAGATTCCTTGTCATCGATGTTGGAGGATTTGGGAAGCAGAGTGACGGAGCTACATTCAATTCATCTGAGTTTTACCACTTGTTAAAGAGCAAAAAAATCTATATCCCGGCTAATGCTTGTTTGCCTGGAACTGATGTAAACATGCCTTTTGTTTTTCTAGCCGATGAGGCATTCCCCTTATCAGCGCATGTACTCACACCTTATAGCTCAGAAAATCTAAATGTAGAAAAATGCATTTTTAATAAAAGACACTCCAGGGTTCGTAAAAGTATTGAATGCACGTTTGGCATTCTCAACTCGAACTGGCGAT
Organism: Acanthoscelides obtectus; assembly: GCA_963669975.1. NCBI lineage: Eukaryota > Metazoa > Arthropoda > Insecta > Coleoptera > Chrysomelidae > Acanthoscelides > Acanthoscelides obtectus. Next base: position 49,736,134 of record CAVLJG010000001.1, on the reverse strand, counting down.
TACTGTCAAAATGTATTGAAACAAGTCATGAGACAGCGGATTATTTAATTAAGGCTGTTTGTATTCTACAAAACACCATAATTGATAAGGAGGGCTTTGAGAGACATCTGACAGAAGTCGAAACTGATCAACCAAAGAACATTCAAGTTCCAAGAAGACCACGACAAAGAGGTCGCCAGTCATCTGACGCTCTTCATATTCGGAACACTTTTACAATTTATTTTAAAGAAAATCCTATCCATTTTCCAAACTATTAGATACAATTGTGTCTTTTATATTATTACTTGTAGCAGTTATTAAGGGGAAATGAGTTAATGCATAATGCACTGAAATAAAATGAAGTATTTACAAAATAAAAGGCAATTGATTCTGTTATATTTGTAACATGCTTAATAAAACAATCGATTAGATACGTACCTGAACAGTTATTTTCCTGTCCCACCTCCTTCCACAGCTTGTCAAGGACATATCTATTGTGGTGGTCAGCCAGTTGCTGGTTCCAAATGGACTCACGAGCCCGTATTGACAAAATAAAAGATTCTACGTCCATTTTTTAGGTTATGTACCACGCACTATCAATTATGAAACTCTGGAGTCAACGCTTCAAAAGAAATCGTTGGTGAATTCCCGAGCAGCGAGTCAAGATTAATGTCGATGCTGAAGCGCTGCTAGCCGCGTTACTATGTGCTGGTCAACGTAACTATACGGCGGATTTAATGAAGCGCTGCTATGTTTTCGGCCTAAGGGAAGTAGGAGGTAGCAGCAGGGCACCTTATAGATGTTCAATCCTGCATGGTCGACAGAAGGTGCCGTAGTTACAGAAGGGCAGGGGTCACCGTCAGAGTCATCTCAGACTATTCAAAACGGACTCTCAAGTTGAGTTTCCGGAGCTATTATTAATAATTGGTGCATTTAATTTAGTGGTCATATTTTAATCCTAGGTGGCGATTCGGTACTCAGGTTTAATGATAGTTTGGGCGTTTGTGCTTTACGTTTGTATTATATAATTAAATATATCATAATTCTCCATTTGTGAATTTTTACGGAATTTATTTTATTTTTTTTTTACGAAAAGAATTCTGCATTTTCTTAACCAACAAATAACCCCTTGGATAAGAGACGGGGGGTTGTATTTAGCCTCCCTCTATCCATTACAAGGTGGCAACGTTAGCACTTACACGAGGTCAATTTTATCAATCTTTCTGGAATATCTTCATTACTGGACTTAAGTAATCTGAATTTCAAGAAATCAGATTATTTGAAAGTAATATGCTATTAAACTATTGTGCTTGAAAATAGCAAACCAGGTACCTGTTCCATTAATTTAGTTTATGTAGAAAAGGAATAAGTATTCAAAACAATCAAACATGTTGATAAAAAGCTGCCGTTGATCATGGTTCCACAGACAGAGGAAAACATGCCTATTTCAGTCAATAAGCAAACGGTTTAAATTGCAGCAGGTAAACTCATTTTGATAGTTCATTAATTTTAAATAAATTGGTGCTCTGAATCTTAGTGGACAGTTGAGTAAAATTAATTAAACAATTGTGTTATGATTCAATTAAACTAGTTTCATAGATTCAAACAACTTTTTAGAAATGGTAGCTTTCTGAGGCTAAATATTTCTGTTAGTTGTCGCATAGTTGATTATCCTTTTTAATTGGATCAAAACTTCTAATTGGTTCTTTTAAACTTTTTTCTCAGTGTAGTAAACACGTATATAGTGCTGATCAAAATCGTTTTCTTTTTTAGGTTTCCATGTGTACGAAAGGGATAGGGAGATAAAGAGAAAGTGAGATAGAAAGAGTGCTCCATATTAGCGTTGAAACCACTTTGCCTAGCAACAACGGTGGGGAAGGACGCGGAATGTGGCTGTGCTCCTCCCCCACCGTCGTTGCCAGGCAAGGTGGTGACCACGCTTATATGACGCACTGTGTCTAAACGTTTCACTCGCTTCTCTTTCTCGTATACATGGAAGTCTAAAAGGGGAAACGACTTTGGCCAGCTCTGCATATTTGTAAGTACACGTGGTTGACAGTGCTTCGAGCGCCGGTAAAACTTTAAATTGGATCTGGTATCTTCTGGTCGTTTAATTAATGGTTTACCTTAGTCCCCACGGCAATGCCTCAATAGGCCATAAGACCCCGCTGATCATCAAAGTGGGGTAGAAGCTACCCAACGCCAACTGAGCAGCGTCTCTTTCCTGAGTGCAAACAGCAGAGATAAGAAAACCGAAACTCATTCCGCACAATCCTTGGAGCAAGGTCAAGGCCACGACGAGTGTCAGATTGCCGATGCACTTTAGTTGGAAGATGGCGAACATTACGATCAGAACCAGGACTGTTTGTCCCAGCATGATTATGAATTGGGTCAGAACGTGACAGACGAGGATTTCAGCTGGACCAATACCTGTTTGGGAAAGAATAAAGTATTAGTTATCATTCATTTGAACTTAAAATTAATTACCGATCAAAGTTTTTTGACGCACATAAGAAATAACTCCAACTGTTCAACTTCTCAAACAGAATCAATATCGTTTTAAGAAAACGCCCTTATTTTTACATAATGGTTACGTTTATTATCACATTTCTACGTGGTAAATCTGAAATTTTCCTGACAGCATTCTGTAACATACTGTACCAGGTGTGTCGTATTCGACCCTCATCAACAAAATGCCGCTTAGAAAGCTTCGAAATTCAAAGTACTTCGAGAGGGACGAAAAAAGCCAAATTTTCCGAATATCATTTTAATTTTTTCCAGACTTATGGGGTATTGGGATTTTAAAATAAATTAGACATTAGCTTTGTCACTGTTCTTCCTTTATAAGAAGGCGTAATTAAAATTGCAATATGATGACTTGTCTCTTGCCCTACAATATCAACTTTATTTTTTCTTATAAATAGACGCCATGTTGGATCTTTGCACAGACAAATAGAGTTTTCAATTCATAGTAATACAGTTTGGAAGACTGAGAAGAAGAGAAATGAACGGACCAGTGAACAATGTACAGAGGAGGTATGCTTTGCCTACAAAATAACGGACATCAGTTTGAACATCTGCTATGATTTACCTCGGTTTATTTATGATTATTGTTGTTATTTACATCAATGAAATTTCCATTTTGTATGTCTAACCATACCTTTTTATGTACTTACGATTTTCCTTCCAAGAACAAACTTTTGGCCAGCTAAGGAAATACAACACTGAATTTAGGAACGAAACGTCATATTGAAATTCTAATTATGCCATCTTGTAGAAGAGAAAAAGTAGCAATGCTAAACGTAAAATTATTTTTGAAATCCCACTATAAATAAGTTCCGGGAAAAATTAAAACGATTTTGTGAAAATTCGGTTTTTCCGTCTCTCTCCGGAAGCACTTTGAATTTCGAAACTCTCTAAGCGGCATTGTCTAAACTACCTAAATACGCAACTTTGCCCCCATTCACGCGATTTCGTATCTTCTACAGTTTCCGAGATCCCAATAAGGGTCGAATTTGAAACACCAGGTATATTCCAATGATTTACCTGCAACATATGATCTGTCCAAGAGTCCTTCCTGCTTCTCTGTTATCAGTACCGATGACGTCACTGCTACAGCCAGAAAGAAGACGATTCTACAAAGAAATTGAACATAATTTAAATAAAAATTACGAAACTTTTCTCAAGCAACGTAGGACATGGTAATATTGGCTCGACGCTGCCCGTCTAACAATGTTTCTATTCTACTCGTCGTTGCTTCTCAAGGCGGTCCGGATGACCTCAGCCTTTATGTCATAGTCATGTCTGTCAGGTCTGGTGGCCCAGAAATCAGACAAGTTGTAGTCCAGCAATGTGTGCTTTGGTATAATTGTAACATAACCTGCTATAACAGTCCGGAAGGTGGCAAACCGCAATTGAAAACCGAAATTAGCACATTCCTACAGCAATAAAGTAATTATTGATTTGATGTAAGTTTACTGTGAGCGTCTTCAAGATCCTATTGATACTCCGCGAGTGTATTAATGTATTCAGAACGTGCCGTCGTCCTCGATATTTCCATCCGAGCTGCGTAGGTTGGTTTATAACGTACAGAACCTGTCTGAGTGAAGACAGTAGAATGAAGACCTAGACAGCCCCGAATGTGCAAAGGAAAAGGGTTAATAAGACCGGTTTTCGGCCTAAATTCACTTTGGATGAAAATGTTCAAAATTAGTTCCTGTAGTATCTACTAAAAATACTAAGTCGATTCCATCCCAACGGACCACTCCTCCTCACCTAGTGTCTCCCAACCACCGCTTGAAGTAGTGAAAATACCAGCGCCTAATAATAGCATTTTTGAATACATTCGTCACTGGCAAATTAATATCATCTTAATAACATACTACTAAGTCTGTTTTAACTATTTTTACTATTATTTATCACTTTTTACGTTTTTAACCCTTTGAGGAGAGTGTGGGGAGTGAAAAGACAAGCGGTTTATTTACAACACAGGCCTACAGAAAACGCGCACTTTTATTTTACTTGTTTGATATGCATGATTTTAGATGCATTTTTGTCACGAATCAGTGGTCAGTTTTGCTCTACCCTCCTTCAGTCTTCTGGAAATTGTTAAATACACTCAGAAAAATGAAGACATTTTAAGAGTGATTGGCTCTGCGCATGCGATATATGATTTCGGAGTATTTTTGCCTCTGCACTTCCCACGCAACGCACATAAAGGATTATCTTCAGCACAAACCAGACCCTCTGAGAAAAAAGTCAGTCATATAGGTCCATTAACATTATTTCCCGGCCCTACCGGCAGTTCATCTCACGCCTTAACCCTGTCAGACGTGTCAGCGCGGCCAGAGGTCAGAGCATAGCGTGTAATGCGCGTCCCACACGATGCATATACAGGGTGACTTCGAAGTTGAGTCATTTATTTAACAGTGAGTAGATCTGATCAAAAGAAATGTTTTTCTCCTTTACCATTTTTCTGGTAAAATTAAAGTAACAAAGTTATAGCCCTTTGGAAGTTTGAGTACCGCCCTGTCTCAATAATAATATCATGTGCTCGTGTTTGGCAACAACGGATATAATCCGCCTTATCGGTTCATCGCATCGGAAACAAAAAAGCGAAAGAATTTGGAACGAAGTTTTTACAATTATTTCATTCAGTTGTATACACTATACAGTCAGTGTCAGTCGGTAGTGAATAGTGGTTTCTGTTGCGTGGCTTAAACGAAATAAAAAATGGCACATGTTTATGCGGATCGGTTTCCCAATCGAGTGCAACCAACCCCTCGTGCCTTTGTTAATGTAGTACAACGGGCTCGTGAATCAGGTGACTTAAGATCTCACAGGGAACCTCACGATCAAATACAGGTCAGCACTGAAATACTTGTCGGGAGGATACTTTATAAAACAAGGTAAAAAAAATTTTTTAATTTTTTTTAATTTTTACACACATATTTTGGTTTATCTTCCTTCTACAATCATTATCTGAAAATTAATGACTCAACTTCAAAGTATATATATGTATATATAACGTTGTGTACAACGTTGTTTACAACGTTTGACACTCCACAACTGGCAAGTGTGTCTCCTACACGATGGGATGAACTTTATAGTCTCGGACGTTCGACGTATGGTGGCGCCAACGTTTATTATCGGTGTTAATGTCGCGCTTGAAACTTTACAACTGAAGGAAAAATTATACAAAATGAACGATGGAACAATTTTTTCGTGCGCCGTAAAATAATGCCAGATCTGCCAAAACTTAAGTGTGTCAGAAGCCCAAGAAACGTCGAACGAAGTATGACCGTTTCTTGTTTGTTTTTTGACGATAACTCCGCCGCTACTGTCATTTTCATAGTAGTAACCTAGCGCCAAATTTTCATCAAAATCCTGATAGTACAATATTTCTCAACTAGTCTTACATTGCAACAGGACATTATAATGAAACAACTGTACGCATTTGATAATTTATAATTTACTAAAATACATATCCTTAGGCCAGCCATCACTCACCTGCGAAACGTACAAAATATTAGCAATATAGCAATATGAAAAATCTGTTGTTATGGCAGTCTATGCTTTGTATGTATACTAATTTAATTCATTCTCCTCAAACGTTAGTTACGGAACATACATTATTATGAATAGGTAGGTATACAAATCAAAATACTTCCCACATACCACTACTTCACCACAATCACAGCAAACAAGTAAATAATGTTTTTCGCCGCTACTGGTTCTAACATAAAACCATCAAATACATTACATCTCGTGTGAGAGCGTAACGAACCATGCTTCCAACGTTGTAACGTCGTTTGACGCGGGTCAAGTTTACCTACAAGAGCCCGAACGTGCCATGTGGTGAACGTTGGACACATGCAATCCGTCAGCGTAATGGCTATGTGTCCAACGTTGTAAGGCATTCGCTACATCATGTGGGACCGATTTAACACCAAACACCATGCCAGAACAACAGAACTCACCAAGGCCGGCGTCAGGTAGGTATACTTTATCTGAAGTCACTTGAAACACTGTGAAATACCGGGTGCGTTTTATACATATATCTATATTTAACACGCTCTGTTGCTGCAAAAATCGCCAAATTTCGCAGCAAATATCCAAGGCAGTTTCACCGGTCCACGTGGAGTAAAGCACGTCTATGCGTGGACATAGCCAATGAGAAAGCGTGTATTTCAGAGCTCCGAACAAGTGCAGGTGGCTACTGAAAATTGAAACAGTTTAGCCAGTGCCGTGTAGCGGTGAATAAACGTGTTTTCTTTAGTCTGTCCATGTTTTTTCATAGATTTTATTAGTTTGTGTGTTTTTGACTTTTGAATACTCAGTTTACTTGTTGATTTAATTGTGTGTCCTAAATATGGCTCTTTGGAGACCTTGGGAAAATGCTCCAAGCCACGAGGAGATGGTTGATGAACCTGTGCAGGCAGAATTCTTTCATAAAGATTTAGAGGAACAGACCCAAAGAGTAATCCTAAATATGTATGATTGTCTGAAAAACGAAAATCCAGATTCCTCGCAAAATCAAATTTTAAACAGAATTTGTATCCTGACAAAAATCAGTCGGTCTACCATTTATCGGGTTATAAAAAGGGAAGATGTAGTCAACCATTCCTTCCACAGAAAGCGCATAGGGCAAACATTAAAAAGAATAGACGTGGGTTTTCAGGAAGATATTCGTCGTATAATATACGGATTTTATAAAGAAAATTTGGTGCCCACGTTGGAAATGATACGGGATAAATTAAAAGATTATCCTGAAGATTTTTATAATTACAAATGCTTAGACTCACTGCACTGTATTGTAAAACTGTGTGGTTTTCAATACAAAAAATTAGATAAAAGAATGGTGATTATGGAGTCGTATCGAATCGTTGAATTGCGCCAAGAATTTTTGCACAAAGTTAAAATCTATAGAGAGCAGAAAAGAAATCTGATTTACCTGGATGAAACGTGGTATGATACCCATGATGTTGTGCAGTACGGCTGGGTTGACGACAGCAACAAGTGCATTTTAAATGCACCATGCAACCGTGGAAAACGAATCATTATTCTCCATGCTGGCAGTGAAAATGGATTTATACCTAATGCCTTGCTGTTATCTGCCAAAAATATCAAAGAATCGTGTGCCGACTATCATGAGAACATGACCTCCGACTTATTTGAAAAGTGGATAGAGCAGCAGTTAATACCAAACATTTCCCCAAATTCAGTGATTATTATGGACAATGCGCCATACCATTCCCGACAGAAAAACAAAATTCCGAATACAGGCACAAAAAACAAGACATTATTGATTTTATGAAGGATAAGGGAATGGAAATACCACAAAAATCAACCAAAGCCATATTATTGGATCTTATTAAAAGACAAAAATTTGAAAAAGAGTATGTTGTTGACAATCTGCTTCACCAAAATGACCATGAAGTATTACGTCTACCTCCCTATTACTGCATTTTTAACCCGATTGAGTTGGTCTGGGCTGCTTTAAAAAAAAAGTAAGAAAACATAATCAGACCCCTCAATTGAGTGAATCGCTATTGGCCACAATAAGAGATGCAGTATCTCATATTGCTGCCACAGACCTATGGAAGCAGTGTTCTAGGCATATTATTGAAAAAGAAAATGAATGTTGTGTTTTGCCTCCTGTAAATTCCGTTGTAATTCCTCTACAAGATGACTCTAGCGACAGCTCCGAAGGCGAGGATGATATATAAATACCTATAATGTAAGTCTTTATATACCTTTTTATATACCTACCTGCTATGTAAATATTTGCCTATGTCAAACGTTGGAATTCTGTAATTTTTCCATTTCTTAACTTTCAGTCAACATAAATTAAACTCCCAATATAAGTATTTTTTATCCCAAATCAAAAAAATAAGAAGATAGTAAAATCCATTTATTGTGATATAAAAACATTATTATTATCGTTCTAAATAAATGACCGCACGCCTATGATACGTCATGAAATTACAAAGGACGCGCCGACCAAAGGGTTTTATGCTATTTCAAGTGACTTCAGATAAAGTATACGCGATTTGTTTGCTGAGAATCTTTCCAAGCTTTAAGGAATAAGGTATGGAGACATCTATGATGTATGACATATGTATAATAGGTGTGTAGAATTACCAAGGTTGCGAGCGTATAAATTTACTAACGTCAAAAATTTGATATAAACCCTCCCCATCCCCCTAAAAGCCCAACGTTCACCTCTAAAACGTCAAAAAGCGAAGTTTGGACGATTTTCATTCCGTTTTGTTTGTAGGTCTTTCTCTGCCGCTACTAGACCGATTTTCAAAAACTACTTTCGGTAAAGGTTTCATCGAAATCCGACTGGTATTTCTCAATTCATAGGCCGTTGTAAAATTGGCAGACAGACCGACAGACAGTCAGAAAGACCGACGGAAATGAGTGATGTTTTTTCGTGATGTATAGGGACTCATATCCGGAAAAGTGTCTCTACGGCACTACGGCCCTAAGACGCGTTAAAATTTAGAAAGACGATGAATTGCCTAAATAGGATTTAATGCATTTAATTTTTGCCTTTTGTACATGATATCGTCACAACAATTGTTCAAAATGTCTTCCTCCAACCTGAATACACCGATTTAAACGTCGCACATGATTTCGGCGGACTGGACTAAAAATTTGATACTCATTTTGAATGATTTCAAATGAGAGCAAGACTTAATTGGACGAATTACAGCAGCATTTGAAATCATTCAAAACGAGTATCAAATTTTTAGTCAAGTCCGCCGAAATCATGTGCGACGTTTAAATCGGTGTATTCAGGTTAGAGGAAGACATTTTGACCAAATTCTTGTGATAATATCATGTACAAAAGGCAAACATTAAATGCATTAAATCCTATTTAGGCAATTCCTCGTCTTTTTAAATTTTAACGCGTCTTAGGGCTGTAGTTCCGTAGTGACACTTTTCTGGATATGGGTCCCTATACTCAAATGTTTTCTACTGATACACTGAATAATAATAAAGTTTGATCCCATAGTTCTGAAACACCCTGTATAATTATTTTTGTCTAACTGCAAAATAAACTGGACTTTAGAAATATTTTCAATATAATTTTATTCAAGCAACTTTATTTTATAACAGGGTACCAAAAACAGCGAAAACCCAACTTTTGAAAACCTCTCAAAACAGAAAAAAGTCCAAACTAGAAAGATCTTGAATTTAAAAAGAAATGCAAATTTCTAAATTATTAGGAAACTAGGGTTCCATGATGTTTTTCGTTAAAACAGTCCAAACACATCGTCACAATCGTCGCAGTAGGTCATCATTCTCTTAGCTTTGGCTCTTGCTTCTTTTGACCTTCTTTCTCTTTGTAATTTATCGTGACCGGAAGTTCAGCGTTTTCCATTGTTCCTAGCATTACTTTAATTATTTTTTTTTGTGTAGCTTTTTTATTTGTGATCAATATGCTGTCATATACATATGTTTTATGTTTTTCTATTGTTTTTTATTATTTTTAGTCATGTACCACCGGTGGTACACGACCTCTCTGAACAACAAATATAAGTCACAGCCGTCGTGTACTACCGGTGGTACATGGCTTAAAACAATGTAACACAATCATGTTACACAAAAAATATTACGGCTGTGATTTAACACACATCCGAAATCGGCTACGTCGCGAACGTGTTAAAAATTCTATAACAATTCGTAAAAATACAAATTTTCATAGAAGATAAACACCGCCAGTCTTTTTTTGTTCGTTCCTGCACGAAAATCGGTGAAATAGAGTTAGTAGTTCGTTATTAAGGATATATTAGCTTGCCAGGGACGAATGTTTCCAAATATGCTGGTATTAGGTGATGGAATTTTTACTATTTTAAGGCGTGGTTGGGAGGCAAGAAGGGATAGAGGTGGTTTTTTAGGGTGGAATCGACTTCGTTTTTTAGTATATACTACAGGAACTGATTTTGAACAGTTTCATCAAAATTAATTTAGGCAAAAAACCCACCTTATTAACGCTCCTCCTTTTGGGAGAAGTAAACAATCTTGTGTTTTGGAATCTAACAGTGATAACTTCAAGCATTAATCATCAACAAAGAATGTGACTGGGCAGTATTCAAAAAGCCAAACCAAATAAATAGTAAGAATTTTTCTTCAATTACCGCAAATTGACTTATTTCAAGCGTAGTTGTTACTGAAAAGGAACGTCCCAACTTTCAGGACACCTTGTATAGTTGTAAGAATGAGTGCTTGGGGACTACAGGGTACGTACGTGCATTTTCCCACAAGATATGTAGACCACTGGTGATACTCACATAAGGAGAGCTCCAGGAGCAGCAAAATCCATAAAAGAGGGTCTGTCAGTGCCATAAATAGGTGGGGACTGGAAGCCAACAACTGGTTTGGCTACATTAGGATGGACATAACAGTCTTTTAACATCCAAAGTGTAAAATTTTTGAAGCTTTCCTGAAGTTCTCTGTGGAGCACATATGCTATTTGCTGATCTACAAGCACAAATGTTCAACAGTTTCTCATATACGTATATTGAAAATATGGGAATTTCCAAAAAAAAAAGAATCTTAACAAATTTATTTGAATGGCATGTCCCATATTTTATTGCATATCCAGATCGATCCTTACAGAAGAAGATTATATGACACATTTTTGGGTGCATTTTATAAAGAAAACTTCATATTGATGTATGTCCTGAACATCTTAACTTTGAGATACAGGGCGGTAAAGTTTTTGTTGACAGATATTGAATTATTGGTATTAAACATTATTCTTGAAACATCCCAGTATTTCTAAGCAAATTTGATTGATGCACGGTTTTTGCTTAAAACCGTTTCTCTACATGAGGATATTTTTATATTGACGATATTGTTATGATCATGGAGAGAAACGGTTTTTTTAAGCGAAATCCGAGAATCGCGCATTGAAAAAAATTAAGGGTTCAATTTGCCCGGAATTGCTTAGGGATTAGAAGAATATTTATTTTAACATCAGTAACGTATCATCGATGTCTGCCAAAATAGGCAGGTGAAGTCTCGTACGAACGTGACTGGTGAAAGTTAAAAAAAACGTAGAAGCGCCCTTGGATGCATAGTACATATATGCCAAATTTGATTAAAATATAAGTGATTTTACACATATTGATAATAAATGAATTATTTTGAAAACTTTGTTATAGCTTTTGATGATTAGTTATTGGTTTATAAGAGACTCAATGTATAAAAACTCTTAATATAGGCAACCCACCACTCCCCATTTTAAAAGATAGAGAACATTATATTTTCGGTCTATAGACTAATCTTAAACGACTTAAAAACGATTTAGCATCATTTCGATTAAAAAATCAAACACGGCGCCCAGGCGCCATATTGAAATCTTCAAATGTCGTTTTCATCAGCAACCCGAATTTCAACTTACTATATTGACTTTCAAGACAATACATGGGTAGGGGACATTAAAGAAAAGAAACATTTTCTTTAGGAACTTAGACCACGTTTGTGGGTTTTCGAAGGTCTTCTTAAAAAATGCCTTATCTTTTCACCTGATTGGTCAAGCCACACCTTTATGTCAGTATCTTCCAAAGTGATCCCTTCCAAAATCGCTTCAAGCAGGATATCAGTAATATTCTGTCCTCTTATAGCATGGTGCATCCGAAACGTCAAGGCTTGTGTAAAATTTTCCTCAAAATGCAAGCAGGCCCACGCGTCACCATTTTCTACTGCTCCTCTACAGCTATCCACATTTGAATAGTACCCTAAATTTACGCTGTCTGATGTCTCGAGGTACTCCAAATAGCGACAGCTTAGACTTTCTGCTTCGTCGATGTGAGTTATATTGTTTTTTACCTGAAATAAATATAAATAGCGTTAAGTAGATCAATTCTATATTTTCAAAGAAAGGGGATGAGTCAAATCGTTCCTAAAGGCGAAATCGAATCGTTATTAGGTAGGTTCACCTAGGTAAGATAAATCTTCGACATCTGCATATCAAAGTTTATGAATATAAAGCAAATCTATAATATTTCTGTTTCCGTTGTAGATGTATGGAAATATGAGTGACTTACTATGTCTAACAGGTGCATAATATCACTAAGATCAGCAGCTTTTTAATAATAGAAGGTCTTTCACTGACAACAAATATGCATGAGTATACTCACCGAGCATACCAACTTATGAGTACAGTGTGTTTCTGTTGGACTCACGTACTCTACCTCATTGTTAGCGATGGCTAAAGGCAGATCTCTTGGTTCGTTACCAATGCAGTAGCAGAACAGTACTACCTGGATTACTGGTAGGAGAAAAATGAAGAGCAGCGCCTGGAAGTTCCTGACTAGGCGCAATAGGTTCCTGAACATTATTGCCTTGAAACTCCTAGGATTAGTGAAGTGCCTCACGTCGTAGAGGAAGTTACCGCAACACCCGTAATCCTGTTGAAGAAAGCACTATATTATAAATTTACGTTTTGCTCCGCGGTTTCACTTGTGGAACGTGGAGGTGGCGCCTCTATTAAAGTAACAAAGTCTCCTAAGCATGCATGTTGTCTGTCAATGCCATCGAAGATGCAAAACGTCGCGTTACTTAAATATAATGTTTTGAGTTAAAAAAGACGTGTCTGTATCACTTGACGGTCACAGGTTGAGTGGGGCGATGGCTGACCGCGGTTGCCGGCTTGACGTTGATGTTGAAGATTTTGATACTTGCCACGATAGTTGATTGAAAATTGATCGCGAGTTCGCGGATAAAACCATGCCTATAACCTTCCTAGAGTATCAATTAGTTAGTGCACACATTTTTGCGATTCTCCATATTGTGGTATAGATGTAATGTTGGTAGGCTAGATAGACAGTAGATAAGATACCAGAGCACGCAGCATTAGAGTTTGCTAGATAACAGATAAATGCATTTTAAGCACCTAGCAGCATTAAAGATCGTATAACAAATAACCCAGTAACTACTTATTCACAGTATTATAGTTGAAGTAAAACAAAACATCAAATAAAACGAAATCAAGACGTTCACGCTAAGAAAAAGAATGTGCAGTAAATGCGTAATGCTAATGTCCTATTTATATACCCTTACTCATTTCCGTCGGATCAGCAACTGAACGCTTCCACACCATCCACCTCATGTCAAATTCCATCAAGCCGTTTGGGCTGTACACCGTGATATTAACATTTTAAAGTTTGTTTTCGGGATAAAAGGTAGCCTATGTGCTATTTCAGACTATAATCTATCTCTGTACCTCTCATTTATAAGAATATTAGGGATAAAATAAAAAATATTTCTAAAAACAACCTTTTTTTAATCAGAATCCAATTCGATTACCTGGCAAATGCACATTTTCTCAAAAAGGAAACAAATGGGCATCAAACTCAGAGAGATGTACTGGATGTAGAAAATCTAAACTGTCATTGGACAACAAGCTATTAATCTAGGATGCTTTGTTGAAAGCAATTTGAACGTATGGCATCTAGTTCAGTGGCGGATTTAGAGGGGGGGGGGGGTAATCTAACACCATTGTGTTACTTTCTGACACAACATGGCGACAGGTATCCTTTGGTATTCCAAATACTACCCTCTTTGACATCACATAGGTTTACAGCGCAAGTCTCACGATTTATGCGTATACAAGGTGTAAAGTTAGTAGTGGATCAACAGAAGTCAGGTGATAGACGTCCTCAAAACCTATCGAATGAACCCCTATATGTGTGGTCCGAAATTTTATAGTTCAGGAGATATTTGCAATTTTGTGAAATTTCGAAAAAAAAAACGGGAAAATGAACTTTCAATCACAATGACAACTAAACCATTAGGTTTGGAGCTGTGATTTCTTTTGAGATGAGCTAAATGGTTAGTTTTAGCAATGGTTATGTATATTTAACAGAGCTAATTAGAAATCAACACAAAAAATCTTAAATTCATTTGTTTTGTAAAAAATCTCTTCCATTTCTCAACTTTGGAGGGCGGTAAAAAACTGAGGCTGTATTTCATTATTTATTTTACTGTAAAAACTATTTCAATCCATGTAGAATAAACCCTGAAAATTTCAGCTTGCTACGATGAGTGTATCATGTCACATTCGTTGTTGTGATGCGATAAACGTAAGAAACGCAATAGAATCCTTACCAGCTACAAGTACGGAACCTATTGTGTTTAACCGCTCTTTATGGCGATTTACCGACAAATGTGGAAGATAATTTATTTTATTTAACTTTTAAAGAACATGTTCGAAATGGCCTCCATTATTTTCTATACACAAGCGGCACCTTCTAACAAAAAGGTTCCTTTAGTCTTTGAAATGAACTGGCGTTTTCCATAATTTTTATTTTTGCTTGATCAATTTTCTGGCGCAGTTGGTTGGCATTTGTATATTCAGATGTATAGATTATCCCCTCATAAAACCTCCATATAAAAAATCTATAGGATTTAAATCGGGTGACCTTGGAGGCCAACGTATGTGGCCACCTCTACCTATCCAACGTCAGGAAAGGCTCTCTCTAAGTCTGAGTAATGCCGTACATCCCGTGTGAAGTGGCATGAGGCACCATCGCATTGAAAATACATGCGGTTTAGAACGTCCAAAGGTACATCCTCTAGCAGCTCATGCAAACTGCTTTGTAGAAAAGTAAGATATGACTGACCATTCAGCCTAGCGGGCAAGTCATATGGTCCAATAAATTTTGTTGAGTACTCCAGCCCATAAATTAACGCCGAACTGACGTTGAAAGCTGTGTCGGCGAATAGCGTGTGGATTTTCCACGCTCTATGAATGGAAATTATGCACGTTGAATATTCCATCTCGGTTAAAGTTGGATTCATCTGTCCGCAAGATGCTGTCGAAACAAGTTTCATCCTCTTCGCACCTTCTCAAGATATTCTCACAAAATTCAACCCGTCGTTGTGCATAGTGGCTTGGAAGCAATTCTTGTACTTTTTGTACATGGTAAGAATGCATGTTCTCTGAGCGTAGTGCACTGAAGTACGGTGGTTTGGCAATGGTTCTGGTGCTGTATAGAGCGATCTCTCTTGGCTGCTACTATTATATCTTCTATTTCTTCTTGGCTTATCTTCCGCGCTCCTAGCTGACGAGTAGTGCCTAGTATGCGGCCCTCCATATAGTCGGGATATACCGCCGGTTGTGGTCCACCTCTTCTAACCACATACTCCCGATATATGCGAGCAGCTGCTCGAGCATTTCCTAGGGCAGCATCATAATAGTGATCCATTTCCAATCTCGCGGAAAATATGACATGATTCTACTCAGACTGCGTGACTTAGTAATTTCGGTCAGACCGAAGATTGAACGCTCCCGCACCTGGAATGCCGAGTTGAATGCACAAGCCCATTAAGCTGATTTGGCTATTTGCTTAAAAAATCCGCCATTTTTATTTTAGAAAATGTTAATATACACAGTATCACTCGCACTGCTAGGACGAAATTAACAGTACCTCATGTGTCAAAATCCATCAAGTCGTTTGGACTCGTAAAATTCAATTTCTTGTTTACATGTATAGATACCCCCCTGCGTCAAACATACAGATTCTTTAAGCAGAAATTTTCAGGGTTTATTATTCTACATGGATTGAAATAGTTTTTACAATGAAATGAATAATGAAATACAACCACAATATTTTTTACCGCCCGCCAAAGTTGAAGGATGGGAGAGATTTTTCACAAAAAAATGAATTTAAGATTTTTTGCGTTGATTTCTAATTAGCTCTGTTAAACAGTGGCATAACTATTGCTAAAACTAACCATTTAACTCATCTCAAAAAAAAATAATCACAGAACTAAACCTAATGGTTTAGTTGTAATTGCGATTGAAAGTTCATTATCCTGTTTTTTCGAAATTTCACAAAATAGCAAATATCTCCTGAACTATAAAATTTCGGACCACATATATAAGGATCAATTCGATAGGTTTTGAGGTCTTCTATCACCTGACTTCCGTTGATCCACTACTAACTTTACACGAGTATTGTGACTTGTGACAAATCTGACTAAAGTATTAGCTGTATAGATTGCACTTAAAAAGTGTTCTGTTTGTTGCTCAATACTAATTTGAAAAGTTTGTAAAGCTTGACTGATCTTGTAAGGGGTTGGAGTTTCAGCGAAGCACTATGTTAGATGAATGCCTAAATTTCAAATATATATTTATGAGATTTGTTTAGCGGTACGCCTGTGGCCTGACCAGAAACTGCGCCAATCGATGCTCAGTCAATACCACACGTCCCGCATCTCTTCCCGCGTATGTGTCTATTTATGTTGCTATATTGAATTCGTTTAAATCACAGAGCTTCTGCACTACACGTGAATATACAGGGTGTTTCAGTTTATTGTTGCATAACTTTAGATTCGATAGAACTTTTAAAAGTAATGCATAAAGTCTATATAAACATGGGTCGAAAAATGCGGGGCTTCCGAAATATAGGGTGTTTATATTTACTTTCTAAATAGTTTTTTTAATATTTCGAACAATATTTTATGTATAATAGTGAAAATTGGTATACAAGGGTTTTTTGGTACGACAAAACGAACCACGGGCATAGTTTTACTGTACTCTCTATGTCCTGTAGTGTATTAAACTGACCGAAAATTTTTCTTAGTGCAATTTTTTGCTTTTTGAATAAAAAAACTGATTCTTCGCACTTTTCAACATAAAAAAGCTCTCCTGTGAGTTTTTGTTATAGTTAGCCGTTTTTGAGATATTTCGATTTTTAAGGTTCGATGCATTTTTAATTATTTGTGGGAAAATAATATTTTTTTTACATTTTCGATTTGGGCATTATTAGTAATTAAGATGATCGTTTAGATTGTGTTTTTAAACCCACCAATAATTCCTAACTCCAAATAAACACAAAAAACAGAATATTAATTTGTTTAATTTTCCAATATTATTTTTAACAAATTAAATTGATTATTTACAACTAAAATGCTATTGGATAGTTAGGAAAAACATACAAAATCTAAAGTAGTTGCTCGAAATGTAAACCCAATTCTTCAATACACAATTCACAGCTACGAATGATTGAACGTGGTATAGCATTATTCAAATAAGGCCTTATTTGATCACATGCATTCCTGATTCTGTCTATTAACATATCTCTTGTGGTTACGGGAGTCTGGTACACTTTTTCTTTTAGAAATCCCCACACAAAGAAATCTAATGGATTTAGGTCAGGGGATCGTGTAGGCCAGGCGACTGATCCTCCACGGCCGATACATCTTTCTGGATAATTTTCGTCCAGCCAGTTTCTAACTATTCTCGAATAATGAGCTGGACAACCATCAAGCTGGAACCAGGCCAATCTTCTTAAATCTAACATAACATCATCCCATATATTTGCATGTTCAGCATTTAAAAATTTCAAGAAGGTCGCAGCATTTAACCTTGCAGGCAAAAGGTAGGGTCCAAATAGTCGATTACGGTAGATACCTATCCACACGTTTACACTAAATTCATGCTGAAAATTTCTTTCCCGCACCGCAAGCGGATTTTCATGCGACCAAATATGTTGATTATGAAAATTTACCACTCCACGTCTAGTGAAGCATGACTCATCGGTCCATAAAACGTTACTTAAAAACTCCCTATTATTATCAGTTCTATGAAGAATCTACTGACAAAATGTGATTCTTCGTTCTCCGTCCCCTGGCTGTAGTCCTTGCACAGGTTGCAAATGGTAAGGACGTCTATGGTCATTTCTAAGAACACGGTGAACATGGCTTGCTGAAATTCCCAAGGCACCAGAAACTCTCCTAACACTTGTGGTCGGATCTCTATCAAACTCACGCAGAATCATACGGGTAAATCTGCGCTGACGAACATTTATGTTTTGATCCCTGTGGAGATTTCCAAAACCATGTTCAATTATTTGGCGATGCACTCTTACAAATACTGAGCGAGTGGGATGTCGTCTGTTTGGAAATCTTCGTGCATATTCTCTGGCTGCTTCTGCTGCGTTTCCATTTACAAAGCCATACACAAAATGAATATCCGCTAACTCTTGATTGGAGAATAAAAATGGCATATTTATAAAACTTACAAAAAAAAACAGTTAAAAGAAACTAAATTTCGTGCATTCACAATTGCAAAGAAACGTTTCAGGTTTCAACAGACAACAAAAGTAACTGTCAACTAATTGACGTTTAACCTTATTCTGCTTTCAATTTCAAAAATATCTGCAGGCACAGCCTACTTATAAAAATTATCGAGATACTGACTTTTTAACGTTATTTTATCATAAATAATTAAAAATTCATCGAACCTTAAAAATAAAAATATCGCAAAAACGGCTAACTATAACGAAAATTCACAAGAGAGATTTTTTATGTTGAAAAGTGCGAAGAATCAGTTTTTTTATTCAAAAAGCAAAAAATTGCACTAAGACAAAATTTTCGGTCATTTTAATACACTACAGGTACAGTAAAGAGCGCCCTCTAGCTGCTACAGTAAAAATATGCCCATGGTTCGTTTTGTCGTACCAAAAAACCCTTGTATACCAATTTTCACTGTTATACATCAAATATTGTTCGAAATATTTAAAAAAAACTATTTTAGAAAGTAAACTTATGCAAGCTGTATTTCGGAAGCCACGTATTTTTCGACCCATGTTTATATAGACTTTATGCATTAATTTTAAAAGTTCTATCGAATCTTAAAGTTATGCAACAATAAACTAAAACACCCTGTATACAGCCCTGTATCCACGTGCTTGTTTCTTCCAAACATACATTATCAAAATAATTACGATCAAACAAATATAGTTTTTTCCAAAGATTTCGTCCATTTTTACATGCGATCAACACCGATTCGAAAACTGAGAAAACAACAACTAAGCCGTAAATCTAAGTTCGACAACGAAAGTCTGAAAAATAACTGTAACATCTATATTGAATTTCAAAAAATAATTGACTATACCTATTGATATTTTTATTACCTGCTGATATAATAGTGCTTGATTGTGTTAAGTATTTGCACCATTTACTTGATTTGTTTAATGGGCAGTTCAGAGTCTTAGCACACACTAGTAGACCTCGTTGCGCAACTTGTCTATAGGCAGTCTAGAGACGGTCTCAAGACACGATCTATAGGTGGTCTATAGACATCCTTCTTTGTCTCGTTTAGCGTCTATACGATAATGTGAATTTTTCGGTTTCATATTCGTTTTTGCCGTCAAAGACATTGTATTGTGTGGAATGGACTGGGATAATATGTCTCGGTGTCCCTCAGAATGTTTTTTTTCGATTAACAGAACAGTTTTTTATGTTTTAATCTTTAATACTATTACACTAGTTAATTATAAATGCCACGTACTTATTTTGTTCTCATATAATAAAATATTGCCTTTCTGAGGATATCTGCTCATTTTCCATGTTTTTTTTTGTCAAGCTGGACTTGACCAGATAGAACACACTGGATTTAAGGAGCAATATTAGGATGAATTCTAGAAGTTCCTCTGAGGTTGAAAAATGACCAGCCCCAAATATCGAAATCCTGAATCCGCCCTTGATCTAGTTGTGAGGCACATAGAGCGACAGGAGTATTGCCATCCTACAGCGGTTGCAGAACAAGGTCCAGAAAACGATATTCGATGCACCATACTACGGCAGTAAGGCCAGAACACTTACCGAGCATTTCTATGTCATTCCAAGTTTTAAGGGCAAATGTACGGAGAAATCTATTATATTATGTGACATGGATCTAACAGGTGCGCAGAACTACCGAGGTTGAGAGCGTACAAGCATACTAAGATCAAAACAAATTGAGATCTCCTACCCCCCAATCATTTGCCCCAAATTTCGTCAAAAATGCAAAAAATACTCTAAAACGTCAAAAAACGCAGTTTGAGCGATGTTTTTTTATTATTGGCTTTTTTCTACGTCGCCACTGATAAATTTTCACTGCAAAGCTCTTTCGTCCTTGTCATATTAGTAACCTTTCATTAAAATCCGACCTGTACTTGCCAAGTCATATACGTGCCAAGGATAATGATAGATTATCCATAAAACATAATATCGCATTTTCTAAGTTTTTCTCGATTACAATACTTCATCTGCAGTAGTAGTGGCAAGTAAAAATTGGTCGATAATGAAAAGAACATGATCTTGATAATATTTGTTTTCCGATTGTAAATATGTCGTTTTATACTTATTAAATTTGAATGAAGGTCCTTCGTCTCAATTTTTCAAATAAAAGCGTGTTACACCATTTTAACCTCTTGCTGTTAGAATGTAACAAACTTCAGCGTACCTTATCTTTTGAACCTTGACCTTCGGAAACTCCTTTTGAAGACGCTTTCTTTTCAATATGCTTATCTTTAGGTGTAGCTTCAACGGTTTGTTGCTCTCTAGCTAGCTTTAGGAAAACATCTTCTAGATGCCTACAAGCATATGCTGACAGCAGTTGAGCTGGCGAATCTTCAGCTATAAGCTGCCCATCTCTCATGAGACCAATCTGAAATTAATTCATATTCTATTTCTTTTGTATCTAGATTTTGGCCAACATTCGATCAGTTTAGAACCTTTCACCTAGGTACGTGATCACAACAGTATCACCTTCGCTATATTGCTCATTAATTAACGTATTCCACTAGAAGATAACCAACTTAAAGCTGTGTTTCCACATCTGAAAACATATCCGAGATAAAATGAGATACCGTAGCATCATCTACAGGGTGTTTTTTATATGAACCGACAAAAAAATGTGGGTAATTGGGGACGCTATTTGATGATTTTTGGAGGACACCGTAATGCTACAAGGGCTACGGTTTCCGAGATATGATTTTTTTTGCTGAATAATGGCGCGGAGCTATCGTGATAACTTTTTTGTTTGTCGAGATAATAACACAAGATAAATTCGTGTCGATTCTATATAGCATACTGAGTCAGACGAGATGAATGGTTTGTACAAAGCTTCTCGATAAAATGACTTATAACCTTCCAAAGTCGTAAAAAGGCGCAGAGTGAATGAACAATTTTAAATTCAAAATTCGAGTACAAAAAACCTGTACCTTTCTTTAAAATTAGTTTCATTTAAAAAAGTTCTGTGGTTGTTGCCTTTACAACGAGATACTAGACATGATAGAAATAAGATGTTTTGCGGTCGATAGACGAGAAAACAACTGATTAGGTTCAGGGATAAAGAATTTATTTTTTCAATGTTTCACGTTCTAGTAGATGTTAACATATAAGGTATTTTCAAAATGACTGCCTTCATTTCTGAGACATGCTCGATATCTTGTTCGTATTTCGACAGTTGTTGTGTGTAGCAGGATCTCTTCCTTCATCTGACGAAAGACAGCTTCAATCCTTTAAATTAGCACCTCACTGTTGGGTACCTCTGTCGCTCGGCCCCAGCCGTAAAAGTCCAAAGTTGTCAGGTCTGGAGACCGTGGTGGCCAAGATATAGGATCACCGCAACCAATCCAGGAGTTTGGAAACGCATTGTCCAGAAACTGTCGAACGGGTTGGACGTAATGTGCGGGGCAGCCATCATGTTGGAAAATAATTGGTGCATCGGGTAAAATTGTAGCAGCAGCAACTCCAGGTAATTTTCGCCATTTAGCCGGTCTGGCAAAAAATAAGGTCCTATCAGAGTCCGTCCAATAACAAACACGTTGACGCTGAATCGTCTTTGAAATGAGCACTTTTTTCTCCCGGTCCCGGTCCCGGTCTGCCCAATAGTGTAGATTGTGCAAATTCACGATTCCGTCATGGTTCAAAAAGCTACTGTCGTCCACGTCCGTGTGAAGAATGAATCTGCAGAACTCCTGCCTTCTCGTACTGCCACCTTCGTCCAGACGTGTAACATAAATATGCATACGGTTAGCACAACTGCACATGTATCAAACTTCATAAGGGCTAATGTTTATGACCATAGACTATCTTATGACTATGACTTTGACAAGCGGTATACCCGTGTTCATAAGAAATAAGGATTTCAACTCTTATGCTTGTGACTGTGATTATTAGAATGATCATTAAAATGTTGCATAAACCTGACAAAATTACATTACCTTGTACAGGACAATAATGAAATGGATATTTCCTGTTTGCCTGTAACACAGACCAGACTTTTTCACCGACCCAGCAAGCCTTTCAGCCACAACCCGAATAGGACCCGGTAGGATCCGCATCATATGCTCTTAGGATTTGCTCATCAGCAGTCACAATGAGCTGTCTCTTTCAGTCGCCGTTATATTGTTGCGAAGGTCCCATGGTGAGGCAACTGCCGATCAGGGTATCGCTGCTGGTAAAGTCTTTGAGCTTCATGTGAATTGCTGTTAGCACTCCATAAGGCAGCAACATATCAGCATATTCCTGGTTACTGAACCTCGGCATTATGACAATAATGAAATTGATAATGACGGTGAAAACACTAACAATAACAAAAACAGAGACAACAAAATCAAATGCAAATACACGTCTGGTATGAGAGATAATAAAAGCTCGCTATGAGATGATGACGATCGTAATTGAAATATAATTATCAGGTAAGCTCAGGAATTCAACACCGGCAAGTTTATCTGAAATTAATGAGCTGTGATACCCGCATAGAAGGTACTCCTAAACTGTGTACTGCTTGGCCCTTGCTAACTTCATTTCTCAACAAGTGGACGCAGTCATTTCGAAAAGACTGATTGAAATTACATGAAAATGTATAAATCGCGCAAAAAATCATTAGCTCGACACACTGTTTCCTGTAAATCTGACCACTAAACAAATTATTTCTATGATGTGAGGCATGTGGATTTCAATAAATAAATAAATAAATAAATAAATAAATAAATATCATTGGAAAGGCAAAGAAACACGAAACTTTTTTGGATAAAACTAAGTATCGCCAGAGGTATAGTTTTTTGAATTTAAGGTCATAAGTCATTTTATCGAGAAGCTTTGTACAAACCATTGATCTAATCTGATTGAGTATACTATAAAAAATCGACTCGAATTTGTCTTGTGTTATTATCTTGACAAACAAAAAAGTTATAATAATAGTTCTGCGCCATTGTAGGTAATTCAACAAAAAAAAAAAACGAAAAAAACCATATCTCGGAAACCGTAGCCCTTAGAGTATTACGGTTTCCACCAAAAATCATCAAATAGCGTCCCCAACTACCCATACTTTTTTGTCATTCATGTAAGAAACACCCTGTATAAGAATCTGTTCCAGCTGTTACTTTATTTGCTATACGGTGATGGCCAAATTTGGCTGACGGGCACGAGTTCAATGTGTACAAGAGAGAAGTGTGTAAAGCACATAATTATGCTAGAAAGAGATAGAACCCGGTTGGATAGCGAAGCTCACCGGCACATCGCCTAGCAAACGGTGACGCAGAAGGTCGTGCAATCTGCCGCGTTGCCAATATCTCATACCAGTTCCTTGAGTGCGGCGGCATTTTTGTCAAGTTGACACAATTTTTTGCTCTGAGATTTATTTTGTGATAATCCAGGATAAAGGCATAAAGTAAAATGGAAGTAGATCCTGGCGATAAGCAGGATGCAACTCCTAGCTGCCGTAATATTGGCGAGAGTCAAGGTGCCCTGCCAGATCGAGATAGTCCACCCGACAAGGATGCGTTCCTCAGCCAAGCTTATTAAAAAGTTGTTACTTCAAATAGGCGAGTTGCAGAGGCAAATTAATAACTTGCTGAAGAAAAGTGAACTGCAAAAGAAACGTCAATTTGACAGCGACAGCGAAAATTACACAACTAACGAAATGGAAATAGCAAACATGCAAGAAGAATGCTTTACTTTAAAGTATCGAAAAAACACAGGTCCAAGAAAGGCTCCAGCATGTTTCCACCACTGCCAAGTAAGCCTAGCCAGCTTCCTACTTTAGCTTAATCTCCTTTATCCCAAACAAACCTTTTTACCACTCAAACTCCAACATCTGCTACTGACTCTAGTCAAAATACAAATTCAGAACCAAGGCCTCCAGCTTCGAGCACTACACTTTCGAGACTACCTGCAGCAAAGGGTTACGCCGATAGTACAGCGTGAACCAGGGAGTAGTAGTAGTAGTAGAAAGATTTATTTAGCACATTTGGCTACATAAACAGAACAATTGTAAACAACTTAGAACTAGTAAATTCAAGCCATATGGTGTATGATGTAAATGCTGGGCAACCTATAATTGTAGATATAACAAGTGATTTCTCAATTTTACTTTAAATTTTGTCAAAGTTTTCTGGTCTTTTATCTCCGAGTATAATGTATTATATTCAATCAACCCTTGATGGAATACAGATTTGTAGCATATGTTATATTTTTTGGTCATTAAATGGAAGTCATCTTTATTTCTGGTATTATGTAAATGATAGTCGACATTTGATGATGTTAAATTAGTTAGACTTGATGGAAATATATTATTTTTTACTTTATAAATGAATATCATTAAAAGATATTTGATAACATTTTTTACATTGAGCCATTTTAATTTGCTAAGCATTTGCCTAATTGGAGTATATTTATCTTTATTTAGTATTATTCTCATGCACTTATTTTGTAAAATTTGCAGTCTTTCAAAAATGGAATTATCTGCTAAATATAGAATAGTCGAACAGTACAAGAAATTTGGAAGAATGATGGTATTATAGATAATTTTTCTGCTATATGAACTCAGACATCCAGAAACTCTCGATAAATATCCCACTTTACTACTAATCTTATTTATAACTTTTCCATAATGAATATCAAAAATTAATCGAGAGTCAACAAAAACTCCCAGGTATTTAAAATTTTCTACGAATTCAATTTCTTCACCATCAATATTCAGTTGAACATTTGTACATTGTTTTTTTCCGATTAACAAGGTTTTCGTTTTACTTGCATTTAATTTTATTCTGTTAGATGCTAACCATTTTGAGACAAGCTTCAAGTCTTCATTTATATAAGAGATACCAGACTGAATATTTTTAGTACTTATATAAATCATAGTGTCATCGGCGAAAATTTGAATTTTGCATTTTTTGACTATGGCAGGTAAATCATTTATGTATAAAATAAAAATAAGTGGTCCCAGGATACTGCCCTGTGGAACACCCAACGTATTTTCAATTTTTGATGAAATATTGTCATTAACTTTTGTAAGTGCATCCTTTTAGACCAATAATTTCTAAACCAATCTAAAACACTTCCTGTTATACCATATGCCTTCAATTTACCTAACAAAATATCTCTATCAATCGTTTCAAATGCCCTCTTCAAATCCAAACTTCTTCTGAGTCTATGGCTCTTCTCCAATTCTCAGTTACCAACTGGAAAGCTGTTTCTGTGGAATATTTTTTTCGAAAGCCTGCTTGCGCCTCCACTAAAATTTTGTTTTCTTCTATAAACTGGTGTTATTGTAGAGCATTTCAAATTTTCAGGGAAAGAACTGCTTCTCAGTGAACAATTGATCCAATTTAATACAGGATATCCCAAAATTTCGAAACAGTTTTTCAGCACGTTTTTAGTAGTCATTTCGGCACAGTTGTTATTTGATTTTAAACTGTTTACTTTTTTTCTTAGATAATTCAATGATACGCTGTGAAATTTTGAAAGTGTATGCAACATTTCCCCCTGGAAACTGATTTTCATATAGTCAGGTGCAGCATTGGCAGTACCTACAATATCAACAATACTTTCCACAAAATATTCATTTAGTTTGTTTGCAATCACCAAAGAATTTGTTTCGGTACCTTTTTCGAATTGAACTTGATTTACATAATCATGCGGCTTCGAATTGATCAGTCTTTTTAAAGTCTTCCACATCTTTACACTGTCGCACTTGTTATTATCGATTTGTTTATCGTAGAATTTTCTTTTTTCTTCTCTAATTACATATACACATTTATTCCTAAGAGTTTTATATACCTCCCAATCATCATTTGATTTTGTGAATATACATTTATTGTATTGTTTGTCTCTCAAATTTTGAGCTGCCTTAATATTCTTGTTATACCAGGGTGTATTTTTTGTCGAGCAAATCACTTTTTTATCAGTTGCAAGATCTAAACAAGTTTTTATATTTCCTATTATGTTGTCATATATTTTTTCCATATTCTTACCAAAATTCCAATAGCAGCCAGCAAGTTCTCGTTCAAGTTTTTCGTACTTAATAGTATTTACGATTTTCTTAATTTTTGTATCAGAAAAATGCCCTACCAAGGGCAGCATTGTCCAACTGAGATCGCTAACTTTAGGTGTATGTACAGCTTTAATCCCTGCACATTCGAAATTTACAATAACAAGATCTAACAAAGTCTCTGATAATGATGTTATTCTGGTACTCTCTTCAATTTTTTGCTTGAACCCATAGTTGTTTATGGTTTCTTTCAATTTTCTTGTTTTCATGCTTTTACCATAATAATTTAAATTAAAATCACCTAAAAGTATTATATTGTTTCTAAAATTCCACATTTCTTTGCATTTTTCTTCAAAAAACGTTAAAAATGTATCTGCATCACTGTTTGGTGAACGGAAAAGTACAAAGATCATAACGTTTCCCAAATAATTTGAACTGTATATGTGCATACCAGTATGCATAGCCTAAAGTGGTACAATCGAATAATTTGATCTGTATTTTGTGGTAAACATAAACCTCCAGTATGTCTGGAGTTGGAGTTGCATCTGTAGGTTTTATAATTAGTAATTTGTAATTCACCATCAGTGATGTCTTCTGTAGCATGTGTTTCGGTAAGACATAATACAAGTGGTTTTCTCCATCTTAAAAGCTGTTCAACTTCATCTATATTATTCAGGACTCCTTGTATGTTTAAATGGTATATTGAGTTATATTCATCACTTACAGATTTAGCCACGTCTTGCAAATCTGAGCATAGTAGTTGCTATTCATTTGCATAATTAATTTTTTCCCTCTCACGTTCAATTTTCCTTTTATATACTTCACAATTTTTGTCAAATGGTCCATGATTAATAGGTAATCCTAGATTAAAATCCTGGTTTGCACTTTTACAATTTGGACAGCATTTGTACATTTCACTGGTACTACAGTTTTCTGTTGAATGTCCTTCTAATCCACAAGTAAGACATCTTCCTGATTTTGTGCAGTATTTAGCTGTGTGGTTAAATCCGGTACATTTATAGCATCGCAAAACATTGATGTACTCGAAAACAGAGCAAACAGACATGTCGATAAAAATAACACCCTGATTCATAACACACTTAAAAGTTACAGCATCCACTTCTAAAATTGCTTGATATTTAGTTTTCATTTTCTTGACTGTAATTACTCTCATATGTGAATTTTCTTGAAAAGATTCATTTTGTGATTTTATAGTATTTATTAGCTCGTCTTCTGCATATTCTTGACAAAATCCAATAACTTTGATTTGTGGTTTTTTACTTATCTCTGAAGTTTTCACTGTATATGTTTCTGGCATTTTTGATTTTATTTCATTATGTAGCTTCGCGTTATCATCTTTTGTTTTACATTGGATTTTCACCCCACCATCTTTCAATTCATAAACTTTTTCAATAGCAATTTTCAAACTGGTAGGATTCACAAATTTTGCGATGCCTTTCTTTGTGT
This sequence comes from Acanthoscelides obtectus, assembly GCA_963669975.1. NCBI lineage: Eukaryota > Metazoa > Arthropoda > Insecta > Coleoptera > Chrysomelidae > Acanthoscelides > Acanthoscelides obtectus. The sequence continues at coordinate 49,708,119 of CAVLJG010000001.1, read as the reverse complement.
TATTACACTCTTGTTGGTTATTAGGCTTAACAATGACTGTATTTGTGGGTTTTAATACTGGTGATTGTTTTTTTATGTACATGTTTGTAATGGTACGCATTGCTGCTTATATTCTACCATTTTTGTAGGCGAATTAACGGTTGAAGGCCCTGAAGCTTTAACCATATTAGCGTAAGTTGTAATTGCTTCTTGTGACGGCTGTTGCATTTTCCCAAATTTTTTATTTAATTGGTCTATCTTTTCGTACAATTCTTTTATTAATTTCTCTTGAATCGAAATGGTATAATCTTTTAGTTTCAAAACTTCCTCTGTACAAAATCCCTTTTCACTCAGTGAGACCACACTCTCCACTTCCTCACTAGCTCCATCCTTTTTAGAGTTTTCCTCCATATTCAAACTAAAAATTCAGGAATCTCCTAGAAACCTTTTTTAGCTTGACATAATTTTTGACATTAGAAGTCAAAAAAGTATTTCCAGAATTAATTTTGTGCAATCTCTTCCGTGTGGGATCTGCAGCTGCAAACAGGTGTGGCGATATATATATTTCGGGAGGTAGAAGTTTCTGTCTCAGTCATGTGTTCTCTTTGTATTAAAATTGAAAAAGCTGCGAAATTAGAATTATCCCTATAACAGAGGACGATTATCGAAAGTTTGTAAGCTTTCCAAAAGAAACATTAAAAGCACACCATACTTCCCCCCCCTGGAGAAAGGAACATTCACGCGGTCCTTAGGGGAATAATACCAACAACTACGAAGGAATGTGAAGTGAAGGAAGTCATATTGTACGCCATATCCCAGGTGAATGAAGTACGTACAAGAGAACCTCACGCATAATTATGTGTCCACTTACAGATCACGATGCCAGAAGCTGTGCAAACTGCGGCCAAAATCATCCAGCAAATAGCTCATGCTGTAATTTTGTCCTCAGAAAAAATATTGAACCTTTCAAAAGCGGTGACAGAGAGTTACTACACTAAACTCAAATACAACTTGTGCTGCTGGTGTCTCTTCCAGCAATACAAATTCGGACACTTCGCTTCACTTTAATGATTTAGCAACTGTCCTGAAATCGCTTGAACAGATTATAGCTCTGCGTCTGCACGCAACACAAGCCCTGAAGGCTGTCTTTCAGGAGCCAGTAACAGGGCCATAAATGCCTAGTGATACAAGGCGGTCATCATTGTTAAGAATTCTATTCTGGGATGGTTGTGGGATATAGGATATCCGCAAAAAACGTGAATTTCATCAAGTCCTGATTGATGGATGTATAGATGTAGCCATGTTACAAGAAACCTTGGCGACATAAAATCACCAATGTGGAGGTACAGAGCATCGAAGCAGCTTCTGTGGTGTTCAATATGGTGATGGCCATTTATCTGAAGCTCACATCAGTGTATGGGTAGTTCTCGGCTTCAAGAGGTGGAAGTTCTGCCGGACCGAGTTCCGACCGCAGTGCTCCACTGGATCTAAACTGGTGGACGGTTGCTTTGCAGCATGGACAATTTTACCCAAGAGATATCGAATTGCGGTAATAGGAAGGTTCTTGACCACCTCTTTGAGAATGCGTACAGGATTCGACCTGTATATTTCTTTTATTTATCCACTTATAAAGGGTGAGCAAGAGAAGTCATGTGTTTAGCAAATTTTGGGACTATCTCAGATTCTCAATGTTTAATCTTTCTATGCATCTTTTGATCTTTGGACTATTCTAAAAAAAGTTGTATCTCAAATTTTTCGGAAGTTGGCTATAACTCAAATTATCGAATTTTTAACTAACCCCAATAAACGTCTTTCGGCTCGACCTCGTGTCTTTTTTTATTACCCTCTCCATGCAAATGACGTTTCTCCGGTTTCATCCTAACTATCCTGACCTCAAACATGCAATTGCTAAGTAACAATAATATTAACTGTAGACTTGACAGAATAATTTGATTTTCTTAAAAATGCCTCGTCTTTTTCAAAAAGAATGATAGAATTGTATAAGATTGTTGGGTGAAGGTCGTTTGGTAAATCTTGTAGCTTTAATTTATAATATTGGTACTCAGTATACCATTTAAGGCCTAGATATCAGGATACCGGGGAAACGTCAAACTTGCATGGAGGAGGTGAACCAAAAAAATACGAGGTCAAGCCGAAAGACATTTATTACAGGAAGTAATTCCAAGGAGGACCCTTTCATCCAGAACCTTGAATGAAAACTTACGGCGGCAAAATGGAATAATAGCACCCAATCGTACTGTAAGAAGAATTTTAAATTCTAATTTGTTAAGGTATGTAAATGTTATATAAAATTTGCTAGGTACTTCTTTATCGTAGCATTTCTTGAACAATCATAGAGTCGCCAGGTACCAATTGGCACAGGAGCGGCTAAATTGGTATTGGCAGTGGCAAATTGGATGTTTTCTGATGAAACAGGCTTCAACCTATACCAATCTGATGAAGGCAAGCTGGGGAACGATATTATAAAGAAAACATGGCTCCACAAGAGGCGTTTGGTGGAGGTGGCATTACTGTTTGGGCTGGAGTTATGAACAATGATAAATCCGAACTTTTTATTTCAAACAGGACAGTCAAAGCTGCAGTTTGTCAAGACAACATTTTAAACAATATTGTTGTACCTTTTGCACAAGATTTTGGGGAGGATTTTGTCTTATCGATGATAACGCTAGCTCGCACAGAGCTCGGGCGGTTATAAGCTTCTTGGCAGAAAATTATAATACACTATTTATTGCCTCTGCCATCAAAGTCTCCAGACCTAAACATAATTGAGCATGTGTGGTCTCGGCCAAAATGTTTAGTGCCGTCAAGACAAAATGCTCCTCAAGCAATGGAAGAGCTGTCTGAGACCATTCAGGAAGAGCGGAAACGTATCCAGAGATTTTATTAATTACGTTCTGGAAAGTATGCCACGAAGATGCCAGGCTGTGATCGATGTGTCATAAATAAATAATTTAGGTATTTAACTGGTCTTCAAATTTTTGTTTTCTAAAATATTGCCTATTGCTAATGTTAATCATAAAATTATTTGCTTTGGTGCTACGCTACTGGAACACATCCCTATATTAAGAGTAGTCAAATTTATAAATTCGGCTTGAATTATACAGGGTGTTTGGTGCATCATTTGCCAAATTGAAATGGTAGACAGAGGAGGTCTTTTTCTATCACCCCAGGTCCCTCAAACAGTAATTAGTCCAACGGAATTAATTATGTAGATTTTTTAATTTTTTTTAGTAAAAACTCCAAAATGTAATACTCAAAGTGAAATAAAAAAAATAAAGAGTATGTCCACCTAATGATAAATTTATCTTAATGGGTGATTTTGTACCAATCTTACAAAATCAACATTACTTGCCAGCAGCATGTTGTTCGAATTGTTGTCCTCTATTGCGTATGCACGCACGACACCTTTGTCTTATATCGACGGTTGTCGTATGTAGGCGAATTTCTTGCCGAATCGTACCAAACCCCTCTTCTATTCTTCGGATCAACTCCTTCCTTGTTCCAACTTCTGTCGCGTAGGCGAGTGCCTTTGCACGTCCCCAGATGTAGAAATCCAATAGAGATAGGTCTGGG
>CAVLJG010000001.1:49677379-49704046 GCA_963669975.1 Acanthoscelides obtectus | reverse complement strand
ATAATTTCTAAACCAATCTAAAACACTTCCTGTTATACCATATGCCTTCAATTTACCTAACAAAATATCTCTATCAATCGTTTCAAATGCCCTCTTCAAATCCAAACTTCTTCTGAGTCTATGGCTCTTCTCCAATTCTCAGTTACCAACTGGAAAGCTGTTTCTGTGGAATATTTTTTTCGAAAGCCTGCTTGCGCCTCCACTAAAATTTTGTTTTCTTCTATAAACTGGTGTTATTGTAGAGCATTTCAAATTTTCAGGGAAAGAACTGCTTCTCAGTGAACAATTGATCCAATTTAATACAGGATATCCCAAAATTTCGAAACAGTTTTTCAGCACGTTTTTAGTAGTCATTTCGGCACAGTTGTTATTTGATTTTAAACTGTTTACTTTTTTCTTAGATAATTCAATGATACGCTGTGAAATTTTGAAAGTGTATGCAACATTTCCCCCTGGAAACTGATTTTCATATAGTCAGGTGCAGCATTGGCAGTACCTACAATATCAACAATACTTTCCACAAAATATTCATTTAGTTTGTTTGCAATCACCAAAGAATTTGTTTCGGTACCTTTTTCGAATTGAACTTGATTTACATAATCATGCGGCTTCGAATTGATCAGTCTTTTATAAAGTCTTCCACATCTTTACACTGTCGCACTTGTTATTATCGATTTGTTTATCGTAGAATTTTCTTTTTTCTTCTCTAATTACATATACACATTTATTCCTAAGAGTTTTATATACCTCCCAATCATCATTTGATTTTGTGAATATACATTTATTGTATTGTTTGTCTCTCAAATTTTGAGCTGCCTTAATATTCTTGTTATACCAGGGTGTATTTTTTGTCGAGCAAATCACTTTTTTATCAGTTGCAAGATCTAAACAAGTTTTTATATTTCCTATTATGTTGTCATATATTTTTTCCATATTCTTACCAAAATTCCAATAGCAGCCAGCAAGTTCTCGTTCAAGTTTTTCGTACTTAATAGTATTTACGATTTTCTTAATTTTTGTATCAGAAAAATGCCCTACCAAGGGCAGCATTGTCCAACTGTAGATCACTAACTTTAGGTGTATGTACAGCTTTAATCCCTGCACATTCGAAATTTACAATAACAAGATCTAACAAAGTCTCTGATAATGATGTTATTCTGGTACTCTCTTCAATTTTTTGCTTGAACCCATAGTTGTTTATGGTTTCTTTCAATTTTCTTGTTTTCATGCTTTTACCATAATAATTTAAATTAAAATCACCTAAAAGTATTATATTGTTTCTAAAATTCCACATTTCTTTCGCATTTTTCTTCAAAAAACGTTAAAAATGTATCTGCATCACTGTTTGGTGAACGGAAAAGTACAAAGATCATAACGTTTCCCAAATAATTTGAACTGTATATGTGCATACCAGTATGCATAGCCTAAAGTGGTACAATCGAATAATTTGATCTGTATTTTGTGGTAAACATAAACCTCCAGTATGTCTGGAGTTGGAGTTGCATCTGTAGGTTTTATAATTAGTAATTTGTAATTCACCATCAGTGATGTCTTCTGTAGCATGTGTTTCGGTAAGACATAATACAAGTGGTTTTCTCCATCTTAAAAGCTGTTCAACTTCATCTATATTATTCAGGACTCCTTGTATGTTTAAATGGTATATTGAGTTATATTCATCACTTACAGATTTAGCCACGTCTTGCAAATCTGAGCATAGTAGTTGCTATTCATTTGCATAATTAATTTTTTCCCTCTCACGTTCAATTTTCCTTTTATATACTTCACAATTTTTGTCAAATGGTCCATGATTAATAGGTAATCCTAGATTAAAATCCTGGTTTGCACTTTTACAATTTGGACAGCATTTGTACATTTCACTGGTACTACAGTTTTCTGTTGAATGTCCTTCTAATCCACAAGTAAGACATCTTCCTGATTTTGTGCAGTATTTAGCTGTGTGGTTAAATCCGGTACATTTATAGCATCGCAAAACATTGATGTACTCGAAAACAGAGCAAACAGACATGTCGATAAAAATAACACCCTGATTCATAACACACTTAAAAGTTACAGCATCCACTTCTAAAATTGCTTGATATTTAGTTTTCATTTTCTTGACTGTAATTACTCTCATATGTGAATTTTCTTGAAAAGATTCATTTTGTGATTTTATAGTATTTATTAGCTCGTCTTCTGCATATTCTTGACAAAATCCAATAACTTTGATTTGTGGTTTTTTACTTATCTCTGAAGTTTTCACTGTATATGTTTCTGGCATTTTTGATTTTATTTCATTATGTAGCTTCGCGTTATCATCTTTTGTTTTACATTGGATTTTCACCCCACCATCTTTCAATTCATAAACTTTTTCAATAGCAATTTTCAAACTGGTAGGATTCACAAATTTTGCGATGCCTTTCTTTGTGTTATTACACTCTTGTTGGTTATTAGGCTTAACAATGACTGTATTTGTGGGTTTTAATACTGGTGATTGTTTTTTTATGTACATGTTTGTAATGGTACGCATTGCTGCTTATATTCTACCATTTTTGTAGGCGAATTAACGGTTGAAGGCCCTGAAGCTTTAACCATATTAGCGTAAGTTGTAATTGCTTCTTGTGACGGCTGTTGCATTTTCCCAAATTTTTTATTTAATTGGTCTATCTTTTCGTACAATTCTTTTATTAATTTCTCTTGAATCGAAATGGTATAATCTTTTAGTTTCAAAACTTCCTCTGTACAAAATCCCTTTTCACTCAGTGAGACCACACTCTCCACTTCCTCACTAGCTCCATCCTTTTTAGAGTTTTCCTCCATATTCAAACTAAAAATTCAGGAATCTCCTAGAAACCTTTTTTAGCTTGACATAATTTTTGACATTAGAAGTCAAAAAAGTATTTCCAGAATTAATTTTGTGCAATCTCTTCCGTGTGGGATCTGCAGCTGCAAACAGGTGTGGCGATATATATATTTCGGGAGGTAGAAGTTTCTGTCTCAGTCATGTGTTCTCTTTGTATTAAAATTGAAAAAGCTGCGAAATTAGAATTATCCCTATAACAGAGGACGATTATCGAAAGTTTGTAAGCTTTCCAAAAGAAACATTAAAAGCACACCATACTTCCCCCCCCTGGAGAAAGGAACATTCACGCGGTCCTTAGGGGAATAATACCAACAACTACGAAGGAATGTGAAGTGAAGGAAGTCATATTGTACGCCATATCCCAGGTGAATGAAGTACGTACAAGAGAACCTCACGCATAATTATGTGTCCACTTACAGATCACGATGCCAGAAGCTGTGCAAACTGCGGCCAAAATCATCCAGCAAATAGCTCATGCTGTAATTTTGTCCTCAGAAAAAATATTGAACCTTTCAAAAGCGGTGACAGAGAGTTACTACACTAAACTCAAATACAACTTGTGCTGCTGGTGTCTCTTCCAGCAATACAAATTCGGACACTTCGCTTCACTTTAATGATTTAGCAACTGTCCTGAAATCGCTTGAACAGATTATAGCTCTGCGTCTGCACGCAACACAAGCCCTGAAGGCTGTCTTTCAGGAGCCAGTAACAGGGCCATAAATGCCTAGTGATACAAGGCGGTCATCATTGTTAAGAATTCTATTCTGGGATGGTTGTGGGATATAGGATATCCGCAAAAAACGTGAATTTCATCAAGTCCTGATTGATGGATGTATAGATGTAGCCATGTTACAAGAAACCTTGGCGACATAAAATCACCAATGTGGAGGTACAGAGCATCGAAGCAGCTTCTGTGGTGTTCAATATGGTGATGGCCATTTATCTGAAGCTCACATCAGTGTATGGGTAGTTCTCGGCTTCAAGAGGTGGAAGTTCTGCCGGACCGAGTTCCGACCGCAGTGCTCCACTGGATCTAAACTGGTGGACGGTTGCTTTGCAGCATGGACAATTTTACCCAAGAGATATCGAATTGCGGTAATAGGAAGGTTCTTGACCACCTCTTTGAGAATGCGTACAGGATTCGACCTGTATATTTCTTTTATTTATCCACTTATAAAGGGTGAGCAAGAGAAGTCATGTGTTTAGCAAATTTTGGGACTATCTCAGATTCTCAATGTTTAATCTTTCTATGCATCTTTTGATCTTTGGACTATTCTAAAAAAAGTTGTATCTCAAATTTTTCGGAAGTTGGCTATAACTCAAATTATCGAATTTTTAACTAACCCCAATAAACGTCTTTCGGCTCGACCTCGTGTCTTTTTTTATTACCCTCTCCATGCAAATGACGTTTCTCCGGTTTCATCCTAACTATCCTGACCTCAAACATGCAATTGCTAAGTAACAATAATATTAACTGTAGACTTGACAGAATAATTTGATTTTCTTAAAAATGCCTCGTCTTTTTCAAAAAGAATGATAGAATTGTATAAGATTGTTGGGTGAAGGTCGTTTGGTAAATCTTGTAGCTTTAATTTATAATATTGGTACTCAGTATACCATTTAAGGCCTAAATATCAGGATACCGGGGAAACGTCAAACTTGCATGGAGGAGGTGAACCAAAAAATACGAGGTCAAGCCGAAAGACATTTATTACAGGAAGTAATTCCAAGGAGGACCCTTTCATCCAGAACCTTGAATGAAAACTTACGGCGGCAAAATGGAATAATAGCACCCAATCGTACTGTAAGAAGAATTTTAAATTCTAATTTGTTAAGGTATGTAAATGTTATATAAAATTTGCTAGGTACTTCTTTATCGTAGCATTTCTTGAACAATCATAGAGTCGCCAGGTACCAATTGGCACAGGAGCGGCTAAATTGGTATTGGCAGTGGCAAATTGGATGTTTTCTGATGAAACAGGCTTCAACCTATACCAATCTGATGAAGGCAAGCTGGGGAACGATATTATAAAGAAAACATGGCTCCACAAGAGGCGTTTGGTGGAGGTGGCATTACTGTTTGGGCTGGAGTTATGAACAATGATAAATCCGAACTTTTTATTTCAAACAGGACAGTCAAAGCTGCAGTTTGTCAAGACAACATTTTAAACAATATTGTTGTACCTTTTGCACAAGATTTTGGGGAGGATTTTGTCTTATCGATGATAACGCTAGCTCGCACAGAGCTCGGGCGGTTATAAGCTTCTTGGCAGAAAATTATAATACACTATTTATTGCCTCTGCCATCAAAGTCTCCAGACCTAAACATAATTGAGCATGTGTGGTCTCGGCCAAAATGTTTAGTGCCGTCAAGACAAAATGCTCCTCAAGCAATGGAAGAGCTGTCTGAGACCATTCAGGAAGAGCGGAAACGTATCCAGAGATTTTATTAATTACGTTCTGGAAAGTATGCCACGAAGATGCCAGGCTGTGATCGATGTGTCATAAATAAATAATTTAGGTATTTAACTGGTCTTCAAATTTTTGTTTTCTAAAATATTGCCTATTGCTAATGTTAATCATAAAATTATTTGCTTTGGTGCTACGCTACTGGAACACATCCCTATATTAAGAGTAGTCAAATTTATAAATTCGGCTTGAATTATACAGGGTGTTTGGTACATCATTTGCCAAATTGAAATGGTGGACAGAGGAGGTCTTTTCTATCACCCCAGGTCCCTCAAACAGTTTAGTCCAACGGAATTAATTATGTAGATTTTTTAATTTTTTTTAGTAAAAACTCCAAAATGTAATACTCAAAGTGAAATAAAAAAAAATAAAGAGTATGTCCACCTAATGATAAATTTATCTTAATGGGTGATGTTGTACCAATCTTACAAAATCAACATTACTTGCCAGCAGCATGTAGTTTTTTATTTATAAGCTCACAAAGGGTTACAAAGAAGAACAAAAAAATGTAAGTCTCAATTTTGAATTTCTGTAAAAAAAAACTAAAAGCGTTCACGTTCTTAGAATTCTTTTAAAAACTACTCTAGTTTATTCCGATTTTAACGGTGTACCACAGGTCACAAAAAAGTATAACTAACTTATTGAATTTGCAAATTTGTGTACAGGGGAAGGAAAATAAAAAAACGTGTAAAATCAAATTTCAATCATTTATTCTTTTTTCTGTTTCACAAATGTTGTTCGAATTGTTGTCCTCTATTGCGTATGCACGCACGACACCTTTGTCTTATATCGACGGTTGTCGTATGTAGGCGAATTTCTTGCCGAATCGTACCAAACCCCTCTTCTATTCTTCGGATCAACTCCTTCCTTGTTCCAACTTCTGTCGCGTAGGCGAGTGCCTTTGCACGTCCCCAGATGTAGAAATCCAATAGAGATAGGTCTGGGGAGCATGCAGGCCATGGAATAGGACCATCTCGTCCAATCCACGCATTCGGAAAAACATCATTTAGATGTTCCCGCACAATTAGCCTCCGGTGTGCAGAACAGCCATCATGTTGGAACACAATTCGTCTGTCGCCATTGAAAATTGACACCTCATTCACCAATTCGGGCAACTTATTTTGCAGAATGTAGACAATTATCTCCGTTAAGAGGATCTGGCAAATAATGTGGCCCAATCACATGATTGCCAATTACTCCTGCCCAAACATTCACACTGAATCTTCTCTGAAAACAGCTTGGCCTCTTTACTCTTGGGTTCTGATCTTTTGAAGCCCAATGGTGCAGATTGTGCAAACTTAGTATCCCTTCCTTGGTGAATTTGGACTCATCCGTCCACAGAATACTTGTCAATAAGTCTGGATCGTCCACGTCTGTGTGCAGCAAGAAACGACAAAGCCGGACTCTGTTGTCGAAGTCATTGTTTTCAAGACCTGCAATCAAAAAAACACGGGTAACATTAGTTTGCCGCCGCTACATGCTAAATAAAAGCGATAAGAAGTTTCCATTGCAGACAGTTGTAAGTGTGATAAAAAAATTACTTACCTTGTACAGGACTGTAGTGGAAGGCATGTTTATTATTCTGGCGAAGTACTTTCCACACTTTCCAAATTGAAATTCCCAGTGATGAAGCTACATTTCGGATGCTTTGAGTAGGATCTTCCTCGACAAGTGCTAAAATCCTCTCATCGATGTCAACATAGAGCCGTATTCATAAAACAAAGGATATCCTTGTACTTGAAAATTTTGAAGGAAATCCTCCAGATGGTATTTATACTAATTTGAAGTAAATGCTTTTGCTTTTTGAGTATAAGCATATCCTTCAAAGCAGTGACATAAGTAAAAGGATATTCATAATCTTCACCTTACTTGGCATAGAAAGCATATCCTTCAAAAAGTGTGGTCAGTAGCAGACTCAACTTCGTAACGAAAGGTGCTCAAAGGATGATGGCGGAAATTGTGGATGTTAAAACGTACAAACCTCGTTTACCTTCAATTATATCTGTTCGACGAAGTATATGTATAATGGCTTGCGGACAGATTTTTAGTTGAGGATGAGGAAACTCGAGGAGGAGCACTTTCATGTATTCATAAAATGAAGATATGTCTATGCTATCTCGGTGTCCCTGAATATCAACAAGGTATTGCTCAGGAACTTGGTGTTAGTCAAGCAACGGCATCTCAGACTGTGGATAGAGTTGTGAACAGCACAGTTGCACAGTCGAACGAATGGATCAAGTTTTCAACTACCAACCATGAACTGATGGAGGCCAAGCGGATATGGCAAAGCATGTATATATTTCCGACAGCAATTGGTGTAATTGATTGTACACATATAGGAATCCTGAAACCAAATCGCCATAGAGACGAGTATATGAACCGAAAAGGGACACCAACTTTAAATGTGCGAGCCACTTGTGATGCCGGAGAGATGTTCACAAGTGCTGATGTCAGTTGGCCTGGATCAGTGCATTATTCTAGAACATGGAGAAATTCACAGACTAGATCACAACTAATAAATAAAGCAAATGTTATGCTACTTGGCGATAACGGTTATGGCATTGAGCCATGCCTTATGACTCCCTTCAGAAATCCTACTCTAGGTGCAGAAATAAATTATCATAAGCTTTTAAAACAAGAAAGAGATAACTGAACGCTGTTTCGGCCAACTGAAACGCCGGATTCCTATCCTAAGTATGTTTGCCGCGTAAGTTGGAAAATGTGCCGAAAATAATTATTGCTTGTATTGTACTCCATAATGATGCGAAGAGCTTTGGCGATCCTGAATTTGAGTTAGTTGAACAAGACCCAGATGAAGATGAAGGAAATCATGAGAATGACGAACTGCCTCTCCGCCAACTAGGTCAACAAATAAGAAGAAACTTGAGTATTATAATAAATAGTTTTACTGATTAAAATGTATTTATAAGTTATAATAAGGTTTATTTTCATGAACATCATAAGTTACAGGTGGCTTCTGACGCTGCATCATTTCTAATTTCGTTTTATACTACTCTTGTTGTAAAATACTTGTTTGGTACTGCTGTAATAGCACTAGATGTTGCGGTTCTTTTACAGTTAACCCTTTGGTTTCCTCAGTTTCGTATTTATCTGTTGCTAATTTTCTTTTTGGTGGCAATGTCTTCTGAATTGCTGGCGCTGTAATACTAACTGTTTGCTCACAGTGCTCGATATATAATCCACTTCCTTCTTCTTGAACACTACCAACCTGAATGGCACCTCTAATTTTCCGAATTGTAGTCACCTTCCATAGCTTTCAGCAACTTTCTTTTCCCAATCTAACAGTTGCTTTATTACCATTTTTTTAGATCTGTTTTTTTCTTCAATCTTGATTTCATATTGTTGTTTTTTTAATAAGCATTTATTATCTAATGGTTTACCGAATGTTGATTCGCATTTTTTCAACATCTTCTTCAAGGGATCGTCCTTTCTCATTTTTATTTTTGGAACTTGTGACTTTTGCAAAATAATGGGAGCAATGGCAATTCCATCTGCGATGAACTGCAGGTCATTGCCATTATTTTCTATAGTTTCCTCATCACTTGAGGATGACATGCTTATTAATTTGATAAAAAACTGTATCCAGTAAAAATACGGAACGGTGTGTGTAAGCTCTGGAGTACAACTGTCAGTGATGCTGCGTGAACGAACTCTCACGTCAACTACAAGCTGGAACAAGTCAGGACATGTCGCTCAAGATACAAATACCAGTCAACCTTTTAATTCTCCTTGGAGGATATCCTCGAGAGTATAAGGTGATCATTATGAATATGAAAACAAGGATATGCTTATACTTCTACCTTTTTCTCCGAAGCAAGACCTCATACTTTTACCTTATGCTTCCGAGGATATGCTTCTCTTTTATGAATTAATACGGCTCATTGTGTCGCACTACGGCACCTTTTGGTATATTATTGCTCACAGTACCGGTTTCTCGTAAGCGTCGATAAGTGTTTTGGAATGTGTGGCGAGTAGGTACATGACTGTTAAGGATAGTGCTCTTGGTAGATTCTTTGCGCTGCTCGTGCAACACATTTGGGTTGTCCGAACACCAACAACATGTCTGCATACTCTTCATTTGTAAATGCAGCCATCATCAAAACCGAACTCTACGAAAACTGACAAAAAAACAACAGTCACAGGTCGCGACACTACGTAGAAGTGAAAAGCGTTAGGCAGACAGCAGGGACGAACCTCGATGGAAAAATACATGTAGACCCACGTCATCCCTGTCGGTTAGCCGCCGTGTACGAGGGAGACAAAAGTGTTTACCTGAGCTACGTTGTACACGTGTAAATTACACAACAGAAACAGAAATTCATTGTTATTGTCCGACCGAAAAGATTAGACCCTGTACACAAAATTTGCAAATTCAAGAATTTATTTCAACTTTTTTGTGACTTGTGGCATACCGTTGAAATCGAAATAAACTAGAGTATTTTTTAAAAGAATTCTAGGACATGAACGATTTTAGTTTTTTTTTAAGAAATTCAAAATTGAGTTATACATAAAAAACTACATGCTGCTGGCAAGTAATGTTGATTTTGTAAGATTGGTATAATATCACCCATTAAGATAAATTAATCATTAGGTGGACATACTCTTTATTTTTTTTTATTTCACTTTGTGTATTACATTTTGGAGTTTTTACTAAAAAAAACTAAAAAATCTACATAATTAATGCCGTTGAGCTAAAAACTATTTGAGGGACCTGGGGTGATAGAAAAAGACCTCCCCTGTCCGCCATTTCAATTTAGCAAACGTCAAAGTAGCAAATTTTTACTGCACGCCACTGGAGGCAATAACGTTCAATGAGTGCTTCTATTTTTTCTCGGCCGCAAGGAATTCTACTTTATACAACAGTATGAGAAGAAATATCCATTCTGAAGAGATACCCTAAAAAGGTCCCTTTTTAGGGATAAATGCAACACTTTTTTAAAATTCGACAATTTGAGTTATAGCCCACTTTGGAAAAATTGGAGAAATTACCATTTTTTGTGAGAGACCAAAGATCAAAAAGATGCATAGAAACATTTCCAAGATAAAAATTGAGAATTTGACATAGCCCCAAACTGCTAAAAGAAACTTGACTTCCTTTGCTCACCCTGTATAAATGGGAAAATAAAAAAACTATACCGATTGCACCCTGGTCAAGTTGGTCAAGAATCTCTTGAATACCGCAACTCGATATCTCTTTCCGTTCCGAAATTATCGAGATTTGAATTTGGGTAAAATTTTCCATGTTGCAAAGCAACTGTGTCCACGAGTTCATTTTCAAAAAGTATAAAGCAGTTTCGTCCTTGTCATAATAGCTAGTAGTCTTGTATCATGATTTCGTCAAATTTCGACCGATGCTTTCCAAGTTATAGCGAGGTCAAGGATTAGCGGACAGACAGACAGACCGATGGAAATGGGTGACATGTTTTCTCGTGATGTACCTACATGTTATAATATAACATCAAAAAATATGTCTCATTTTCGCGAATACAATACGTTCTCGCCAGTGGCGTAGAAAGTAAAAGCACAACTTAGATAACAATGAAGCTGTCCTGTCAGTGTCAAAAACGACTGTCATTCCGGCGGAGAAAGTCGAATGTAAATTCCCCCAGTACAACGATAAAAGGGGTTTTAGTACTCAGCAACAGCCGGTGTTGCCACGTACCCTGCCAGCGGCCGCAGATATTGTAAAAAAATACTATTCCGATATAATCTAGTGTAGTTTGTGTGAACCAATAATAAAAAGGGCAACGTTTGTCCAAAAAGAAGCGACGAAGTATTGATGACTATTTATTTATGGAAAAGTTTTAAAATGATGAGTATTGGTGGAAGTATATACAATAAACAGAAAAATATTGACTTTTGTAATGCATTCTTTGCTGCTGCGATATTCACAATCCATTTCATTTTCAATGTAAATACTCCTAAAGCATCACAATCAAACCCGTCACTTCTGGCAACTCCTCAGCTAGGATGCTTCTACGAGTTCTTCATGTGTAAGTGGTCGGTAGTTCCGATATTTTAAATACATAGAAAATATAAAAATTGTAGGCCAGTATACGCTCCATACTTGGAAAATATGCCGCTCTCCACAAGATGATTAGTAATTACATGACAACCGATACACTTTTTGAATGGATTTGTTTAGAATGAGCGAAGAATAAAAAGATATTCATGCAAAATGATTTGGTTTTACTGATGAACAATGTTTCTCAAACACCAAAACCTCTTTCATCCCTGTCCTAGCGGAATTTACATGCTATTTTCTCCACCAAAATGACAGCCGTTTTTGACTCTGACAGGGGAGTTTCATATCTGATTGTTATCTAAGCTGTGGTGACAGTTTCATACCCTGTGGGCTTGTGTGGCCTCTTCAATATAGTGAGTAGTAATGATGATACTTGTGTTTCTTTTTTTTACATCTTGCACCATATAGCTCCAAATATTGGCTCTCAGGATTGGATCTACTCCAACAGTCGGCTCATCCAGAATCAAAAGGTCTGGGGCATGCATTACTGCAACTGCTAGAGACACTCTCCTTTGTTGACCTCCGCTAAAAAGCATGTTGAAATATTTACAAGTTGGTACAAACCCAGGTACAAAAATACTTTGTTGCCATAATATGGGATATTTAAACACTTGTCTGTTTTTACTAATTCACTTTGCATTTTTCGAAAACATATTAGAATATGGAGATGAATTTTGATACGTGCAAATGCCAGCAAGTCTCTACGTTTAGCGAGAAAAAAGGAGGCTACTGGTTTATACAAAAAGTCAATATCAGTAAAGTCAGACTGGTTCTAAATGAAAACTGCATCTTGAAAATCTTCACTCAAACGCACCGTACATAAAATAAGGATTATTAATATAACCAGATCAGCAATGTGTTTATCGTTATTATTAAAAAAATAGCGTCAAGTAGGTTGAGACCGCGCTTCTTACACACCGCTGCCAAAATAAAGGATTATATTTGGCCCAAGTTAGTCCCTCAATGGAAAATGTTGGCTACGAATATGTATAACAAAGTAATTAAATGTATCATGTCAGTCAAATAAGCTCATACAATTAGTCCATAGTCCCACAGATTCGATAGCATTACGATCTATACACTATTCGTGGTCCATTTACGCCCCGGCACAACAAAGATGCAGCGCGGCAAAGCGGCAGTCGCATAAGCGTTGCAATAGCTATTGGTCATTCGGCCATAAAAACTAGGAACAAGTGCAGGATTCGACAGGATAGAGCTCACGTTCGGGTTATCACCGGCAGTTCGGTGCATACATAGCGTTTGTTTATACGTTACGGATACAGCAGATGAAACTGAGAATATTTCTCAAAATGCTACCTCTAGCCATGCTTCTTCTTCAGTGATGTCTCATCCCTGAAAACGTGACATGACGGGACATTTGAATATTCAGGCAAAAGAAATTGACCTTAACGTTTATAAGAGCGAAATTTTAGAGCATCCTGAAATAAAAATTCATGATATTGAACGACGTGTGGCGAACAGAACAGGCTTATGCCCTAAGGTAATTTCAACATTGTTGAAGGATATAAAAAAAAACAAAAAAATTGTCTCCACTACACAAGAGGCTGCATTACAGGAATAACAGTTGACAACTTTGATCGGAATACCATCAGACGCAAAGTCCATCAATTTTTTGAAAGGGAGGAACTGCTCACCATAGACAAAGTATTACAGGATGTTAATAGTGATGAAGACTTATCCACTCTCAAAAGGACCACATTCTATAGTTTACTCAAAGAACTTAATTTAGAGTATAGAAGACGAGACAGAAATAGTATTTTGATGGACAGCAATGAGATTATTTTAAGAAATTATTTAATATCAATAAGGAAATACTGTGACCAGAGTAGGTAGATTTATTACTTGCATGAATCCTGGATAAATGCAGAACATACAAAACCTAAAAAGTGTGGGCTGACTCTACAATTAAATCAGCAAGACAAGCCTTCTTAGATGGACTAAAAATGCTGTCAAGTAGACTGAATCTATGAGCCCACGCTGAAAACTTAGCTACACTAAACTTAGCTATGTCTGGTAGATTTGGAACCAACACCTGTTAGATACCCTGCTTGTATTATTATTGGTTTTTTTGAATACTATATGAAATAATTATTTCCAGGAAAAGGAAAGTAATTATCTGTCACATTGGGTTTGTTCCTACTGCCCTATGGGTATTTGAGTCAAAGAAAACGATGAACTACCATGAAGGGAGCTCATTTGAACGATGGTTTGAAGAAACGCTCCCAAAGCTTGATGACAATGCCGTGATTGTTCTTGTTAATGCTGCATACCACACTAGAAAACTAGAAAAAATTCAGATAATGTCGACAAGAAAGCCAGAAATTCAACAATGGCTCCTATTAAAAGAGATTAGATTCAATGAAAATATGGTCAAAGCAGAACTCATCCATGTAGTCAGGCAGCACAAATATAAATATAATCTTAATGTTATTGACGAAATGGCTAAAAACCAAAATAAGACCGTTTCAAGGCTACCCCCTTATCACTGTGAATCAAAATCCCATTGAAATTATTTAGGCAGATATAAGAAAACTAGGTGGCTTCAAACAGTAGAACATTCAAATTTTCTGACGTGAAAAATTTGTTTTATGAACCTGTCAACAGAGTGACGGCCAACCATTGGGAATATTGCAGCCGTCAAGGCAATCGAAACAAAGATGTGGCATCTGGACAATATGATCGATATTCAAATTGAACCTGTAATAATTACTATAAACCATTCGGACGATGATTTAAGTACTTCGAGTGAATAAAGAATTGTGAAAAGTATGTGCACTTCTATCTATAAAAATCATCATTTATTTTGCTAGATTATTCCAAGACCATCGAGGAAAATACGGACCTGTTCAATATCGCTGTTGTGTTTTGTCTGGACGTAAATGAACTAAAAATGGGGTATAGCCTGCTGCCCTGCCGTCAGTAATCGTGGAAGGTATGCCTGTCGCGGAACTCAAAAACCTAACATGGCAGCGTTGCATACAAATATTTATATGCATCATCGCTCAGCAGTGTTGCCGAGTCTACCGATTTTTCGGTATTTCTACCGAAATGAGACCTTAACTACCGAAATACAGAAAACGTACTTTTTTTCAAATATTTGTTTAAAATAATCCAGACGTTTCCCTATTTTTTACCGAAAATGAACTGGAACCAAAAATAAAGCAAAAAAATGAATTATATGGTTTTATGCACAATACCAGTCATACATATTACATAAGCGTACACTTGGGCAGTCGGTCATACGAGGGACGTAGATTTGGATTGCCTGCAATTATGTAAACACTACCTTTGCTCGGCTTTCTCTATACTGGTTTTTGTAAACAGAAAAATATTCAGAATCTTATAAACAAGAATGACAAAAGGAGTATCAATGGTGGTTGCAAAGGTGTTTGAAGAGCGACCAGTATGTTCATTGTACCAGTTGTAATGAATAACTTTTCAGTCAAATCTGTTGTGTATGTGCGCGCAAAACAGACATACTTTTTCCATAGAGGGCGCAGCTGATCTTGTAACGCGCCTGATTTTTTCTACCTACCGTATTTGTTCTTGAATCTTAACGACACTATCTACCAATTTCGTCTTTTTTTAGTTGGGTAACATTGCCGCTCAGTTATCCCTCAGCATTTGAAGCAGGCAGACAAAAGCTATTGAGTTGTCCGACATGGGTATATATAAAATATACCTCTATGATGCCAGGACACCGCGTCTGCAACGAGAATCTCAAAGAAATTTTGTTTAAACTGCCTAGAACTAGGAAAAGCGCCCTCTTGTAGATTGTTCCACAATCTCGACACGCTCGGGCCAAAGGAGCGGTCGTAGCGGCCAGTTCTGGGTGTACGAAGTGCGAAAACGTTAGTACGGGAGGACGAACGCATGCGGATCTATCTGGCAGGCACATCCCGCAACGAAATCATGGAGACGAGCTCTGAGGAGCAGAGCTTGTTGGTGTAGCGGTAGAAGAGCTAGATCGCCGACGGCCCGCTGGTGCAAAAGGGTAAAGAGACTGCACCCCAAGCATGTGAACAATACTCGAGACTAGGTCTTATCTGGGCCCTGTATAGAGTGCGGAAAAAAGTGCTTCTTAGCCCGAAAGAAATAACCTAGCTTTTTGAAATGAACGGCTATTTGGGAGAACTCGGACATCCATCGAAACCGGATAACCCCTAGGATGCTTTTTGTTTGTCAAGGTACATTACTGTGTGTGTTTTGAAAGCATTAAAGAAAGGAAGTCGCCACTAATCCTTTTTTTACAGTTCACCAGCAGACATCGGCTTGTTCCTCTGAATTCCTGCATGTAGAGTGCTGTCATCAGCAAAGCTGTGAGTTGGGTTGATCGTACCGGGAAGGAGGTATTGGACATGTAAGAGGAACAGTGTCGAAGTCAAGACCGATGCCCGACCAGCGTTATCGTAGTGAGATGAAGAGGAGAACTCGTCAATTAGAAGGAAATCTCGCGGTCAGAAAGAAAGTCAGCCACCCATCTGCAAAGTTCCTCTGGGAGGCAATAGGATGGAAGTCAGCATATGAGAGCGTTTTTTTTTTTATATCGAAACAGCCGCGCAGGCAGAAGCCTAAATGCCGGAACACCGCGGCTGCTATGATGATCCCAAAGAAATTTTGTTAATACGATTTTTGAACTGCCTAAGGTCAGTAGAATTGGGAAAAGCTTCCTCCCGTAGATTGTTCCACAATCTAGACACCCTCGGGACAAAGGAGCGGTCGTATCGGCCAGTTCTGGATGTACGAAGTTTGACACGGTTAGGATGGGACGCCGAAGTCAGGCGAGTCTGTCTGGCAGGCACATCGCGCGGCAGCATCATGGAAGACAGCTCTGAGGAGCAAAGCCCGTTGGTGTAGCGATAGAAAAGAGCTAGATCGCCGACGGCCCGCCGGTGCGAAAGAGTCCCAAGACTGTCTGTTAGGGAAGAGTCATCGATCAGTCGGACCGCCCTCTTCTGGACAGCATCGAGCATGGACAATGTAGTCGGGGCGGCAGCACCCCAAATGTGTGAGAAATACTCGAGGCTAGGCCTTATCTGGGCCTTGTATAGAGTGAGAAGGTCATGCGGAGAAAAGTACTTCTTAGCCCTAAACAAATAGCCTAGCTTTTTCCCAGCAGCTGCAGCTATTGAAGAGATGTGTTCGTGCCAGATCAGGTCCTCGGTGATCTGGACTCCGACCAGCCGAAATGAATGGCTCTTTGGTAGAACTCGACCGTCCATCGAAACTGTATGAGCGCTAGGACGCTTTTTGTTCGTCAAAGTACAGTACTGTGTTTTGGAAGCATTGAACTGTACAAGATTGTTGCGTCCCCAAGCAGTGATAGCCTCCAGGTCTCTTGTCAGAGAAGAAGTCGTCGCTAGTCTTCTTTTTTCCAGCTCAGCGGCAGAGATCGGCTTGTCACTCTGAATTCCTGCATGTAGAGTGCTGTCATCAGCGAAGCTGTGGATTGGGTTGATCGTGCAGGAAAGGAGGTCGTTGATATGTAAGAGAAACAGTGTTGGAGCCAAGACCGATCCCTGGGGAACACCCGCGTTGACGTTGTGGGATGAAGAGGAGAATCCGTCAATTACGACGGATATCTTGCGGCCAGAGATAAAGTCAGCCACCCATCTGCAAAGCTTTTCTGGGAGGCCGTAGGATGGAAGTTTGCTTAAGAGGGCAGCGTGCCACAGCTGATCGAATGCTTTCGTGATGTCAAGAGCAACGACATGAGCCTCACCATGAGACTGGATGAGTTTACTCCACAGTTGCGTGACGTAAGCTAGGAGGTCCCCTGTGGATCGTTGGTGCCGGAAACCGTACTGCCTGTCGCTAATCAAGCTGTGACGTTCGAGGTAGTCCAGAAGCTCGCGATTTATGCACCTCTCCATCACTTTACTTATAACAGAAAGCAGAGCTATAGGCCTGTAGTTGTAAGGGTCGGTTTTAGATCCTTTTTTTGGGATGGACTGAGCAAATTTCCAGTTTTCTGGGAAGGTGCCGGATTCATAAGATATCTGGAAGAGACACGAAAGAACTGGAGCAAGCTCCGCTGCACATCTCTTCAGTACAATGGCAGGAATCAAGTCCCGACCAGAAGCTTTGTTGATGTCGAGCGACAAGAGCACTCGTCTTACGGTCTTATGCCTGAATGTTACCTCCCGCATAGTGTGGGGAACGCTTTGAATTGACGGCACTTGGGCGTTGGTGGGGACGTCCATGGTGGAGTTGGCAGCAAAGATCTTGGCTAGCACTTCCGCCTTGGCCTTTGAGTCGAATACAATAGTTCCATCCTGACACGTAAGTGGTGGAAGGCTACTGTGTGAGAAGTTCTTTTCAATCTGCTTGGCCAGCGTCCAGAAAGACCGACTGCCATTGCGCTGCGACATTACCCTGTGCCTAACTTTTATATCATGCTGGTTTTTGGCATTGCGAACCGCTTCGTTATATTTGTTTCTGGACTCGACGTCGGATTGTCTGTTCTCTACAGTGGGGTTTTGTAAGTAGGTTCTGTGGGCCTTGATCTTCTGCTGGCGAGTGGTGTCACACGATTTGTTGAACCAGCCGTTGGACCCTGGTTTAGGAACTTTCACTGTGTGAGGGATGTATTCCTCCATTCCGACGTGGATAATTTCGGTTATTGAAGAACAGACAGTCGACGCATCCGCGTCAGTGAAACAGACATCTCTCCAAGGAAAGCTAGAGAAGAAGTCTCTGAGCCCTTCCCAGTCGGCATGTCCGTAATGCCAAGTTTTGCGGCCTGTACGAATTTCTGCTGCCACAGCGGCTTCTGACCGAAACCTAATCTCCACAACACCGTGATCTGAGTTACCCAGGGGGGACAGGACAGCAGTGCTGTAAGGGGCAGGATGCGTGGTCGGAAAGAGATCCGACAGGCTACTGGCGTGTGACGAGACGCGGGGGAAAAAAGTAGGGCTCGTCACCAGCTGGGTCAGCCCTTGAGTAAGAGCGAACGCTTCGACTGCACGACCTGCTGCATCGGTCTTATTTGAGCCCAACTAAAGCTCATTATGGGCATTGAAATCACCGAGAAGAACTACGTCTGAAGCGGGGTGATTGATGTTCAGGAAGTCGATCTGGACGGCGAGGTATTCGAGTAGGTCATCCCAGTTATGGTTCGATGGAGAGCGATAAAGGCAGCAATTAAATTTGGGTGATGTTTTGGAGTTGAGGCGAAGCCACAGGATGTCCTTCCGGTCTGATTCCAAAGAAAGATCCCTGGAGCAGGAAAGACTGCTGCGGACAAAAGCCACAACTCCCCCGTTCTTTTTCAGATTGGAGTGCACCTCGTAGTTTGGGAAGTTGAGATGGTTAATCGGTGCAGTCTCTGAGATTTTTGCCTCCGCCAAGAAAAGCACGGCGGACGATTGGATTGCAGGTAGTGATGAACAGCATCAATGTTGCTGTTGATCCCGCAGATGTTCGAAAAACAAATTTTATCTTCGATGTTGTTCCATCGAGCCCACCCTCCACCCGGACATTCCGAGAGTGGAGTGAGTTTACGTCCGGAATTTTTAGTGCTCGAGGGGTCCATCATCATTAATTTCTTTGTTTTGGTAGATAACCGACTGCATAGCTTAGGTGTGGAAACATGCGTGCCGCAGCTAATCGAACGATTTTTTGATATCAAGAGTAACGACCATAAGACTGGATGAGTTTACTCCACAATTGCGTGACGGAAGCTAGGAGATACGGTGTGGATCGCTGGTTCCGGAAATCATACTGCATGTCGCTAATCAAGCCGTGACGTTAGAGGTAGTCCAAAAGCTCGCGATTTATGCACCTCTCCATCACCTTACTAATAACAGAAAGCAGAGCTGTAAGCCTATAGTTGTAAGAGTCGGTCTTAGATCTTTTTCTGGGATGGATTGGACATGATCTAATTTCCAGTTTGCTGGGAAGGTGCCGGATTCGTACGATATCTGGAAGAGACGCGAAAGAACTGGAGCAAGCTCCGCTGCACATCTCTTCAATGCGATGGCAGAAATCAAGTCCGGACCAGAAGCACTTGCGCCTTAGCCCTAGAGTTGGTTACAATCAACTGATACGTAAGTGGTGGAAGACTAGACGTTTCTTCCAATCTGCTTGGCCAGCGTCCACAAAGACAGACTTCCCATTGCGCTTGCGACATTACCCTGTGCCTAACATTTATATCGTGATGGTCTTTGGCATCTTCGTTATATTTGTTTATGAACTAATCTGCTTGTTTGTTCTCTACAGTGGGGTTTTGTAAGAAGGTTCTGTGTGCCTTGATATTCTGCTGGTGAGCAGTGTCGCACGATTTGTTGAACCAGCCATTGGACTCTGGTTTTTTATGCACTTTCACTCTATGAGGGACGTATTCCTCCATCCCAACGTGGATAATTTCGGTTATCGATGAACAGCTGATGCGCCCGCGTCAGCGAAACAAATATCTCTGCAAGGAAAGGTGGAGGAGAAGTCTCTGAACCCCTCCGAGTCGGCATGTTCGAAACCTAACCTCCAGAACAGCGTGATATGAGTTACCCAAGGGAGACATGACAGCAGTGCTGTAATGGACAAAATGCGTGTTCAGAAAGTAGTCCAGCAGGGTACTGGCATGTGATGAAACGCGAGAGAAAAAGGTAGGGTTTGTCACCGGCTGGGTCAGCATTTGGGTAATAGCGAACGCTTCAGCTGCACCACCTGCTGCATCAGTCTTATTCGAGCCCAATCAAAGCTCATTATGGTCATTGGAATCACCGAGAATAAATACCTCTAAAGCGGGGCGATGGTTGTACAGGAAGTCGATCTTAACATCGAGATATTCAAGAAGGTCAACCCAATGGAGCAGGAAAGACTGCTGCGGACAAAAGCCACAACTCTCCCGATCTTTCTTCAAGATGATTAATCAGTACATACTCTGAGATTTTTGTCTCCGGCAAAAAAAGCATGAGTGGACGATTGGATTGCAGATGGTGATGAGCAACATCGTTGTCGCATTTACTTTCGCGGATGTTCGTGAAACAAATTTTATCATCGATGTTGAGGAGATTGCAGTGAGTTTACGTCCGAAATTCTTAATAGTTAATACATCATCATTAATTTCTGTGTTGGGGAAAATAATCGACTGCGTAGCTTAGGTACGGAAACATGCGGACATTTATAAAATACCCTGGAAAACGCTAGCGGGTGGTACCGCCTCTGTCGACTAGTCCTTGTCTACCGGCTTTTTTTGCGTGTTAATGATGTTAGATAGACCTAAAGTGGCCCGTCGGCGGACTTGAACGGGAAGAAGTTGTATACTGAATACAACAACTTCCGGAACAAGCATTTGCTACGGTCCCGCTCAGTAGAGGTTAAATATGTCTAATACTTGCAAAATCTCTCCTAAAAATATTCAGGGTCCTCTGAAGCATCAAAAAACGAAGATTGAGCTATTTTTATCATTTTGTTTTTGGCCTTTTTCACTACCATCACTAGACCGGTTTTCAAAAACGGCTTCGGCCTTGGCATATTAGTAACCTTGTATGAATATTCCATCGAAATCCGAAGGTTACTTTTTAAGTTATAGACGGGACAAGGTTCGGAAGACAGATAGATCGACAGAGACCAACAGACAGATCGACGGAAATGAGTGACATGTTTTTTCGTGATGCACATGTATATAACCTACAAAAAAACGTAACATCTTACACCTACTTTCCGAGAAATTTTAGAAATTGTGATGTAGCATGGTTTTAAATACCTCAGATTTCTCACGAGTCTTTTGGCAGTAGGTAAATCTAGTAACTGCACTAAAAAATCTGTTGTTTCTTTGATCTCCTTCGTCTTCAGGCCAAAAATCCAGCCAAAATACAACATGGTTTCCTTTATAGAGAAGTCGTCATACAGAGCTAGCTCTTGAGGCATATACCTAAACCAATATAAAATACGAGTCTTAGGGCTGATTCTACTATCGACCCACGGGCATCAAAATTTGCGTCCAGTGCGAAAATTCTAGCGGTTCAAGGCGCTTTTGTAGTAATGGAATTAATGATATCAACAATTCTCCATCTTCCTTTACTAAAAACATATGTCTATAGTAATAGATCGCTGATCACATTATTATTCGTTTTTGAGCCGTTTAAAGACCTTAATTTCACATTAACTAAGTATTAGGATGTATGGCTGAGTTAAAAAATACCATCATATTATTATTATTATTTTGCGACCTACACTCCATTAGCATAGTGGATGTTCGTCGAATGCCTGGAGGAATTATGCTATCCTCCGAGGTCTTGCCTAGACCTTGAGGAAGAATGCGTTGTGGTATATTTATGATAGACGTCTAATTATGTGGGCCGTTCCCATTATCGCTACTTTTTGTAGAATGTTTATGGTATGTTGTTTTTCGTTGCCGGGAATCTTGATGACCTGGTGCTGGAAATTCTTTTGCAGGGTTCCAGTAGCGCCTATAATGATCATATCATTTGTGCTTTCAAACCCCACATTCTTTGTATTTCGATTTTCAGCTCCTGGTATTTTAACATCTTTTATTATTATTATTATTATTATTATTATTATTATTATTATTATTATTATTATTATTATTATTATTATTATTATTATTATTATTATTATTATTATTAAAGGAAAAGAAAAGTAAAACAGACAACCTGGGCTCCGACACACCAAGCTGCTGTACCATTAACAACTAGGACACACACTAGTGTGACAAGTAGACGGAGGGAACCGAGGATGACCGCTTTCTGAATTCTCCTGGCTAAGATGCTTGTCGATGCTTGGCATTTCGGTAGACAAGGACTATGTCAGGCTTATTCGCCTGCACCAGCTCGACCGTGGGGAACGAGTTATTCCAGTAAATCCGGCATTTCTCGTTCTCCACAACGGACTCAATATCCCCTGGTCCATAGGGCAGCACGGGTGTTCCATCTGTATCGTAGGAGTGCCTCAAATTGTAGTATAACACTCGCAAAGCTGCGTTGTGACGATTGACGTAAGCAATGCCAGCGTACACGCTGACAAGAGATGCATAAGCGTCTCTGGCGTCTGACGACATGCCCTGCAGTTGGCATCGGGTACATCCGCACTCATAACCCTCCCTCGGTATACCAAGGTATTAAATACACCAAATTGGCAAGTCATAATTAGTCTCAGACTTTAACCCAATAGACCTTAGAACTGCTTAGAAAAGATATGCTCCTCTATGTGTATGTAGAAGATTCCAAGCATAGACTTGTTTCTATAAAGCCTTAATAAGTAATTTGCTTCAGAAGTCTTTATGTTGCTCTCCAGTTAAGCAGAAGCCAGCTCTGTGATGGACTGCTTGTCAGCTGCTCCTTTCGCTGCTCTAAAAAGAAAAGTTCCTTTACTCACATTCTCGTGCTCATGCACAAAGCAACATCACCGGCAGTGCTCAGTACCCTGCTAACTACTAAACGACTATACCCCTGCATTACCCAGAGCGACTGCTGCAAGTCGTGCTGTCCAGGGGCGTAAAGCTTGAGGTCATTTATATAAAAGAGGTGGGTGTCTCCGGCTGCTGGGCGTGCCGCAGCTGTATCATCTCACATTGCTCAGCACAACAGATAACTGGAGCAGTAAGATGCAGAAGGCAGGGACTTGAAGACTCCTCTTGGAAACCCCTCTTCTGAAGTATACCAACACTGCTCGAACTTTGGTTTGACCAGGCGTGATTGTGAACCTAGTCCTTCAGCGGCATCAGTTGTTTAATGCATCTCACTATTTGATTATCTACCACAAGGTGTCCCAACAGACGCACAATGAGTTCATGAGTCGTTGCGTCAATGACTTACGATAGTTAATCAATGCCATCGAAACGTTTCGCTTGTACTGCACGGAGTCCTCTGTGACACAGCGGTCAATCAACAGGTTCTTCTTTAAGCCATCTACTTTGATCCCCGCTGCTCATATACATTGAGAAATATCGTGTTTACAGCTTTGAGCATACGGATGTACAAAATTTTAGTGAAAAGCTTGTACAATCCGTTAAGATATGTTATTATTATATGTTAGTTCATTGTATCCGACAAATCTTTGGTCTTTGGGAGTAGCATGGTTCGGACCTCGACAAACCAAGGCGGAACTGGCTGCTCCTGATTTAGGAAATACCGGTGGTACCTGGGAAATTCCTTCCACCAGTAGGTGTTTAAGCTATATTGCCAGCAGCTGCGAATTCTTAGCACCTATAAAGGCACTACGAATTTATTCCGTAGTTATTGGTTGACGCACTATATCAGCACGGGGAGTCCTTTGTCAAGAGGACTCAAACTGCGGAGTGGCTGCCCGGGAGAGACTCTCACCCTCCCCTGTCCAGATAACCTCAGAGCCTCAGCATATCTTCGCAATGACTTCGTCAAACATCAGAGTCCTCCGAGAGATGCTCATGAAGAAGCTCACCCTCTCGCTTTAGCTGGTAGACAGCTTTAGGGCCCCCTAATGTTATGTAAGTCTTTCGGTCATTAGAATCTCTAAGTGGAACTACGTTGTCGCTTTCTCTCTCAGTGAGCCTTGATGGTGACCTTTCAGACTGTGTGATAGGCCTTCCAGCCCCGGAGAAGCAGTCTGAGCTGGAGCACGAACATATCCCTGAATCCAAAGGTACGCTGCATAATTCCGCAGGTCGTAGAGGTAAGCGCGCTATGCTTAGGATGCATTTCGCACCACCTATCCTACAAGCGAGACTGTAGTCCCTACGATGCGGACCACTGCCCTCATAGCACACAGCAGGTCATCCTTGCCGTAGGTCCCCTTCTGAATGGGGACGGGTGTAAGGTTTCTCCTCATTTGTATTCGGAACAATGGAGTGAATGTCCATGGTGGCAGTCGGCCATCCAAGATCCCGACCGACAGGTCAGATGGAAGCAGTGAAATTCCTCCCGGGTACACCTTGTAGGCTGCCGTCCGTAGTACCCCCTGTCATCGGCCTCTACTGGGCGGTGCCACAACTTACGAAGTCCCAGGCGAACACGAACCCTACCTTGACGGATGGGAGACGAGGCCTGCGCATGGCGCAGGGGGCACCCAAAAGTTTATATGGTTGTAATGTATATGTTTATTGCATCAGCATTGCAGTTAGGAAATCACCCTAAAACGAAGCACGAAAAGTTAGTGTTTTTCTCCGTAGACTCTGTATGAGTGCTTTAAAATGTTATACTAATTGACATAAAATGCAAAAAAACCCCCCACCCAGAATTATTTATTGAATTTTGATAAAAACTTGTAAACATATTTTACTACCATGGAAGTATACGCTGATAAAATGTTGAAGCGATTCCGAGCCGTACTTTTTTTGTAAAGGTTTTTTTTTGTCATATCAGGATCCGAACAATATGAATAAGTTTACTTAATATTTAGTGATTTTTCTGAATTGGTTCCTTTTGTTTCATTGCATTATCATGCCTAGAATTCGCAGACGCGCTAATTCCACTCAACCTTCGGATAATTGGGATACGTGAAGCCAGATTTTATTTTAGAGAAATCTCTAGTCGAGTGAATCGAATGAGATGTTGTCGAGCGTGGTTTCAAGAAGGCCGAAATCGACGAGTCAGAGGTACTGGACATCAAAGACAGACTACAGAGCGACATGATCGTTGATTTAAGCCAACTAGCACTTGCAGATGCGCTAATTTCGCTCAACTTTCCTTGTTTGAGAGGGGTCGAATAATCGGGTTACGTGAAGCCGGATTTTCTTTTAGAGAAATCGCTAGAAGGCCGAAATCGACAAGTTATAGGTACTGGACGTCAAAGTTATTTGGGGCAACTAGCACTTAGAGATTGCAGTTGCGAACCAGTGGTTTGATGCTTTCGGAAGGGCAATGACAATGAGGGCAGTTTATCGCCGAATAAGGTCTTGTGTACTGTATTCCTACCGTCCCCATCTTGTGCTACCTCTGACCCCACAGCATCATCGGCAATGATTGGTATGGAGTAGGAAGAGACTTGAATGGAATATGGAATAGAACTCAGTCGCGTTCAGCGATGAGTCCAGATTCTGTTGGGCACACATGTTTACCGTGCAAGAGTGAGGAGACGCGGTGAAAGACAACGTCCAATATTCCATCAAACGGCATATTCATTTCACTATGGGTGTTATGTTATGCCACTGCTAACGGCAGCAGGTCACGATTCGTGGTAGCAAGACTGTCGAGCGCTACAACCATGAAGTTTTCAACCACATCTGCTTCCTTTTTTGAAAACATTGCAAGATCCACTTTTTCAGCAGAACAATGCACGACCTCATGTCGCACTTGTTAGCTTAGACTTTTTAGAGGCGTCCGGAATAAATCTGACTCAGTGGCCTCCTCGATCTCCAGACCTTTCCCTCACCGAACATGTATGGGACATGATGGGAAGAAGGTTGCAAAATTCACCGTACTCTCCACAAACATCGGAGGCTCTACGGAACCAAATTCAAATGGCCTGGTATACAATCCACCAAGAAGACATCAATCACCTATTCCAATCAATGCCGTGACGACTTAACGACTGTGTAGCCAACAGAGGAGCTTCAACACATTATCATCATTAAGATATCTCAACTATTTTGTGAAATTCAAATTTAAAATTTTGATCATTTTCTATTTATCAGTAGACCTAAAAGCTTGTAAAAGTATGCTCAAAATTACATCACTCCTAGTCGGTGTTGCATTTTCTATGTCATTTAGTATATTAACAAAAAACATACATACATTACATGCATCGATACCTTTATCATAAATCAGATAAATGCAAATATGTATCTTATAAATAAATCGCCCAGACACACAGAGTGTGCAAACAACAGTGGTTTGTAATGGGTGATTTTTTTTGCTAGTATCTTTTTGGCAACACTGTTTTTGACAGATGACGCGTGAATCGTGTCTTGTGTCAATGTCAAACTTATTCAGTTTGGTCTATAATTTAACCATGAATAGACTTACGAACGAACAACGCTTGCAAATTATTGAATTTTACTATCAAAATTCATGCTCGGTTAAGAGAGTGCATCGAGCACTGGCTTCCAAATTATTGGCAATTTGGTCGGCCTACTGAGGGAGCTATTCGGAAGCTTGTGACTAAATTTCGAACCCAGTTTACATTATTGGACATAAAACCACCAACACGCAGACGTAGAGTGAGGACTGAAGAAAATATTGCGGCTGTATCCGCCAGTGTTAGTGATGACCGTGAAATGTCGATTCGCCGCTGTTCGCAGCAATTGCGCCTCTGTTACTCCACCACGTGGAAAATTTTGCGACAGGATTTGGGTGTAAAACCTTATAAGATACAGCTGGTGCAAGAATTG